>JACGZH010000004.1:1800000-2285805 GCA_014706385.1 Phaffia rhodozyma
AAAAGAGAGAAGTCGAAAGAGGCAGGGACAAGGCCAAGAGGATATCGTCACAGGACACTCAATCAGGGGTCGAGAGGCTCAAGAAAGTCGTGGTGGGGAACACAAAGAGGCGGTTCGACCCGTTCCACCGACCTGGTTCCACTTCTTCTCTGTCCTCTGTTTCTTCTTCGAATTCATCCTTAGACGGGTACACATTCAAAACAGGATCCTCTTCTTCCTCCTCGTTACGGTCGAAAGGTCGATCGATCAAGCTACCTCCTCCGAAACGGTCGACTTCTACATCCGTCTCTATCCCAGTATCTGCACCAGATCAAAAGTCCGGTGGGCTTGCGCTTATAGAAGAGTATCAGAGCGATTGAACTTGGTGCTCCGGGGTTCGAATGTTTCTTCCCCTATCCTGCTTTCCTCTCAGTTTTTACATCTCGTGTTTTCTTTTTCTTTTCTTGCGTTCATATCCGTTTGTATTCTTACATTTTCACTGTATCCATAGCCCTATTCATCCACAATGAATCTTTCCGCTGGATTTCTATCCTCTGTCAATTGTGCTAGCCGTGACTCTGATCCGAGTTGGCCAGGCTGTTCTTGTCTCCGCATTACCATGTAAAGATCATACAGACTTCTCTAGATAGGCTGATAGGATCCCTCACCCGTAGCGGTTCGACTTCCGACCGGTGGTCGGTTTGAACTCGGTGCGGATCCCAATCTCTGGCCTTGACCTTGACCAAATGGCTGGGTCGGTGCTGATCCGGGTCCGGGTTGACTATCGCTCGGAACGTTGTAGCCTCCGGGGATGGCTGCTTCCATGTCGGAAGCTTGCCAGACTATCGTGTTTGGTAAGAGACGAGATCATGAACGTTTGTCAGAGTAAACACCTCCGTTCACTTCGTCAAAGCAAACCAAGACAACGGCATAGGCAAAAAATCGAACAAGATAGAGTCCTTACCAGTCTGAGTGGAACCGGTGTTCAAATTGATTCCTCTGGAAGCAAGGAAAGGCACGTCAATTCCAGGAGCTTGGGCATACGTCTCATCTCCCCTCTCTCGAAGCGTGACTACAGTCGAATAGAACGTAGGGATCTAAGTTTGTTTTCAAATTCCCATCCATTGCAACAAAAGCCATAATCGGAAGCAAAGGTTTTATTTGAGTAATCCGGATCCCAGCCTACGGAAGAAGAAAACGAAACGAATACCTTGAGAAGCATATGGACGAGCGTCAACGTCCAGATCAAGAAAGATTGTCGATGGCCATACCGGATGAGCCAGATCAGGTCAACCGGGAACAAGCTCAGTCCAAGGAATCCGGCGAACAACCGAAGCGGCTGATTTGTCGTCTGAAGCTCATTTGCGATGATTCCGAACAGAAACAATTCGAGGTCTAGCAGATCGACAGAAGAAAGGACAAAGTGCGTTAGCGAAAATGGTTCACGATCTAATGCATCTACGTTCAAGAGACGTACTGTATCGAGGCGTTTTGAAAGGCGATAGGAAGAGCGCCAAGGACTAGCGGAATGGATCATTTATCGATCTCAGTATGATGTTCATCGAACGATTGACTTTTGAAAGAAGAACCAAGAAAACGGCTCAAGTGTTTCCACAGAGATGTGCACTAACGGCTTGAGTGGATAGAAGCTTCCGAGTATCACTTTTGAGTGAGTTTTGTTTATTCATACAAAAAGGTTATGCCAAACAGGGTCAGAACAATCGAAGACATCAAACAAGGCTAGCAAGCGGTATGATCAGCGTACAATGTGAAAGACATTGAGAAGGTTGATGGTAGGAGAACAGAGTAGATCTCAGAGATGGCCAAGAGATGCGCTAGAGTTGGCGTCCGGTCTCACCCTGGCACGTCCTTTCTACGCGTCTCGCTTCGCACGCGTCTCGCGCCTGATTTCTCTTCGTCTTCTACTGTTTCTCCCTCCCTCCGTGTCTGTGTTGCAAAAACGGAGACTCTTCATCCATGGACGACCTATCTGATCTGTCGGACTCTGACTTTCCGACTCTCACACAGTTGATCAATGCAGATGTATACAGACGTCAGGTCGATTCTCTATCATCACCGTGCTCCTCGACTATCACCACCTCTACAACAAAACCAAGAGGGAGAGGCAGATTCAGTCCTGACTCAAACAACATCAATCTGCTTCGCTCTCCTCTCACTGCTTCCTTGAACCATACTGGAGTCAATGTATCTGATATCTCACCGAGAAGCTCGACATCTGTGTCGTCCAATGGACATATAGCTCGGAAAGGATACTCTGGAGGGAAATTCAAAATGGACATGCTGTCTGATTCAGAGGATTATCGCGAGGCTAGCAGTCCATCCACCAAACTGAATTCAGGTAAGCGAATCCCTCCTGTTACTTTGGTCGTGGTCGACTCTTATCATATTAATAATAATAAACTAAATCCTTAATCGACGATTGTTTCAAACAGGCTCAAAGAATTCGTCGGTAGCGTCCTCATCTGTTACGCCTAACGCGCAACCTCTTCAATCCTCCAGAAAACGGACGACTCGACGACGGAGCGGCCGGTGCAACGCAGGCAACCTATCACCACCTCCTTCCGTATCCTCTAAAGATGAACAGGCTACGGCTGATAATGATTTCATATCCGATCCATCATCGTCTTATTCCAGTCCAAAGCGCCTCCCACAAGGATCATCTGAACGAACCACCCAGTCAGACGGGATATCTCGTAAAGATTCGTGTGTTCTTCTCGAGAAAATAACAAGTCCGGCGATCTCTCACGAAGTGATCTCACTACTTTCAGAGGACGAGGAAGAAGACGCGGATGAATCTGAATCTGAATTTGAAAGAGACGCGGTCGAACGATTCGTAATGGGTTGGGCAGACAAGGACGTGCCCGAGTCATCCGCTTTGCCTAGTCCAAACATAACGAAAGATAGAGAGGAGACTCCCACCAAGCCTGGAAAGAGACTTTTTGGGAAACCAAAAGGATACGACCGGTTGGGTACACCCTCCCGTTCTCCATCTGAACCTTCTTTCACAGAAAACCCAGGCGCTCTCCTATCGTCGTCCAGATCAATAGATTCTCCTGCGATCGTCATCGATGACTGGGGGTTTCAGGGGACGGAAGATGGGTTTCTCGTATCGAATGAGGATGACAGTGTTCTCAGATGGAGTCCTCCTCCAAAGCGGCCCAGTCCTATCCGAGGGAGCCAGCCTGTTCATGACTTGCCACGTCTCTCGCAACCCTCACCGTCGAGCGCGACGCCCTGTGAACCTCGTCCAAGAGCGAAACCGCGCTCAAAGGTAGCGGAGTCTCGGTCTGAACCGAGCGCCGTCGATCCTACTCAGACGGTGATGAAAGTCAACTCGAAGCATTGGAAGGCCCGTCGGGAGACTCTAGCTTTGGGCCTTGTGGACGAGCTTGATAGAAAAGTCTTCAAACAAGCCATCCGACCGTCACTCTGTAGAAATTCCGAAGCAAACGAGCGGAAAGACACGTCTGAGTTGGAAGGTTTGGTTTGGACAGGGAAACTGAGGACGACGGCTGGGTTGAGTAGGTGGTGTCGAAAAGAAGGACCTGATGGGAAGGATGATCGACATATATGTACGGTCGAACTAAGTACTAAGGTGAGAAGCATATCTGATGGGAAGACAAAAGGGGAACAAGCAGGCAACGAGCGGACGATGAACCACTGACTGTTCTGTATATCTTAATGTTCGCTATCTTTCTGCCTACAGATTTTGGATACAGAAGAAAAAGTGCTGAGCACGACAGCGCACGAATTAGTGAGCTCTTCTCTCCAATATACGATCATTATCCTCGTTCATCATCTAAGAAGAGCTTTCTCCTACACTCTCGGACGAAAACAGTGCCACCTGGCTACCTGGATATTCGATGGAAAGAACACTAAACCACACGGAAAGGAATTCAAGGCATGGGCTCGAAAAGTCATGGACTATAGAACCGATATCTCAATCACCGTTCGTCTTCCCTTCCCTTTCCATCCCTCTCTTCGTTCTTTCTTGTCTGTATTACCTCTGTCTTATTGGGACTCATCGGTTAATATCGGCCTTCTTTTTGATGTGTGTCTGTGTGCGCGCGATATAGACAAAACATACGTTCGAGATTGTCCATAAATACAAATGGATCTGCGAAGGCTGTTCCGCTAGGTGTGTTCTCTCATCATCGTCATCATCATCACCCCATTCGTGTCTGCTTGAACTTACTCAAATATATACCTATCTCATCCGGCCGCTTCATAAACCGAACAACACCATAGTTACGGGAGAGACACGAAATCTATAGATCCGAGCAAACAATGTTGTGGGAAATGTAAAGGTCGACTGGTCCCTCAGTTCAAATCTCAGAACACGAACCAAGACCAAGAGCAAGGGCTGAATGGTTCGAACGCGACTGCCTCTGGGTCGGGATCGATGACGCCTCGGAAACCAAATGCTTATCGAGGTTCGTCTTCCTCTTTCTCCCTTCCTCCTTCATCGTTGTCGCTTTTCGAAAAGAAAAGAAAAGAGAAAACTCGACTGATCTCCTGAAGGACCATCTTTCTATGTGTGACCCAACTTGGAAATGAAGAGTTCGTGAAGGAGAATTACAAGACGACGGCGAGTCCAGGGATGTCTGCTCCTCAAGTGATGAAACTGGTCGCCGAGAAATGGCGAGCTCAACAATCGGCCATACCGCCATCACCCTTGGCACAGGCCGAACCCAATTCCAGCGCCGATATCAATGGAGGAGCTCGAGGAAAGACGAGAGTAGAAAGAGGGGAGGGACATTTATCCAGTGTTCTGAGGGAATTAAGTATCTGAGAGGACAAAATTGCTTAATGAACCGAGTGCTTGTCCATCCGCCCATTCGGAATGTAATACTTGTTTCCCTCTCCTACCCAAAACCTTTACACAGGGTGTTTCTTGCATAACAATATGAAAAAAAAAGGAAATGGAAGAAATTCTTTATATAATCAAGATCGCTATGTTTACTGCTGCTTGCATCTTTTGATGAGAAGGTTGAGAAATTAAGACGAGGAAAAACACACAAGCGAGTCGAGGTCAGGATGGAGCCGAAATATGACCTCAGGAGGAAACACGAAAGATACAGAATGGGGGCTTACTCTTGAGGGTTCTGGGCACCGGCGGCGGGAGCAGCATCGTCGTCCTCATCTTCATCCTCATCATCCTACATATCGGTCGGCCGGAGAAAGCGAGAAGGATGAGCACCGAAGAGAAAGAAAAAAAGAACGATAGAACATAAAGGAAAGAAGAAAGGAATCTCACGTCGTCCTCATCGAGCTCATCGTAGTCGTCGTCCTCATCCTCATCGTTGTCATACTCCAGAGCTTTACCGGTAAAGTAGTCTGAGGGAGTTGATTGAAAAAGAATTGAAAGAAATATAAGTACCAATCAGGCCATGACAAAGTACATCTAAAGGAAAGGAGAAGGACAAACCGATGGCTCGGGGAATGATTCGCTCCTTGAGGTCCTCTCCGACCTGGTAGTCGAGCTCCAATCGCTGATCGAGAGTCTCAAGCTCAGCCTCGTCGATATCTCCGTTCTCGAGGTCCTCCATGTTTGGCGGGGAAGGAGGGCTGAAGAAGCTGAAGAACGAGTCGGTGGGCACGGTCTTCTTAACGATTCGAGTCTTGCCCGTGCTCTTGTTTCGCTGCTTCTTGGTCTCGATCGTCTTGGTAAGGTCCTTGTCGGCGTTCCAGTTGATCTCGGTTCCCTCGGCTCGCTCGTAGACAAAGTCTCCCTGGTATCCAACCTCCTCCTGGTAGAAGTAGGTCTTGACGAGTTCGGTGTTGGTGAAATACTCATTCGGGGCAAACACAAAGGTGAGCTTGAATCCAGGGAGATCATCCTCAAGGTAGGAAAGCTGGATATCGGTCAACGCCTTGAAAGCCTGGTAGGTGATGGGGAACGAAGCAAACAAATTTGATGTTTCAGCACAAACAATCAAAAAGACACTTCTCGGCGCAAGGAAGAGACTAACCTCCTCATCAGCCTCGGTGATCAACGAACTGATTCCGTTGTGGTTCCTCAAAGCGGTCAACCAGAACTCGGGAATACCCTTGACATCATTGCTCATGCCCAAGTCGACGTTCTCGGGTTCCTCCTCATCCTCATCATCAGAACCGTCGGCAGCCTCTCCAGCGGCGACCTCCTCAGAGGTAGGCTCGGCCTTACCGGCGATGATGTTTGATCGTCGCTCGTACAGAGGAGCGTAGAGTTTGGCAAACTGGAAGTCGAGGAGTGGCGATGAGAATCGGACGGAGGGTTTACGTATACACATAAATGAGAACATACCTTCTTCTCGAGGGCAAGAATCTCGAGCTGGAGCTTGTTCTCAAGCTTGGAGTGCTCAACCTGGATACCTTTCAAACCCTCAACTCGAGTTCGGACTGCAGGAGGAAGACTAGAAAGCGGCAGAGGCGATCGACGAGAGGAGAACGGAGAAGATGAAGGAAAGACAAGAACGGTTAATAATCTGTTGAGACAAGAACAAGCGGATTCCAAGGTATGTTGACTGCTTACCTGTTGATGTATCCGGAAGACTTTCCAACGAGATCTCCGAGCTTGCCCTGGACGAGCGACATGAGAGCGGGGTTCTGAAGGTGATCATGTCGAATTGTTGGACAGGACACAGAAAGTCGAGAATCCCAAGGTCAGCGTTCTGAACAGAAGCAAGTCGTCTCCAGGCTGGGGATAATATCGTCCAACATCCGTCTCTGGATGTTCTTTTGGGGTAAGTCTCGGTCGAGAGGCGGCCAGAGAAGAACAAAAGATGGACGCATATATGGCTCTGGAGACGAATGCTAGGAGTAGAGAACAAAGACAAGGCCAAGACGAGACTCACGTTGGCGAGCATCTGCTGGGCGGACTGCTCGTCCTCCTCCTCGACGTCCTCAACGGTGGGCTTTGTTGAGTTGGGAGCGACGATTCCTCCGCCGACGAACGAGTTGGCGGGTGTGGGAGCACCGTCAACCCGAGAAGAGGGAATGTTCAAGTTGGAAGACATGATGGTGTGGGTGTGAGTATGAGCGTGAGCGTGGGTATGGGCCTGGGTGTGGGTATGAGCGGTGGTGGTGATGGATGGATGGGTGGGTGGCGTGGAGGGGTCCGTGCGGCAAGATGTTTTCTCTGGGTAGGAGCGTTCTGCATTGGGGCAGGAGAAAAAATAGTGTGGTTACGGGAGATCGTGGTTACATCAAGCCATCGTCACTGTAAGGCTCTGTAAGGCTCGGTTGTTAAGAAGGTAACCAAGTGTAATCACTTGGTTCGCGGGGTGACACTTAGGCTCTGGCGATTAATATATCTGAAGCAGACCAAACTATTAACAATATACTTTGGATAAGAGGTTTCAACAAGAATCTCAGCTTGAGGAAAACTCTTATCCAAGAAGGCGCGAGGGCGTCCCCGTTTTATATCAGGACCCCTCGCGCATTTGGTCTGCCACTAAAGATATACATATGACGAGCCTAGAGAGGCTCGAGATCACGAAAACTAAAAAGATGAAGCATGAACCATGCAAACTAGAGCATGATGGAAAATGGGCGAAGAGGCATAAGGGATGGAGGGAACGAATAGCCTGTAGGGGTAACCCACGTAAGAGAACACGTGATACTTAACCCGTATCCCTGACAGTCACGGTGTTTCTTGAGAGTCAGTAATGTCCAGCTGTGACCTCACGTGACTAAACCCGACACGTGTGCTTCGACCGAGGTGGGACGATCTTTTTTTTGGGGGGAGAAACCGAGTGGGACGATAGAGAGGACTACGGAGAACTGTAGTGAATTGTAGTGCGCTCACTACGGAGAGTTCTAGTTGAGCAAGCGATGTGATTTTCAATACAATCCCGGACTACAAGCTCTCTAATAGAGCTCTATAATAGAAGGACAAAAGTCGTCCCACTCCTATCTCCCGCGCGTTTTAATAGAGCCGATTGTTTTTTTCCCTAATGTTTTATTTTCTTTCCCCGATCGGCTCATTTTTCTTCTCTCCGCGTATTCTTCACACAACGCTCCCTCCATCTTTTTTCTTCTTGTTCCTGTTCCTCTTCGTCTCCTTCCATTGTCTTCTTTCCTTCCTTCCTTCCTTCTTGCCTCTAGCCAGCTTCAACAGCGACGTCTCTCTCTCTCTGTGTGGTGATCTCCGACTGTAGTGTCTCTCTCGGTCACTTTCACGAATCAACTTCGTTTCTTTTCTGATCGATCGGTCGTCTTTCCCTCAATCCGTGCATACACTCACACTTACACTCACACCCACACACTCAAACACGCTAAATAATCAGATCCGTCTCCCCTTCTTGATCTCCTTCGGCTTAGGCAATGGCTTCCTTGTTCGGCCTCCGGCCGGTCCTCAAACGAGCAGCCGCGCTCTCCTCTGCTCATCCAATCGAAGTCATCCTTTCTACCTTTGTCGTGGTCACCTTGACGTACTTTCAGTTGATGTACACCATCAAGCACAGTAATTTGTACGTCCGATCATCTATTTGTCGTGTTCTCCTTAGTCTCTTTCTCTTCCTCCTTTGTCTTTCGCGTCAGCGTGGCTGGATTTCCGTCTCCATGTCATTTCCCTTATTTCCTCTTCCTGTCATTTGTTCCTCTACTTTTCTTTCTCTACCTCCTTTCCCTGTCGTTTGCTTTCCCTCGCCAGTTGACCGATCCTCAGGATTCATGGCTAACATGCCCAACACAAACTTGCATATCATCTCTCTTCGTCCACAGTCTTTCTCAGACGATTAGCACACAATCTACCACCAGCTGGGTCGTCGATGCGTTCTTCTCTTTGGGATCCAGATACCTTGACCTCGCGAAGGTTAGTCAGTTGACCCTCTCATGCTTCTTTTCTCTCAGTCTTGTGTGTGCGCATATACCCACTCATAGACATCTTCGTACGCTGCACTTTCCCTCCCTTAGCAAGCAGACTCGGCCGATATCTTTATGGTCCTCCTCGGTTACGTCCTTATGCACGGCACATTCGTCCGACTGTTCCTCAACTTTCGTCGGATGGGCGCAAACTTTTGGCTGCCAGGCATGGTTCTTGTCTCGTCCTCCTTTGCCTTCCTCACCGCCCTCCTCGCCGCCTCGATCCTCAACGTTCCGATCGACCCGATCTGTCTCTCGGAAGCACTTCCCTTCCTCGTGCTCACCGTCGGATTTGACAAGGACTTTACCCTCGCAAAATCTGTGTTCAGCTCCCCAGAAATCGCACCCGTCATGCTTAGACGAAAGCCGGTGATCCAACCAGGAGATGACGACGATCTCGAACAGGACGAGCACAGCAGAGTGGCCGCCAACAAGGTTGACATTCAGTGGGCCCCTCCGGTCGCCGCCTCCCGTATCGTCATTGGCTCGGTCGAGAAGATCGGGTCCTCGATCGTCAGAGACTTTGCCCTCGAGGTCGCCGTCCTCCTTCTCGGAGCCGCCAGCGGCGTCGGCGGACTCAAGGAGTTTTGTAAGCTCGCCGCGTTAATTTTGGTGGCCGACTGCTGCTTCACCTTTACCTTCTATGTCGCCATCCTCACCGTCATGGTCGAGGTAAGCCTTTTCTTCAAGTTTCTTGCTGTCATTTTCCTTTCGACACGTATGCTCATCTTTCGTTTCCGTCTCTCTCACCTTTCCAGGTTCACCGAATCAAGATCATCCGGGGCTTCCGACCGGCCCACAATAACCGAACACCGAATACTGTGCCCTCTACCCCTACTATCGACGGTCAATCTACCAACAGATCCGGCATCTCGTCAGGGCCTCCGGCCCGACCGACCGTGCCCGTGTGGAAGAAAGTCTGGAGGAAGCTCATGGGCCCAGAGATCGATTGGGCGTCCGAAGCTGAGGCTCGAAACCCGGTTCCAAAGTTGAAGTTGCTCTTAGTAAGTAAACTTCCTTTGTTCTTCTCATCATTCTTTATCTCCGAATCCTGACGTCGGACCCTTCTCGATTCAAAGATCTTGGCCTTTCTTATCCTTCATATCCTCAACCTTTGCACGCCTCTGACCGAGACCACAGCTATCAAGCGATCGTCTAGCATACACCAGCCCATTTATGCCGACCCTGCTCATCCGATCGCACAGACAAACACGACGCTCCATCGGGCGCACAGCCTAGTCATCTTTGATCAGTTCCTTAGTGACTGGACGACCATCGTCGGAGATCCAATCATGAGCAAGTGGATCATCATCACCCTGGGCGTGTCCATCCTGCTGAACGGGTTCCTCCTAAAAGGGATCGCTTCTGGCTCTGCTCTCGGACCCGGTCGTGCCGGAGGAGGAGGAGCTGCCGCCGCCGCCGCCGTCTTGCTCGGAGCGTGGGAAATCGTCGATTGGAACAATGAGACAGAGACCTCAACGAACACTCCGGCTGGTCCACCCGGCCACAAGAACCAGAATGTCAACCTCCGACTCAGTCTCGAGCGGGATACTGGTCTCCTCCGTTACCAGCGTGAGCAGGCCTACCAGGCCCAGTCTCAGATCCTCGCTCCTATTTCACCGGTCTCTGTCGCGCCCGTCGTCTCCAACGGTAACGGTAACGCATCGAAATCGATTGAGAAACCAATGCCTCGTTTGGTGGTCCCTAACGGACCAAGATCCTTGCCTGAATCACCACCTTCGACGACAGAATCAACCCCGGTCAACAAGGTTATCATCGGTGGACCGTCCGACAGGCCTGCCCTAGACGGACTCGCCAATGGAAACGGTGCCGTCCCCCTTGACAAACAAACTGTGCTTGGCATGAGGTCGATCGAAGAATGCGAAGAAATTATGAAGAGTGGTCTCGGGCCTTACTCACTCAACGACGAAGAATTGATTTTGTTGACTCAAAAGGGAAAGATTCCGCCGTACTCGCTGGAAAAAGCATTGCAGAACTGTGAGCGGGCGGTCAAGATTCGAAGGGCGGTTATCTGTAGGTCTTTTTCTCCTTTGAATTTCAAGCCTTGGAGGAGAGGAAAGTGCTTCGGGGTACAATACAGGTTGTGCAAACAAACCAAGAGAAACTAAAGAAAACTTTCTTCTCCTCTCTCTCCCCTCGACGTCAGCCCGAGCATCCGTTACTAAGACGCTGGAAACCTCGGACTTGCCCATGAAGGATTACGACTACTCGAAAGTGATGGGCGCATGCTGTGAGAACGTTGTCGGATATATGCCTCTCCCTGTCGGAATCGCTGGTCCACTTAACATTGATGGCGAGGTCGTCCCCATCCCGATGGCCACCACCGAGGGAACTCTCGTGGCCTCGACGTCGAGAGGTTGCAAAGCGCTCAACGCGGGTGGCGGAGTGACCACCGTCATCACCCAGGATGCGATGACGAGAGGACCGGTGGTGGATTTCCCTTCGGTCTCTCAGGCCGCACAGGCCAAACGATGGTTGGATTCGGTCGAAGGAATGGAGGTTATGGCCGCTTCGTTCAACTCGACTTCTAGATTCGCCAGGTTGCAGAGCATCAAGTGTGGAATGGCCGGCCGATCGCTATACATCCGTTTGGCGACCAGTACCGGAGATGCGATGGGAATGAACATGGCTGGTGAGTGCGACGAGTTTTCTTTGTTCTTCTTGTGCGGACCATGTTTTCTCATCCAGCCAATTCATTCTTCATTCCTTCTCGGTGTTTGGCAACCTTTTAGGTAAAGGAACGGAGAAAGCTTTGGAAACCCTGTCCGAGTACTTCCCATCCATGCAGATCCTTGCTCTTTCTGGTAACTACTGTATCGACAAGAAGCCTTCTGCCATCAACTGGATTGAGGGCCGTGGAAAGTCCGTGGTGGCCGAGTCGGTGATCCCTGGAGCGATCGTCAAGTCTGTCCTCAAGACAACGGTTGCGGATCTCGTCAACTTGAACATTAAGAAAAACTTGATCGGAAGTGCCATGGCAGGCAGCATTGGAGGATTCAACGCCCACGCGTCGAATATTTTGACTGTGCGTACTTCTCTTTCCATATTCGTCCTCGTTTAATTTCTTTTCTGTCCAGTCTTATGACGTCTGATTGGTTCTTCTTTTCACCCACACACATACAGTCAATCTTCTTGGCTACAGGTCAGGATCCTGCACAGAATGTGGAGTCCTCAATGTGCATGACATTGATGGAGGCGTACGTTTTTTGTTTTGTTTTCCTTCTTTTTCCATATGTTTCTACTTCTACTTTCTTCCCGAGTCCGCCAAGCTGATACCTTTATACGGTCCTTCTCTTTCTCATGACGAGTAGTGTGAACGACGGAAAAGATCTACTCATCACCTGCTCGATGCCGGCGATCGAGTGCGGAACGGTCGGTGGAGGAACTTTCCTCCCTCCGCAAAACGCCTGTTTGCAGATGCTCGGTGTCGCAGGTGCCCATCCAGATTCGCCCGGTCACAATGCTCGTCGACTAGCAAGAATCATCGCTGCCAGTGTGATGGCTGGAGAGTTGAGTTTGATGAGTGCTTTGGCCGCTGGTCATTTAATCAAGGCCCACATGAGTAAGTCTGCCACCTTTTGATAATCAAAAGGGTCGTGGTACTGGTGTCACTGACTGGTGACTCTTCCTGTCATGCAGAGCACAATCGATCGACACCTTCGACTCCTCTACCGGTCTCACCGTTGGCGACCCGACCGAACACGCCGTCCCACCGGTCGATTGGATTGCTCACACCGATGACGTCTTCCGCATCGGTCGCCTCGATGTTCTCTGGGTTCGGTAGTCCGTCGACGAGCTCGCTCAAGACGGTAGGTAGCATGGCTTGCGTCAGGGAACGAGGGGACGAGACGAGTGTGAACGTGGATGCCTGAACTGGGGACTCCCTTTTCTTGGTATCCCTTCCGTTTTTCTTTCGGCCTTTGAATCCTGTATTCTTGTCCGTTTTTTCATCTTCTCTTTCTGGTTCTCCTTCTCTCGTTCATCTGCAAAAACAAAATTCAATCGCATCGGTCTCTGGCATTCCATTTGGGTTTCAAAATCAAATCAATCTCTATCTACTATCTCAAATATCTTTTTTTCATCTTTTGATTCATTTCTGTTGAAAACTGTCTTGCCCTTCTCCTACTTCTTATCTCTGCCTTCTTGCCAAAGTTCAATTCGTTGTCCATCTGTGCACTCTGATCTATCAGTCTGTATCAAGTACGCTCTTAAATCTGTAATTGGCTCTCGGAGGTGTCTCGTCATCTCACATATGGCTGGCGATATGATGTGTCGGTTTCTTCCCCTCCAACAAAGGCGACGTGGCTCCTTCATCAATCTTTGGCGCAAGCTCTCAAAATTCTCCAAAACGGCTGACTAAGCAAGGTTTCCAAGTACTCTCAAACCGAGCAAGGCCATCCATCCTCAAATCAACTTGTGAAACCCTTTGTGGATAGACCGTCCAAACCGAGCTCTTCCCAATCTTCGCCTCCCCTTCTTCTCTCTGTTTCCCACCCGTTCGAGTTTGTTTATTTGAGAATCAGATGGAAGACGATATCCCTCCGGTAGAGGTAGATGTAGAGGATCCGTCTGGTGGGTCTAGAAAGAGGAAGCGGCCAGGCCCACTACCAATGGATCCTATGGCTGTTCTCACTTTTGATCAGCTACAAAAGAAATTCGTAAGAGTTCCTTCTTTCCCTTCTTTTGTTGTACATAGATAGCAATAACCGATGCTGATGGCTGGCGTCTGCTTCTCTTGATTGATCGACGAGGAAATCTTCAGTATCATTTGAATAAAGCATTACTCACAGCTGCTAAGAAAGCCCAAAAGTTGGAGAGTCAAAAGTTGATCAAGAGCAAGTGAGAATCCTGGTTTCTTTCTTTCCTTCTCGTTCTTGACCTTCGGTATCAGAGGACCGCCTCTTGAGAGATACTCGAGAGAAAGTTTTCTGACGTCAGCCTGGGTTTGATGTCACTTTAATTTTCAACCTGGGACTCTTTGGATTAAACAGAAACAATCCTAAAGCTACACAAGAAGAACAGACAGACTTGAGCTCTCAGTTGGTTGACGTCAAGGTTCGTTTCTTCCCTCTTCTTTCTCTTTTCTCCACGGACATCAAGCTTGACATAATGCTTCGACGCAGCTTACTAACTCTGCTCATGCTTGTTTGATTCTCTCTGCGGCAGGCTCTATCTCTCGAACCGCTGATCGCGTTAAACTTACACAACCGACTGACGAAACTTCATGTGATTGAAAACAACCCAATCATCGAGCCTCTTGTGCCCCTTCCCGGTCTGCCACACGACAACTTAAAAAGTAAAGCCGCGAACCGAATCTTGAGTTCCAAAGCTTTCGCATCAGAGATGAGTTCGGCCGTCATCAGGGTTAAAGGATGGTTGTACCCAGAGTTCAAACAGGCAGAGCGAGCAAAGGAGAGTGCAGAGAAGAGGGCTGCCGCCGCTGCTGCCGCCGCCGAGTTCGGCGGTAAAGAAGGAAGAGGAGGAGGAGGAAATAATAAGGAAACAGGGCTGTCCAGTCGGTCTACCGGTGGTCAACTCGCTTCCTCATCTGCGCTACCACCCCCGGCGGTTCGTCCTCGATCACCCTCGCTCGTACCTGAGGTCGACCATGTGGATTACGATGATAGCAGAAGCGAAGGTGGCGAATACTCTGGATCAGAGGATGAAGATTCCGATTCGGACAATGATGGAGCTGCCTCCCGAGCTTCTTCGTCCTCTGGAACAGGTTCAGGTTCGGATTCAGAGAGGCCTAAACAAGCACTGACCAAGAAAGCCAAGGTGGAAAAGAAACCAAAGAAGCCAGAGCCGGCAAAGAAGAAGAAAATCGCAAGCTCCACATTCTTGCCTTCACTCTCCGCGGGTTACACGTTCGGTGGATCGGATTCAGAGCCGGAAGAGCTAAGTGACGACGGAGGCGCAAGAAAGAACAGACGAGGACAGCGAGCGAGAAAGGCGTGAGTTTTCTCTCTCTCTTTATCCACAATTCTGGTACACGAGCGAACCACTCATGGCTTCCTTAAAATTCATGCTTGTATATCAATCAAATTTGGGAACAAAAAAAAACAGGATCTGGGAAAAGAAATATGGAGCGAACGCGAACCATTTGAAAGCAGCTCGAGCCAACGGAGAGGACACCAGTCTCGAGTCCAATGCGTTCGTCGGACGAGGCCGTGGAGGGTTCGCTGGTCGTGGAGGGTCTTCCGGTCGAGGAGGCTCAACCTCGTCCACTCGAGGAGGCAGAAGAGATTTCTCTGTGCCTGCCTCGACGGACGGAGGCTACAACACTAGTGCAGGCGGCAGGGGAGGTTCGTTCTCTTCTGCCGGTCGGGGCGGGTCTTCAATGGGTGGTGGATTCTCGAGCAGAGCTGGCGCGACTGGATTCTCTTCTGGTCCACCTCCACCGTCATCATCGTCAGCAGGAGCGTCTGGCGGAGGCCAAAAAAAGGCAGAAGGAGCGATGCACCCGTCGTGGATCGCGAAACAAAAGATGAAGGAGAGAGAAAAGGCGTTGGGCGATGTGAGAGCTGCAGTCCAACCGAAGAAGATTGTTTTCGATTGATGATTTCACTATCTCTCTTTTCTGTTCTTTATCTTCTTGAAGTTGACTAGATATGAGTGCAAACTTAAGTACAAATACAGAGCTGAGAGATCTGCTCAGAGTGGCCTATCGCAATTGAGAGTGTGTTTACGAAATTATAAAGTAGAGCGAATGCCGAGGTTCATCTGATTTCGTGTTATCTTTGACTTTGTCGTCTCTCTTCGATAAACTATCACCCAAGCCTTCAACAGGACTGAATGAAAATCAGCTCTGTTCTCACCCAAACTCTGTTTTCGCCTTATCCTACCCGCTCTTTTTGTCCCTCGTTCCATACTTGGAAACATACAGTTGCTTCTCGTTCTATCCTCGTTTCCGAAACCCATCGCTTCTTCCGTCCGTCTTGCTTCGGTCTTGCCCGATCATCTCACCATTCTCACGTCTCTCCTTCAACCAACATACATCACATCTCCACAAGAGCGTTTGCTTCATCTGTCGTTGCAAGTAAGATGACGAAGATTGCTGCTTGTCAGATCACATCTACTCCGGACGTAGATCATAATCTAAAGATCTCGGAGACAGTCATCAGAGGGGCTGTCAAAGACGGAGCCAAGGTATGTATGATCGTGATTTTGTGCTGGCATTCGCCTTTTTTAAAATACCCTTATGACTGCAGACGCTCTAATCGAGAGAAGTTATTTGGTTTCGTAAGGTTATTTTTCTACCTGAAGCTGCAGAGTGCGTTTCTTTGTTTCGAGTTTTGTCGTTGTCGGCCAGATGCGATGGAGATTGTGATTTCTGATGTTGGTTTGTCGACCTCCTGCATTTCTTCAAGTTTCATCACCGACTCAGCGCATGAGTGCTTCTTATTGTCTGCTCCAATTTCAAACCACACCTATCTAGTTCGTCCAGTCTTTATGAATACACTCACAGTCGGAGGAAAAAGACGGCTGATCATACGCCATATGTTGAGCCATTGATAGAAAGGAATCCAATCATTAGCGAAAGAGTTGCAAGTTACGATCCTCGTAGGGATCCATGATCTTCCCGAGCCAGGATCTGCTGAGGACAAGGAGGAAGAAGAAGGGAGCGAGCGAGTGTTCAACACTCAAGTTGTTGTTGGAACGCATGGTCAGATCGTAGAGATCTATAGAAAGGTTCGTTAGAAAATTCAAACTTTCGATTGTGCGGCAGGCGGACTCAAAGTCTTCTCGTTGGCTCGATTCAATCAGGTCCATTTGTTCGATGTTAAACTTAAAGGAGATAAAGGAGAAACCTCAGGACCAAACGGACCATCAGAGGATACGGATCAACCAGAAAAAAGGACAGGAGAAAGTTTGAGAATCCGACCAGGTAAAAAGATCTGTGACCCAGTCAGCACAGTTGCTGGCAAGGTCGGGCTTGAGATTTGTTATGATATCCGGTCAGTCAATTCATTCTTTCTTCTTGTCAGATCTCTCTTATTCCATTGTATAGGTTCTATTCTCTCACCGTGAATTTCACTCCTTTTCCTTTACTGGCTCGTTGAACGCTTCAACACGGGTAGATTCCCAGAGATTCATTCGATCTTGCGTGACAAAGGAGCAGACATCATCGCGCTTCCATCTGCGTTCACTCTGAAGACGGGTAAAGCCCATTGGGCTACGCTACTTAAATCAATCGCCATCACATACCAAGTATTTGTTGTCGCAGCTGCTCAAGTGTAAGGGAGTTTCTCGTGAACTCTGGCAAGATGCACTCAAGCTCTGTCTGACCCGACTGTTTTTCTTTTCTCTTTTCATTTTTTCCATCTTTCTTTCTTCTTCTGATTATATATTGACTGTTCTACAGAGGCGCTCACACATCGAGTCGATCTTCATGGGGCGAGACGTTAGTGTTTTCTCCATGGGGTACTGAACTCGGTCGGTTGCGCTCAATGGACGACGTCCCGGAAGACGAACGGTCAAACCCGTTAAAGCCAGAGTTTGTCATCGTCGATCTAAACTTGGGCGAAATCGAGGAGGTACGAGGCATGATCCCTGTTGAAGGTCAAAGAAGAATCGATGTCTACAACGTTCCGCGAGAGGTCTGTGTGATTCTATAAGCGATGCCCCTGTTTTTTTTTTCATCTGTACGGGAGATTCGTCCGCTGACTACCAGAACAATGTTCTCTTGTCACATCATCTTGGTTGTGTCAGGTCTAGGATTACACACCCATCTTGATTCGTTGATTCATGAATGATGGACAGTATTGTTGCATCATGTGTATCCATTGTGTTATGTGTTATGTGATTGGCCTCTCTCGTGCTCGTTTCCTGCGCTCTGGATGGCATAGCTTTCGATCCTCTCAGTCATTTTCTTCTATTTGTCCACCTCGCAGGACAGTTTGCTCGAATGAAAAGACGTCTAAAGCTAGAAAAGAACGTATTGTTCTAGTCTGATCCTCGTCTCTTCAATGCCTCTCTCTAACGACCTTTGTGCCGCTCGCGTTTTGATGCAAAGACAAAGCCTCACGTCCTTGTCCTCATCCTTATCTTGCTCGGCACGCTCAGAACGAGCATAATTCCCACCTAGTCCACCGTTTCTATACAACATATGTGCACAACCACCCAGAGTTGACCTAAATGAAGGTCGGCAGAATGAACAATGTGTTGTTCATGAGCTGCTAGCTGACGATCGAATGTTGCGGGATACATGATTAAGACGGTTTATTCAAAAATCATTTATTTACTTTATTTCATCCCCTCTGTATCAACTCTTCCCCTTCCTTGCAAACACCCTCCCTCTTCTCTTTTTCATCCATTCTTTTCTCCCTCTCGTTACCTTTTCTCTCCCGGTCGTACTGTGTGAGGGCTTCTGGGTGTCGCATCTGTCTCCCTGTCTCTCTCTCTTTGTTGTTCTTGTCTTTTTTCCCTTCTTCCTGGACCAGTCTCCTAGAGTCCCACAGCTAGTTCGCGAAAGTCAAGCCTCTCTGGCCTGAAACAACCGCCCGGCATGCTTCCCAAAAACACAGGTTACTCGTCCCATCCTTTGCCTCAACAACCATCTCAGTCCTACTCGCCTACAGAGAATAATCAGCCACCCAGACTTCCAAACGTGTCTGCTGTATCATTCACAGAACCTGACGGATCGAACCTTTCTCGAGGTCCGAACGGGCCAAACCGGCCACAACTCTCCACGACTTACAGCTCGAAAGGGCCCCAGAAGAGCTATACGAATGACGATGGGTCGATCCAAATGGACGAACCAGTCGCACCGATCCTGTATGCTGATGCAGGCGCGTATGCTACTGGTGGAGGAGCAGACTTCAAGAAGAAAAAGAGTCTCATCAGGCCAGACAGAGAGAGGGTCGATCCGGGAGATAGATTGTTTCACTACAGACAGCATGCCAAGTACGTGATTTAACTCTCTTCTTCCCATCTTCACTTCTTTTCCCTTGTTTGGCTGGTGGTCGTGGTCTCGCCCTTTCATCTCCCTTTGTCTTTCTACTTTCGTTCTCGATCTCTTTCAAATACATAAAACTGAACAACTATCTAAACACGTCGGTATGATGTTTTCCTTCCTCGCAGGAATCAGACGGACGTGATGGCTTCTGGTACGTAGCTGTTTGCCCCGACTATATGTATTCAGATCTTCATCAAGATTCGACACATCCTTCAATATTGGCACCTCCAGTACTTCTTTTACTTACTTGAGCTCTCTTGATTTCCATCTTGATTTCTATTTTTTAGCAACCGGGAATCTTCCCGATCCCACTGCGGCTCATGTCAATCGAGGTATGCCTCAGCTTCGTCGAGGAAAGTCCATCCTCGCTCGAGAAGTCACGAATGTGTCTACACGAACATCTCTCATAGAAGAGACTCCCATCATCGGCTACGAGAAAAAAAGCGGGTTCTGGGATAGGATTGCTCCTGGACCGGTGGATGGTTGGATGATCTACTGTTGGATCCTGACATGCTGGGTTCCTCCGTTTATCATGCGGGTAGTTTTCGGTAAGACTCTCATTCACGCATTCGCTATGCCCTGCATCTTGGACATTTGCTTACCTCTTATACGTGATTTACGCCCATTAAGGCAAACGAACCCCTGAAGCCCAACGTGCTTGGAGGGAAAAGATTGGTCTCATCAGCATCATTGCTTGCCTTATGGCAGCCGTTGGTTTCTTGACTTTCGGATTCACTCAGACCGTTTGTGGAACTCCTGCGAACCGATACCATGGAGGCCATATCGAGAACGGATCACTGATCATGAATGGTTACTCCTACGATCTTTCCAAATGGGACCACCCTGCCGGCGGGGTCTTTAACGGATCACAAAACCCTTTATATATGGATGCTTGGATGGCCGGAGGGATGGATGCAAGTTTCCTATTCCAGGATGTGAACAGACACTGTCTCGACGTCATCAAACCCACCAATGATACTGGCATCAGCGTTGACTCCACCAATCGAAACAGAATGGGATGGTACTTCCCTTGCAAGCTTCGACCCCAGAACGGAACTAACACCGTCGATGCTTCAAACATCACCTCTTCATATACTTGCCATACATCCTCTGTTGCTCGGGCCAATTACAGTTCGCTTACTCCGGCTGGCCAGGTTTACTACACGTGGGCAGATATTAAAAATCCCCAAAGAAATTTGGCTGTGTACCAGTCGTATGTTGGAATATTCTTCCCCGTCTTTCAAATATCTCTCAACTCATCTACCTGACCGTACTTTCGCATTGTTCTTATTTTGATATTCAACACGATGTAGTAACGTTCTCGATCTTGACCTTCTCAACTGGTTGCAATCTTCTCAGACCACTTGGCCACCTCTGTTCGACTATCTGAAATCCGGAAACGCGACTTACAAGGGTCTTGATATCACAATGGTTGGAATCCGTTCTGGTCATCAAACAGAGATGAATTGCCTGATGGACGTTATCACGATCGGCTTTATTGATACTAAGACCATCGGATGTGTTGCCTCGGACGTTGTTCTCTATGTTTCGCTCGTGTTTATTATTGGAGTTGTTAGCGCGAAGTTTGCCATGGCCGTCATCTTTGGTTGGTTCCTTTCCTGGAAACTTGGAAATTTCAAGGGAGAAACATACGCTCAAAGGATGGCTAGGTCCGAGGCCATCGAGAACTGGACGGATGATATCTACCGGGCCGCCCCGTCAAAGTATCGGCCGAACGTCGCGTCTGGCAAAGGAGGCAAGAGCAAAGGAACCACATTCCTGCCCTCCACCTCTAGATTCAGCAAGGCTGACTCAATGATGGTGACTGCTTCTAGACCTACCACCGCATACGGAGGTGGAGGCCCTAACGGAGGTTACACCCGATCTAATACCACTAGTTCCTATGGAACCAAAGGTCTCCTCGGCGCCGGTCGGTACACCCCTCCTGGCTCTCCGATGCTGCACTCATCCCGAAGTTCCAACTCGCTTCCTTTCGGTGGAGATTCATCTAACGTGCATCAGTCATTCTCGGAGGCTTCCCTCGCCCAGGCCAGCTGCCCGTTCCCTTTCAACCCCAACGTCATTCCTCAGCCCTCAATCGACTATGAACCGTTTGGCTTCCCGCTGATCCACAACATTCTTCTCGTCACCGCATACTCCGAGTCGATCGAAGGGCTTCGAACTACGATTGACTCGCTTGCCACTACAGATTATCCAAACTCGCATAAGGTTATTCTTGTCATCGCGGATGGAATGGTTCGAGGATCCGGTTCGGCCCTCAAGACACCCGATATCGTACTCGGCATGATGAAGGATTTGATCATCCCGGCCGATCAAGTCGAGGCACATTCATACGTGGCCATTGCAGATGGTCACAAGAGGCACAACATGGCAAAGGTATACGCCGGGTTCTATGATTACGATGACGATACGGTCGAAGTATCCAAGCAACAACGGGTCCCGATTGTACTTGTTGCCAAGGTCGGAAACCCTCTGGAGGCCAACGATGCTAAGCCTGGAAATCGAGGAAAGCGAGACTCTCAGATTGTCCTCATGGCTTTCCTTCAGAAAGTTATGTTTGACGAACGAATGACGACGTTTGAGTACGAATTCTTCAATTCTTTGTGGCGAGTTACAGGAGTGTCTCCCGATCGATACGAAGGTGTTCTCTGTGTCGACGCAGACACAAAGGTCTTCCCGGATTCCTTGACAAGGATGACGGCTGCATTCCAGAGTGACGGAGATATCATGGGACTTTGCGGAGAGACAAAGATCGCGAACAAGAGTGAAACTTGGGTGACGATGATTCAAGGTTTGTGTTTCGATAAAAATCTTTTCACTGGATCGGTTAGTTTCATATGTTGACTAATTCTCTGTTCGTAATCCATGGTCATCGCCATCAGTTTTCGAATACTACATTTCTCATCACCAAACCAAGGCTTTCGAGGCCGTCTTTGGAGGTGTTACTTGTTTGCCTGGTTGTTTCTCGATGTACCGTATCAAGGCTCCCAAGGGTGATTCTGGCTACTGGGTACCGATCATGGCCAATCCAGATATCGTGGAGCATTACTCTGAAAACGTGGTCGATACTTTGCACAAGAGTTCGTTGTTCTTTTTTTGTTTTATCATTTGTTCGTTTCGGTGTACCTGTCACGGCGTCTAACATAATGATTGTCTCTTCTTTTTAATATCTCAGAGAACTTGCTGCTGTTGGGAGAAGATCGATATCTTTCAACTTTGATGCTGAAGACTTTCCCTAAGAGAAAGATGGTGTTCATTCCTCAAGCCGTTTGCAAGACGGTTGTGCCGGACACTTTCCGGGTCTTGCTCAGTCAACGTCGTCGTTGGATTAGTAAGTTTTTTTCCCTGGTTATCTGGACGGCTTTTCTGATCAGGCGGTTCTTCTTCTACTCTATCTTTTCTGCAGACTCGACCATCCACAACTTGTTTGAGCTTCTCTTCGTCAATGATCTCTGCGGAACGTTCTGCTTCTCGATGCAATTCGTTGTGTTTATGGAGTTAGTCGGAACACTCGTTCTGCCCGCCGCTATCGCCTTCACCTTGTACATCATCATTATCGCCATCATTCCCAGCCAAGTCACTCCAACTCTCTCCCTTATCCTTCTCGCCATTGTGCTCGGTCTTCCTGGTCTCTTGATTGTCATCACATCCAGAAAGATTGCTTACGTCGGGTGGATGTTGATCTATCTGTTCTCTTTGCCCATCTGGAACTTTGTCTTGCCGAGTTACGCATACTGGCATTTCGACGATTTCTCGTGGGGAGAGACTCGAAAGGTCGAGTCGGATGGAGCCAAGAAGGAAGAGGTTGGACATGGAGACAAGGACGGAGAGTTCGATTCGTCCAACATCGTTATGAAGCGATGGGCTGAGTTTGAGCGTGAGCGCCGATGGAAGTCAGGCAACTCATCGCCTCGTCGTCTCGACACTCGATATTCTATTGCCTCGACGATGGAAAACTACGAAAACTACCATTATCACGGTGGTCGACCCTCTGCTTCTCAGGTGTCTGGCCTGATGGACGGTCTGATCACCCCCGGGGGTGCGTCATCTGATTCATACCACTCTAACAGCACCGGACCTTTCCAAGATCAAACCTCGCATTCTTCCCATCATTCGGAGTTGACCTCGCCAGGAGAGTACGACGGTGAACTAGGTTTCGACGAGGGCTCGTCTCGGCCAGGCGTTACTTTGCATGACCAGGGATACGCTCCTCAACCATCTCAGTCACAGGACAGGGTCAGACGGATTGCGAGAAACGCTCAGAAGCGGCAGAGCGGAGGGTACGGACCGACAGCGATGTCGAATGTGGCGGTACCCCCCTCGTCTGGGCCCAATGGAGGTGGTGGTGGGTACGCCCGGTTTGATAGATCTCAGCAATAAAGAGGGCTGAGCCAATTCAGCTAGTCATCTATTTGGACGATAATACACCTTAGCTATACATCAGAAGGATGTTCTTTTCTCTACTTTCCGCCTTCTTTTTGCTTTCACTTGCTCTATCTTTCCTCTTCATTATATTCATACGATTTGTCTCATATTCTGGGTCCCTTGAAGGCCTATCACTGTGTCTTTTAATCTTCAAACGTCGTTCTTTTACTACTACTGTGCTCTCTCCATCATTTTCATTTTCTCGTTCTTTCAATCACTAGTTTCTCCTCTCATTCACGTGTTCTGTTGTTGAAACTTATCGCAGCTTCTCCCTCTTTTTCGCTGTCTCTTTTGTTCCGTGGGTTTCTGTTCTCTCTCTATTCTCTCACAGACTTTTGTCACGGTCTTTTTCTTCTCGTCTCAGGCTATTTCTCTCGAACATTATATCCATCCTGACCTACTCTAGCCTTCTCTTTTTTTCCTCTCTTTTTTTTCCAACTCCTGGCGTTGCGCCCTTCTGTTTATCTTCTTCAGATTCTCTTAGGCGTTACTTGGACTTTGTTTGTCTCATCGTTCTCAGTGTCTGTCTCATCTTCTATCCATTGGGCCAGATATAAGCATCGTTCTTATCTTTATTCTGACCCTTCAGAAGATCGTTGAGTGATCAAAACAGACGGGGCCGACAGAAGGAAGAGGAAAACAGGAGAGAGCATGTGCCATTATATCTCTTCAGTCAGAACGGAGCTCTCATCGTTCTCTCCGTATGGCCCTCTCGGTACTCTTTGGCAAGTCAAGTATATGGCCCATCCGTTCGACCTTTGTCCTCAGATACCTATCCAACTCTACACTTCTCGTCTCCGATCCACCAATCATTCCGACACCACCTTTACGAGCGAGCCAGTCTTCTTTTTCTTTCGCTCGGACTTCTGGGTGGAAGACGCCTCCTAGAGATGTACCGAGCGATAAAGGCGGGGGCGTTCCGGCGAGAGAGGGCGGTCTCGTTAGAGGGAAGCCATCGGGTTTCGAATGAGGGTAAGACTCCCAACTCCTAGGAATCATCGACACTCGTTCTTTGATTCGGACACCTTCTGCTTCCAACCCGGCCACCTTGTCCGGGTTGTTTGTCATCAACCTGATGGTTTCTCCCTCGGGACCGCCGAGTCCCAAGTCTGCCAGAATTCCGGCCGCAAGGTCGTACGTTCGTTCGTCTGCACCGTGTCCGAGGGCGAGATTGGCAGAAACGGTATCATGACCCATATCCTGAAGGTTGTAAGCCAGTAATTTCGAAAGGAGACCGATACCTCGACCTTCTTGACGGAGATAAACGATGACTCCTCGACCGGGTATCCAATCGGAAGTCGGATCATTAGGCCTCGATCGAGTAGGAAGCGAGATCAACCGGAGGGATTCATCGAGTTGTTCTCCGCAATCACACCGTTGGGAACCCAAGGTTTCACCTGTGAAGCATTCCGAGTGAATCCTTACCAACGGTGCTTGCACAGGTGTTGGTTCAGCAGCAGTGGTGGTACCGTTACTAGCGAGATTCGATCGGGAAGGTCGTAAAGTAGGTGTAGAGGTCGATGGGTTCGATGGTTTCCCTCCACCTTCTCTCAAACGACCAACATAAGCTCCTCTGATCAATCGTTCCATATCGGTCTCTCCTCCGTGCCATTGGGCGTCCAACGATTTACTCCTTATATGCTCCTTGCTTTCCTCCTCGTCCTCCCCTTCACCTTCGGATCCTCCGTCCGGCCCCATCTGGAGAGGATCGAACACGATCGCCAGGTGTTCTTTTGCGTCCTGGTTGGATTTGTACAAGTGAAGAAACACGTGACCGTGGGGGGTTGGGATCCTTGCTCTCGCATGGCACTTGATCTCGAATGGTCTGGAAGAATGCCGGACACCATTAGAAGCAGCAGAACGAGAAGTAGTGGTCGATAGAGGAGGTGAAGGAACAGGTGTAGGGATTGACGATGGGAGGATCAATGATGTTCGTCGGCCGGCGTGCTTGCCGTGTTGATGGTCGGATTGGGAAGGTGAAGGTGAAGGAGGCGAAGGAAGAAAGACGATCGTCCCTCCAAAGAAAGGCATCGGCTGAGGCGTCTCGATCTTGCCTATTTCCGTTATTCCCATAAAAATTCATGACCACCGTTTGATTCGTTTCCAAACAGAGGTAGAAATGAGAACCAACGGATGGAAAAAGAAGTTGGGCAGATGGCTGTCAGGACGTTTTTCTCTGATGTGAAATGTCAACGAGCACGCTTTTCTCTTTCTGAAGACATCAGGAAGAGAATTGGACATCGAGCCGTTCGAGTAGCAGGAAAAACAAAAGCTTACCAGACCTATTCAGAGGAACTTTTGTACTAGAAGTTGAAGCAGGAGTTGAGGCCGAGAACGAGTTGGAACACATCGGTAATGGACGGACGGGGACGACTCTTTCCGGCTTGACAGGCTTTGAAGACGACATATTCTTGTTTTTCTTTTTTGGCCAAGGAGATATGTATATGAGTTGTCTAGATGTGAGAGATGAATGAGTGAGCAAGAAGGTGAGAGAGCCAGCTTTGTCTCTCCTCTTTTGAGTCCTAGAAAGATCGATTGGTTGCCGGTTGGACGTTTGGAGCGAAACGGAAAAAACCCGGCTTTGAAGAATGATGAATAATCACCGGGCGGACTTGTCACACCTCATGATTCCCAGGTCGGCCGACCTTTCTGTGGGACATTTGACAAAAACATATCTTTTCTCACTTCAAATGGTGTATCTCTGATTCTCTTTTCCGTTCGAGCAACAATCTTGAGTACATTTTACATGTAATAACGAAACAAAGAACCCGGTCTTCCACCTCTCTCGTAGCCAAACTAGTCAAAAGACAGTTTAAGCTCCCTTGACAAAGTCGACTCCCTTCTTGATGTTCTTGGCAAGCTCAGGAACTAAAGAGCGCAAGACGCATCGAAAAGAACCAAAGAACGAGCACAATCAGTCTGTTGTCATAGAAGAAAAAAAGGAAACAGATCGAGACGTACCACAGGCCTTAAGGAGCTCCTGCTCCTCAGACGAAAGCTCTCCAAGACCGTGGATCTCGGCAACACCGTCAGGCTTTAGGTTTGAACAGACATCGCTCTAAGGATTAGTCTCTAGCTTCTCTGAATGTATTCACAAATCTGGTCACTTACTCCGAGCTCAACGTTGGTGGAGAAGAAATCGAGACCCTCGTTCTTCATGATGGGGGACTCAACAAAGGTGGGAATGACGATGTTCTTCTCACCCTTGATGGCCTTCATGAGGGCCTCGGCGAAGACGGCGGCGGCTGGTAATATTTCGAATGAAGATGATTAGTAACGAAGCACGTGATGTACCATCGACCAGAACAAGTGGATGAAACAAACCCTGAGCCATAGAAAGGGTGGCAGATCCAGCTCCGTCCTTGGCCTTGACGACCTCATCACCACCGAACTGAGTTCGGTTGACAAGAGCTAGGAAATTGAAACGTAAAGAATTTCAGTCGAGGCGCTTCCATCGAGAGTATGCAGAGGATGAACAAACCCTTGTAGGCCTCTCCAGAGATGGACTTGGATCCCTCGGTCTGGGAGAAGAGGGGGACGATGGTGGGTCCGGAGTGCCCTCCGCTGAATATACCCAAGCAAGTTTAGTCAGAATAGCTATCCATCATAAGCACGTCTTATCGGCTTTCTCTTCTTTCTCTTTGCCATCGCTTGCCTCTATTCGACTTTGACTACCGTGTGCCCTCTCAAAGACAATAATCTAGAAAAGGATTAGACTCACACGACAGTGATGTCAATGTCCTTGGGGTTGCTTCCCTGGATCTCAGAGACGAATCGCGAGGCTCGGACGACGTCGAGGGTAGTAACACCGAAAAGTCGCTTGGGGTCGTAGACACCGGCAGCCTTGAGAACCTCAGCGGCGATGGGGACGGTGGAGTTTACAGGGCTTGAAAGATGAAGAAAAAGGAGAAAATGACGATGAGCTGAGATAAGGATGAGAAGGGTGGGGATGAGAATACTCACTTGGAGATGATACCAATGAAGGCCTTGGGTGAAGTCTCGGCGATGGCCTTGGTAAGGTCTCGGACGATGGAGGCGTTGGTCTAGAACACGGAAAAGATAAATATAAAGAAGTTTAGAGCAGAGAAGAAGATGAGCATGTTGATGGTAGATCGCGAATGTCTTACGTTGAAACTGGAGAACAAAGAGGTCGTAGTGTGTCAGTTAAGCTGCTCAAAGAAAACGTTAAAGAGATTAGAAAGATAAACGAACAGATCATCTCGGGTCATTCCGGGCTTTCGGGGGACACCAGCCTATGGCGCGACCAGAAAAAGAAGGATGACAAAAAAGATGGAAAGATAGAGCATGAGACTATGCGCCAATATGTATGTCAAATAAATCCATGAGATGAAGACTGGAATACGAACGGGGATGAGGACAATCTCGGCACCGGCAAGGGCCTCCTTGAGCTGCTCCTGAGGGTATCCCTTAACCTGTATTTTTTTAATGATCGATAATCGTTGATCGGAATCGAGAACATCGGAGAAAGAAAATTGATGTGTTCAAAAAGGGCGAAGAAAGCGGACACGATGTTAGTGACAGACACGCAAGAAGCAAGACACGAGAAGCGTTTACACGGAGAACCACAAGGAAAAGTATGTCCAGATAGTGTCCAGGATGGACAAGCGAAGAAAAAAAAGGCACGAACGGTAGAGTTGGTGTTGATGTGTCCGATATCGGCTCCCACTCCAGGAGCTCCTCGGATATCGTAGAGGGAAAGCTCAGTGACGTTTGGGTTGAGCTTGAGAAGCAAAGAGAGGGGCTGTCCGATTCCACCTGGGGAGATTGAACATCAAACGGAATTCAGAGTGGCCTAATTAGTCCCAGTAGATTGGACAAATCAGAAGAGAGAGTGACGGGAGATGAATAGAAGGAAAAGAAGAACAAGTCTTCATACTGACCTGCGGCTCCCAACACGGCCACCTTGGTAAGGTTGGCAGGAGTAGTAGAGAACGACCGGGCGGCGGAGAGAGACTTCTTAAGAGCGAACATGATAGATACAACGAGATGGATGGTCAGGAAAGAAGATGAAAGGTTGTTCTTTTTTCTCTGCGGGTGAAAAAAAGATTGGCCGGGAGGAGGAGGCAGGGCGGAGGGAATCGGGAGTGGTTACAGCTATGGTTACAAAGATCTATGACCCAGTGCTGCTTAGTAAGGGTACACGTGCCCGACGCGCAGCGGCACATGTTGTCAGGAACCAGGGTTAGGTAACATGTACTCGGCAGTGTAACCATGCTCACATTCCATTATTCATCATGCCTTCCATTTCGTTATGCCCCTTCTCTTCACTTTATGCGCTTGATAATCCTTCTCAGCTATGTTCCCTTGATTTGTGATAGGATTAGTGATCTGTTGCTTGATAATCTCTGGTTGATAATCCTGTAGTTTAGTAATCGAGTGGCAACCAGGTGGCCACTTCACCGAAGCTAGAACCCATAAAAGGATCGCTTGCGCGCTCCTTCAAGAGGGGTTTCTTCAAGTTAGGATCCTTGTTAAATAACCTAGTAGTTATCAGTTCTATTCAATCATGATTCATCCTCTCTTCCCTGAGCCTGGAAGCCTAAACCTCCGCGCCTTGAACATCCCTAGTCAACTCCAGTAACCCTTCGTAACCCTGTAACCCAGCTTGTAAGGCTCGGTTGTTAAGAAGGTAACCAAGTGTAATCACTTGGTTCGCGGGGTGACACTTAGGCTCTGGCGATTAATATATCTGAAGCAGACCAAACTATTAACAATATACTTTGGATAAGAGGTTTCAACAAGAATCTCAGCTTGAGGAAAACTCTCATCAATAAGGCGCGAGAGCGTCCCCTTATATGTCGGGACGTCTCGCGCATCTGGCCCGCAAGTAGGTATATACATATGAAGAGACTATATACATTCGTGATCACGAGGACCGCATAGAGTGAAGAAGAGGAGAGATATAAATGATGGACAGTAGAAGGAAACAGCTTGTGGTAGTAACACAAGCTGCGAAACACGTGTTACTTAACCCGCACCCCTGACATTGTCAGGGATGTGACCTGAGTGTTACACCTCGGTAACCTTCTTTTGGTTCTGTTGTTTCTCCTGCCTCGGTATTCCTTATGCTCTCTCATTACATCAACATGCAGGTATATGACCTTCCAGCGCAGGTGCTTCTAGCACCTTCTATGACCTGTTCTCTTATGCACAATCGTTGGAGTCTAAGGATGATATATAAGATGGGTCTTCCTTGCCACCCATAGCATAGTCTACCAAGCCTGAATCCTTTGTCATTCCTTGGTTCCCTAGTACTCTTGTTCCATTGTTGTATCAACCTTATTCATACGATTTCCCTGCCTTGCGCTCTCGTCACAGTCACCAAGCTAGAGAGCCTGAACTTCCTTCTTGCCAGCCCTATTCCCTGCCTGGTTACATTCTTGTGACCTTCCCGTTACCCTCTGAACCCGGACCCCGACAGACACAGCCCCTTACACATGTCACGGTCAAGTCACGTGGCCATGGTCCCGGCTCAGCGCCGGTCGGGCAAAGGGAAAACTGGTCTGTTGGTCATCTAGCAGTTGATCACAAAGAGGAAGCAGAGTGTGATTCCCTCCTTCTTTCTTGACAGACAAGGCTAGAGGGATCAAGTGTACGCTCAGGTGAGTACAACCGGATGCGGCCTGATCTAGGTATATCAGGGAGTTGTGCCGATTAGAGGTTGGCTCGGGATAAAAATCTCTGTTACGCCCAGAGACAGCAAGAGACCAAGCTTGCTTTTTCTTTCTCTTTCCCTTCTGCCTCTGGTTGTCCAGTACGGATGGTCTTCAGAAAGGACATAGGAAGACACAGAGAACTATAGAGGGTCAGAACGATAGGACGGCATAGAAAGGAGAAAAACAGGTTGGAACAAAAGAGATGGGAGAGATGCTCGTTAGGTATAATGACATCAGTCCTCTCTTCCCAGAGATCGGCCGCTGCCATCTGTTCCTCTGAACGTCTCTGGCTGTTCCTGATGACTTCAGAGGTAAACCGACGGCTCTTCCCATCTCATCTCCGGCTTTATCTAGCTATCTTATACATCCAGCTTATCTCGTTGGCTCTGTGTCTCCTATCGCACTCAGTCACTGACCCGTTTCTTCCTCATATTCGGGAATAATGACAATCACGACAACCTTTCAGCCATCCAGCACTCGGTCCGTTCAGGCAACCAAACTATCGGAACCAGGTTTGTTCCGTTGACTGAGATACTTACAATCCGTTCTGTTAGATAGATAGTGTCGGTCTCCCCGAACATCTTTGTTCCCCTTCCTTTCGTGCTTTTTCATTATTATCTCTCTTACTGATATCTCATCCTTTGGTTCTCCTAAGCCCTTACCGGCTCCTTCTTATTAGTCTTCGTCTCCACCGATAGATCTACTACGCTTGTACCCTAATAGAAACAATCAATAATGGAAACTCCACCCGTTCAACCCACGACGTTTACCGCGCCAGAAGGCGCATACACCTTGACCCCGACCCATTTCCCGGCTACATTCTTCCCAACCCTATTTACCTCCAACGGTCCTCCAGCCATACCGGCCAAGGTCTGTACCGTCAGCGTTTGGTACCCGCCCAAAAAGGAGGGCGGCCTTGGTGGTCTTCTAGGTATCGGTGGTGGAGGCACAAAAGAGGCGTCTGGAGATTCGCCCACTTTTACCTCTGCCGGGGAGGACGCTTCAGGAGGACCCGGTGGTAGCAGCACTAGCGGTGGAGAGAAGGACAGTTTCTACGGAAGCTCAGTCTCGACCGGAGTTTCCTATAAAGCAACCTCCACAGGAAACACCATCAGCTCGGCCGGAGGATTTCTTGGCAGATCCATCACTGGCATGACTTCCAACCACTCCTCCAGCCATCCCTCGGGCAGTCTTTATCCGAACGGCCTCTCTGGAAGCGGCGGCAAGGAAGGTATCGCTCATCACGGATTGGCCGCTTACAGCGCTCATCCGAGACCGAGAAGTAACGTCCGTTCGACGAGTTCGAGTTTCGTCACCAGAGTTCAGACCCTTGAGGGAATCACCAAGCTCTTGGCCGAGCGGGCCAAAGGTGGAGAGGAAGTCCGGTGGATGTTTTGGAACTTGGGCAGAGTATGGGGATGGGTAGAGGTCGGTTGTAAAGCAAAGGTCGGTTCCTCGTTCCTATCATTGTGTCCCCTCTACAGATCTCTCACACGAACCTATCGTCGGCTGTCGGACGATCGACTATAGGAACCTCTCACGCGTATCACGTTTGCCGCGAACATCACCTGTCACTCGGTTAGTCACTCGACCGCCAGACCGGATCTCGTAGACGTCTTTATCGGGTTCTCTACTGGAGATATTGTGAGTGGTTCCTACCTCAATGACTGACTTCGTCCTTTCTATGAAGCGCAGTGCGTTGTGTACTTACTCCTGCACACGGCATCAACCGATCGAATGAACTCGATAGGTTTGGATAGATCCGACTACTGGAAGATACTCGAGGTTGAATGTCCGTGCACCCTATTCTTTGAATGGTCGACTCTTGTGATCAGATATCGATTTACTAACATCATACCCTATTCACTCATACAGAAAGCAGGGATCATCCATCCTCACCCGGTTCTACACTTGATCCCACATCCAGCGAGCCCCTCCCTTCTGTTTGCAGTCCACCAGGACGGGTGTATCTTTGTGTACTCGCTCGATCGAGAAGATCCAGTATCATCATATACCATCCCGTGGGATGCCTCTTCCTCCGTTCCTGTTCCTGGGTCCGACACGGATCCTCTCGGTGGAAGCAGCGGAGGGCTATACGTGTGGAAGAATCTACCGGGCGGGAAAGAAGGCGAGAAAGAGAAGGATAAAGAGAAAGCGAAATTGGTAGGCCGCAATCCGGTCTGTCTTTGGAGAATCACTGGCGCTTGGTCCGATGGCCTAGACGGCGACAGGGCTCATCGAACAAACGGGTCGAGTGGAGGATCGGCAAGTTGGGAAGGCTCTTTGGAGTCATTCGAGGATGGCCAGAGTGGAACTCACTCGACCGGTTCGACTGGTTCACACTCGGCCCGTCCGTCCGGAAATATAGGGCTTAGCTCACCTGCCTCGGGTACGTCCTTCCAACCGAACGGAGGACCGCCTAAGAAGAACCAACGAAAAGGTGGGACCGGATGGGCGTTCCGAGGGAAAGGCAAAGGCAAAGGAGGGATCACGGCTGCTGCTATCAGTCCTGATGGGCGCTCGATGGGGGTCTGTGATGAGAGCGGGTTGCTGAGAGTAATCGACGTTTTTGGAAACAGGTTTTTATTAACATTTCTTGTCCTTCCTCGTCCTTCCTTCATGGCCTGACGGTTATTCAATGCTGATGACAAGCTTCCTTACGCGTTGGCTAAATAGGGTGACCGACGTGTATGCCGCGTATTTTGGTTCGCTTACCTGTCTGGCCTGGTCGCCCGACTCGAGGTTCCTCCTTATCGGCGGCCAAGACGACTTGATCTCTGTGATATCGATCTGGGAAGAACGTGTGGTGGCGAGATGTCAAGGTCATTCGAGCTTTGTCACTGGACTGAATTGGGATCCGGATAGATGCGAGCCCGCAAAGGGACGTTACCGATTCGGAAGCGTTGGTGAGGACGGCAAAATACTCCTTTGGGACTTCACTCCTGCTCTCCTCCGAACCCACCATCTTCATCACCGGAACGTTGGGTCGACTGCCTCGCTCCTCTCGCCCGACACGACAAGAGACGGCCGGGATAGCGAGCGGGTCAAGTTCCATCACGCGCCAAAAAGAAACGACGTGCCAGTACTACAGGCGGTCTGTTTGAAAATCATGGAGGCTTGTACGCTCACAGAGATCCATTTCGTGCGAGACGCAATCTGTCTCGTCTCCCGAGCTGCATCCATCCGATTCTTCGCAAGACCGCCTGCCAAGCAGAAGAGCGCCAACCCGGTGAGAGGGAGACGGAAGCGGGCGTCCTCGGCGGCGACAACGACGTATGGCAGTTATGTTATACCCTCCGGCTCCAGATCTGGTGAAAACGGAAAGAACATTTCTGGCGGAGAGATCAGAGTTCATTAGATCTCTCGTGAGCTGGTTGCCTCCAGTTCCTCGTCTTCCTTCCTTTTCCTTCTCTTCCTTCGATCTGTTTTTTTTTGCTTTCATTCTTCTCTTGCACACCTCTTTCTTGCGTTCTCACCTGGTTGTATAATCTTTGATGTTCAGTCTCTTTGCTTCTCTCTCTCCCGACGGGTGGGCGAATGAACCCCCAAATGAAATCTCTATATACCTTCCCACGTTCCTTGCTACTTCCGCTTTGCCTCTCTGTTTCTTATTTATCTTTCAGTTTGTCACTCGAAATAGAAGAAAAAGATTGTTATTTTTTTAGACGGAAGAATCGGTCGAGAAAAGGCGAATACAATATTGGACAAACGATGCAAGCAGACAGACCATGCGGAGACATCAGGGGATAAAGCGAAGCGAGGAATAGGGATAGGTTATCGTGAAGGCTTTTAAAAGAAATAAAAAAGAACTGCCTTCTTTTCCTTCCTTCTTGTAAGCAGAGCAAGAAGAAGGAAGGAAAGATCTAGGAGGAGAAGCGATCACGTTTTATCTAGAAGTAAAAGTTAAGCAAGAGGAAAGAAAACCCGAACAAGGACCAAGGAGTAAGAAAAAAAACGAAAGAGAATAATAAACGAAAAATGATGGAAGAGCTGGAAATATCCTCCAAGTTGCACTCTACGAGGTGTTCTATCTCTCTATTTAATTTGTTTTTAGGTGGAGGTAACGTTGATGTACGAAGTGGTAGTCTTACTGTTGTCGGCGCACGTGAAGGGGCTACCGACGGAGCCAGCGGCGAAAGCGTTCTTGATGTTCTCAACCGAGGCGTAAAGTCCAAGAACGAGGAGGGCAAATCCGACGACCATCATCATGGCAGAAATCATGTAAATGATCTTGTTCCTCAAAGTTCGGGATCCGTTTGGCTTCTCGTTGTGGTTATCGTACAACCACATGAGTCCCGGGATAAGGATGGAGAACATGGAGGCAAAGACGGCACCAACGAGTCCGATGAGCTCGTCGAAGAAGGGAACGACCTCGGCAATGACGAAGCAGAAGGCAATGATAGAAACAATCAACCCAAGCCAGGTAAACCAGTGGACTGCGGTAGACTCCTGGAGATGTCGGGTGCCTCTAAGGATTCGAACGAAGCAGAACTTTGTGGAAAGGTCTGTATGAAGAGGGAAGTAGGGCGAGGAAATACCTATCGAGTTAGTTCTCACACGCTTTACCAAAGTTCACAGAGCAGACAGCCTACTTACGAGCGTAGATGATGGGTCCGGCGAGCAATCCAGGAATGGCAACACCGTAGGCAATCTTCTTGATCAGAGGACCGGCAGAACCAAGAGCGGGAGAGGCGATGTACTGTCCACAGTAGTACCAAAGCACAGAGGCGACAGAGACGTAGAGCGCGGTAGAGAAAAGCTGGCAGGTGAGGACGGCGGAGGTGTAGCCCTTGGGGTTTCGCATCTCGGAGATGACGGGAAGGAAACCAGCAGACCCAGCGTAGGCAAAAAGAACGTTGATGATAGCTCCGAGACCTTCGACCAAAGTGCAGTCACCGATAGCTCGGAGTCGCTTGTCGTAAGGACCAGCAGGAGCGTTCGGCGGTCGATCGGCAACACCGACGGCGATCGTTGCGATGAAGATGGCGGGCAAGATGGAGCAGATTCCGACGTAGCCGAGCCAAGAGATCTGTTTGAACGTCCTTGGACTGGCTCCCAGACCGATGACAACAGCGGCAACAACAACAAAGACGATGGTGCATGTTCCGTGATCACTGATGGCGTTCAGGGCGATGGAGGTGGCGAGGATACCGGAAGCGGCGGAGAAACATCTGTGAAGGGCAGAGCGAGAAAAGGTGAAACCCTATTCGGAGATCCGGTCTTGCACGCATGGGTTAGAAAGAAACAGATACATACTCAAGAAGCCAGAAACCCCAACCAAAGAGCTCCCGACCGAAGACTCCAGCGATGATGAAGCCTACGTCTCCCATTCTACACAGTACACAGGGAATCGAAGGATGAGCTTTGTCCTGACTTTTCCACAGACGAAGATGAGAATGAACATACGTGTGAACACCAGGGTGGTTCTGACCAAACTTTCCAATGACGACACTTCCAAAGGTGGCCATGGCGGCGATAAAGAGGATGATGAGCATACCGGGCTGGAGTGCGGCAGAGGGAAGTGAGAAACTTGGTTAGTAACCGGGAAGAGAAGGCACGGGAACAATCAAGAGACCCCAAGAATAGGATTACTTACAACCATGCCGCTGAAGGAAAGGAGAAGAAGGGGAGAGCGGTAACGTTTGTTTAGCCAGAGAGAAGCTGTATTAAATGAACACATCATGTGCGCGATACTTACAGTGTGTTCAACACCTTGGGCAACGAGAGAACACCGAGTCCAATCTGTTGCTTCGTGAGAAGGACAACGGCTCCGAACCAACTGACACCACTGTTTGAGATAGGAAAATTAAAAAGGAACACAACACAGGCTGAGTGTCCATAATCGGAGGCGCTTAGCTCTTTTCAACAGGGCAACTTACCGGAAATCAGGTCCAGACTCGTTGACCTCGAAAACATCGTGTGTGCGCACGTAGGCGGTGTTCTTTTCCGTACCCTTCTCGGTATCCTTCAACGGGGTGGGAGAGACTGAGTCTTCGTCGACGTCGGCAGCGTAGACGGTGGAAGGCTCGACGGCCGAGGGTTTGTCTTCGAATGTTGCCTTTTCCATATCTAGTGTATGGGTATGTGTATGAGTATATGTGTGTGTGTGTGTGTGTGTGTGTGTGTGTGTCGATCAAGGAAAGCAATGATGTGGTGTGGGAATGGGTGACTATGCACTGTGGGTGGGTGACAAGAAGAAAAGAGAGGACCGAAAAGAAGAAGAGAGAGAGCACCGACGTTCAAATAAGACTCCTTTAACGGGACGGAAATCATATCGCAGGCGACGGGAGAAGAGCTGGGCAGGAAAACTTGATGTGCCAAAAAGAAAGAAGAAAAGGAAATTGAAAAAATGATAGTAAAGAATTTGTTAAGCCGAAAAAAGAAGGAAAAAAATTTTCTTTTTCCGCCGGAGCGTATTGACTCCTGGATGCTTTGTTGATTCTCGCCCGTTCAGTCAATGCTTGTACTAAGTTTGTCTGCCTATGTCTGATTGTCTCCCGACCGCTTTCGGTGCTCTTTATCTTACTCTAGCTCTTTCCTGTACTGTCCAATCCTCACATGTATATTCCATTCACACACAAACGTGTTCTCATGTATACCCATGGACACCCGTATACACTAATCATCTCACTAACGAACCCTCATTCATTCACTCTCACACACATTCACTTTCTAGCCCACGATGGCTCTGTCGTGGTCACAACAGTCCAAAGACGGGCCTGACCCTTGATCACAAACAGCGTCCCTGACTGAGCCTGACCACGACGAAACAAGCGCGTGAATTCTAAACACGGCCTCGTTGGTCAGAAACTCAATCGACCAACCGGAGCTCCGAAACGAGATCTGAGGGATTTCTAAATGGGATAAACGCTAAATGCAAATAGAGATCGATTCTTCAAATACATTGAGCGGAGTCTCCAAAGAACGGTCAATATTCATTTGATCATGCCCACATTTGATCTTATCCCTCGGCCCGTTCGGTCTAGATACGGCCTAGGCACGGCTGAGTTTCGCTGCTGCGGATAGTCTTTTTTCACCCTCTTTCCAGCACCGATCGTTCAGATTCTTGGCTTGGAATATTAACAACCTACGGGTGACGTCACCGACTTGGTCACACGTGACCTTCAGTTTCACACCCGGATTTCCATGTCCGTTCGATCCGTTCAGTCGCCGGTTACGACTTTGCTTACGAGATCTGGTTACGTTCGATCCTCCAAAGCGTTACGCACCCACTCACCCACATAGACGCTGCCGTCATCACTCCCCTCCCACTCGTCTGGCCAGCTCTCATCCATCTCCATTGCATCTGCTTCACCTCCTTTGTATCTTGATCACCTTGCCATCTTCAAGCTTCATGAACACTATGTCATCACCATCATCATCGTCTACACTACCATCACCACCATCAGGTCCACCTATCAAGAATGCTAGGCTTACCCCTGAACTCACACAACCCTACATCGAAGCTGGGCTGATCTCCCAGTCAGACATCGACACGTTCGCAAAGGGCTTTAAACGAACAATGACCTAGTGGGGTCCTTTCCAGTCGTTCTTTCCCTATTCTTGGCTGTGTTCGATTGATCTCTCAACTGATCTCTCGTTATATGATATTTTTTTCGTCCTTCTTCCCCCTCTTATTCCCTCGCATAGCTCCACCATCGGGTTCTGTATCGGTTCTCTCGCACCGGCTCCGCTGATATTTACAAAACTGAAGACGACGTTCCTCCAGAGGCTCTTGATCGGAACTGCAGGAGGTGTCGGTGGGGCTGTCACCGCGACCTCTCTCGGAGCCTGGAGAATGCATCAGGATCTCAAGGCTGCGTGAGTGTCTGTCCCATCCGTTCATGTCCTTACACCCGGTGCTGGTGATGCTTACCTCCTCTTCTTCTTTTGAATTCTCCTTCCTTACCACTTACACCTCTACCTCAGGGGAACACCCAACATTGGTCAACGGCTAATGGTGTACCAGGGGCTGATCCTTCATCAGACCGATCCGATCAAGTTTCCTCCTCCTCCACTGGATCTATCCATGCCCAATCGGAACCCACAACAAGGCTTGGGAACTGGAAATAAACCATTTCCTATGCCAAAATATGACGATAGAGTAGATTCCCAAGGAAGACCATTCCCTCAGCCTCCTCACATTCAGAATGAGCCGTCCAAGCCTTTCTCTCAGACCCGATCAGAATTTGAGTCCGATAGTGACGACACCCCCGATCTGAGGGAGTTTGACCGGGAAAAGGAAAGAGAGAAAGCGTTAGGTATCATAGGTGGTGGAAGATTAGGCATGGATGATGGTGCTGACTATGGAAGTTTCGGTAGGTCCCTTATATTCTCGTCTCCTTTGCCTTCTCTCTTCCTCTTGTTTACTTTGACATCCTCGCAGATCGCGCGACAAAAGAGAACCCCACATCCTGGGCCCTTTTAAGATCTCGATCGTCCCCCGGCACATCCTCATCCCTGCCCACCCCTCTCTCAACCTCATCTGCTCCTGTCTCAGCCGAGTTTTCGACCTCTTCCCTTCCTCCTCCAACCATTCCCTCCTCCTCGCTTGACACGTTTTCGACGGCTTCTTCTTCAAGAGATCGACCGATGACCGATAGGGAGCGAGAACAAGCAGAATTCGACAGGATCGTCGAACGAGAAAGACATGCGGTCGACACCGGATTTTCCTCAGCTAGTCCCTCTACGGGATCTAGCTGGGGTGAGCTCAGGGAGGGCTCTCAATCGGCCAACGCAGGAGCTTCGAGAGGAGAGAGTGTTTGGTAAAAGATGGATCAAATGGCGTTCGGTGGATTTAATTTTCCCATGGCATCCGGTCGAATGCGCCATGAGTGTCAACTAAGAACATGAGATGAATCAAACGGACTCTGAGAGCGCGCGTGTGTGCACTCACAGAGTACAAACAGCATGCCTTAGACGCCAGATCACATGACTGGGCTGTGCAACCATGTTTAACCCTAGCCTTGGATCGCTCACCTCTTATCTTTTCTTGGCCTATAGGGATGCTAAGAATAAGGATTTCAACCACGTTTTTGAAACACGGTGAATTTCATTTCTTGGCCTTGTACACACTAGATGAGGGGTAGAAGGGGAACGAACAAAATACGATCATGTGTAACAGAAAAGAGGAGAAAGAGGAAAGAAGAGAAAAGGAAAATTAATCGGACGATCAATACTGATTGATCGACTTGTCTTCTCGTATAGTCCCAAGGTTCTTTTTGTAGTTCATCGTTCCATCATCCATTCATTCATTATCTATTCGGATCGTCAACACAATATGGATAACGGTCCTTATACACGGCCGACTGATGTAGTGCGTTCATCATCATCCAACTCTTCCACTTCATCTTCCCAATTATATCCTTCGCCATCCCAATCCCAATCTCAGATTGGGACTCAGTCGGGTTTTCGGCCGTCGGCGGTCAAGAAACAGAGACAACCGGGCGAGAAACCGGCACTCCGCCGAAATCAAGCATGTCTAAGCGTACGTTCTATACATACTCGGCACCCATTCGGTTTGAACCCCCTTCACATGCATCGTCTCTGTCAGTACAGAATAGAGAAAGATGTTTACGCGTTCTACTTTTATCATTATTATTATTAAATATTCTTCTTCCAATTCGAATATGAATGGAGAGTAGTGCCGGAAGCGGAAATTGAAATGTGATGCTGTTAGACCTACGTGCGGCACGTATGTCCATACTTTCCCTGTGTTTGGTTTCTGTATTCTAGGTCTGACTTGAAAGAAGCCTCTCCTCTTCGGGGAAGGGGATATGTCTGCTCGGGGATATTTGTAGATGTGTCCGAAGTCACAATTATGCCTTTCGTGAGTTTCCTTCGTTTCGCCTGGCGATTCACCCGACTGTCGTTTCGGATGGCACAACCCGGCTGACGAACATGTTGATGTTCTCTCGAATACTCTCCGACGGGCAATACCAAATAGTACATAACAAGAACAAACAGATCCCTTCAGCCATGCCTAGCTGTATATACGAAGAAGAATCGAGTGTGAGCACGAACTTCGAGCCCAACTCTTCAGCTCTAGCCTCTGCTTCTGGTTCAACCTCGACATCGGCGTTGGCGCTGGCGACGATCAGTCCGACGGCCGGCCATTGTGTCAATCGGGCTGAGTCACTCATACCAACCATCTCAGAATTCCAAGGGATACAACATCAATTTCCTGGTATCTCGAGCGAACCTTCTATACGCGAGCAAGGAGCCAAGACCGACGGGTATGACTATCGCGCGCAGAGTCCTACGCTCACGCTCGGGTTGACAGAGCCGATCTCCTCCAGTTGGACACACCCCGTTCATATCACAGTACCACCACCACCACCACCGTTATTGTCATCGTCTCCATCGTTCAAGTCTCTTCTGCGGGATATCGATCAACGACCGTTGTCGGAAGCTAAACCCGATACGTTTTTGTTGAAGAACCCGTCGGATCACCTACCATATACTGAAAGACCCAATATCAACGATCCCTCTCCTTATGTTCCTCCCATATATCAAAAACATATCGGTGCGGACCAAACAGTAAACCCACGAGAACAGGTCGCACCTAAACTGGAGCGAGAATTTATCGAGGGAGAATCCACGGGGACGTTTCAAGAACACATCTGGACTTCGTCAACGGCTGACACACCACCAAGATCAGCCACCTTCGGACAGTCAAACAAGATTGAAACAGGATTGATATCGATAAACAATCCAAGCGAGGTACTGAATGATCAAACGTATGATCGGGAAAAGATAAACTTATCAGCGAATGAGGAAGCAGAGAAAGCGAACCAGGTGCTGATGAGCTTGCTGTACCCTGGGTGTGTCTCGTGGTCTCTCAGCTCTCTTCCGACTCGACCGCCAGCTGATCGGGCGACCTTGCTGACCTGCTTATGACCTCTAGCTGGCCGCCTCATCTCCCCAACCCGATGATGCTTGAGCACATGTTCGTTTGTTTTTCTTTTCTCTTCCAGGCGTGCATCTGCCGTGTGTTAGCCGGCAGACGTGTGGCAGACGAACCATACGGAAACACACCGAACCATACCAAACCATACCAAACCATACGGAAACATACCAAACCATACTGAACGATACTGACCTGCGAACGACATTGCTTCACACAGCGTGGAGAGCTTCTTCCGCTACCTTGCCTCCGTCGCCGGCATCTTCAACAATGGCCGCTTCATGGCCCGGCTGACTCTGGCGCCGAGCCACCATGACTTTCCACATCCTGCTGTGCTCCATGCGATCTGCGCTGGTCAGTGCGACAGCGTTCTATCTTTGCGGTGATCACCTTGTATTTTTGCGGCGCTTACCTTGTATCTTTTAGTCGCTCTGACCTCTGATCTGCGGACCCTTCCTTCCTGATTGTTCCTCCTGGCCGTTTGCCACGAACCGATGTTCGACCCTTGCAGTCACTTCTCGGTTTCTCGGTATCGTCAGCAGCACGCCGCCAGCAAACACAGCGTTCGACGGCCGGAAGGTCGAGAAGCCGTGGTCGAGGAGTCTGCTGAACCCGGTGGACCCGAAGCCGGTCTGGGATCGACTGGGCCCGAAGCCTCCTGGTGTGCTGGGCGGGTTCTTTGGCCGGGACGGGGACTTTGGTCAGGTCCATTTCAGCTGGGGAAAGTTGTACATCCATGATGTGAGCTGTTTATCTTGTCCGGCCATCGGCGCTCTCTTTGTAGGGGTTGGTCTGTTCTCGTTTGACTGCTGACCGGATGACTATCTTGCTTGTCTGAACGACAGTCAAAAATGTTTGCGTCTGAGTGGATTGCTTGTATTCAAGCTTTAGTCATTCTATCACACTGTCAGTTGTCCACGTTTCCATCGTTCCTGTTGTTTCCATCCTTGCCGTCGTTTCTTCCCTAGGTCATCTACTAAAACATCATGAAGACATCAGATTGCTACCAAGAAGCCCGTTGGATAGAAGGTAGGTGCTGAAAGCGAGCACGGTCGGAACAAACGTCGTCCATGTGACTCAGCAACATGCTCATCCTCTTTCCTCCTTCTCGAACGTTCACTAGCTTGGAGCATGATCGGAGATGCTGCTCAGATGACGAGCCCTCTAGGATTGCAAACCCGGAAATGTCATACCTTCTCGACGAACCCTAGGAGGGGTCCGGTCAGTTTGCTACCGCCTCGTATGTGAAACTCCTCCATCTAACTCAGATCATGAGATGATACCGAAAGCTCACTTCTGATCTTTTATGACTATCATGTCTCCTCATCGTCCTCAGCCAAGGACGAGGTCGAGATGACCGAGCGACAGAACCTCTTCATCTGCCTCTTTGGACTGGACACGCTCGCCGCGTCAACTAGCGGCTGGGCGCCTGCGATCGACCTGTCCAACATGGTGAGTGGCGTGTGAGAGGGTGGTGTCTCTCTCTTTTGCTCACCCATGCTCATCCATGCTTGTCTTTGCCGTCCTGGTTGCATCTACTTCTCCTCGTTCTCCTCGTTCCCGTCTGCGCTCCGCCCTGACCATCAGACAAGCTGGATTCTGACCGCACTCGCGACCGTCGACCCGACACACCAGCCGTCGTGCCAGGACTTCCAGTCGGTCGACCTGTTTTCCTCTCATCCGGCAGAGACGACTGCGTACTCGCTGCTAGTGAAGAGCACGATCCTGGTCCGGCGGGTGAACGACTATGTGCGTCTGGCTGCGGAGCGAGACGTCGATGAACCGACGGAGACGGTGGAGTTCAAGCAGCTAGACCGATGGACGACTGACTTCAGGTGCGTTGTTGATGACTTGCAGTCGAATGACGAAAGTAGTGGGTCAACTGAAGTATCTTTCTTCTCCTTCTTGTTGTCTCTTGGGTGGATCGGACGCTGCTCTGTGTTTTCCGACGCAGGTCTACTTTTCCGCCTGCTCTCCGTGACCCATTCAGACCGCCCGCTACAGGCGATGACGGAAGATCGGTGGACGAAACTCTGTTGAGTGCTCACACTAATAGCCTGTTGTGAGTTTGACTTGTCGTACGCTGTGTTTGGTGGAGATTTAGTTGACGGTTCTTTCTTTGGATGTTCATGAATCCTGTGCCGACGCTTCTCTTGCTTACTGGCAGAGCTATCATACAACTTCACGATCCATACGTAAACAATTCCTCGCCGACGGATGGGTCGAGAACACGTATTCAGGAGGCTGTTGAATATCTGCTCATGATGATCCATCAGTTACATGCAACGAGTTTCGATCTCTCGACGATGCACCCTCGTTCGTACAGATTCTCATACCAGGGCATGCTCATCTTCTCTCATACGCAGGTTGTTATCGAGAGAAACTTATTGAGATTTTGAATTTTTGATCTGAGATGTCTCATTCGGTTTACCTGTCGCGTCTCGAACTAGGTATGTGTTTCACGTAAGTCGGGTTTCTCGCCAAATCGCTTTCTGATATTCGTACAAGACTTATCTCATGCTTTTTCTTATCACTAAAATATGATTCATTCGATGGCGATATTAGATGGTTCATCGCCGCCCGTTGTCTTGCTCGGCTCATCAGCACTAGTGATCCCTCGCCTGAGGTCTATCGAATCTCTCTACGGAATAGTATCTCAGTACTGCTGTGAGAGCTTCTTTCCCATCTCTTTTTTTCTTCTCGTTTTTCGTTCTCTCTCTTTTTTTGCCAATTCAAAATAAAGTTAACCCACATGTCCATGATGCTGAATTGTTTATCTTATCAACCTTTACTCTATCTATTCTGTGTTCCGGGTCAAATCACGGTCTGTAGATCGACATCAACAAGCATAGGTACTCGCTTGCCTGTCGGATTGAGACATAAATGGATCATTGACCGACTTGTCGCTGATTTTGAAGGACGCATGTAATTGAGCGACAGAGACGTGCCATTGTTAAGAAGAACTCGGGCAAGAAGTCACAGGGTTGAAGGAGGCATGGGTCTTGTCTTGCCAATGATTTTTATATGGGTAATCTGCTTTTTATTGTCACTTTCATCCAGGTTTGCTATAAGTTCATGCCACTCATTACGTAGAAGTCATGAAGATAAGATGCAGAAGAAATAACACAACAACGAATAGAGTGATAACATGTCAAGTCATGTTCTATTCACCACGCGAAATGACGCAACTATTGAGGCAGGGTGCTCACTAAGAGGTTGTTACATGATCCAACAAACGAGATAGACGAGCTTAGTAGCTGCGAAGAACGTACACGTACAATCATTTTGCCAACCATAATGATCCCTATCAGACTTACTTCTCCCAGGCTTTGACCGATCTGGGCTATAATTTCTCCTAGAACCCATCTCGTTTCCGCCCCCGCTATCAACTGAGCTTGTCTTCGATCTTCCTTTGAACTGACTTCTTGCTGGATCCGCTCTGAGCGCTAATCTTCGTTGATGGCTCAGCACTACCTGCTGATGGTGTTGTTGTTGCTTGTTTTGAGAAGCAGGAAGCCTACTGAAGTCTGAGTCATCGTTCATCGTCTTGAAGGGGTGTGTGCCAGACGAAGTCGATCGGTGTGGCGATGGGCCAGATTCCGGTAGAAATCCTACAGAATTATTGAGCTTGGGATTGAAACTAGGACTAGTATCGGAAGGGTTTATGTTGATCGGCGTTCGAATGTTCTGAATTGGTATAGTGATGGTTGAGTCGTCAGATGTATGTCATCCTTTCAATGAAGCCAAAACTGGACTTGAGCTCTCACACGTGAAGAGGATAATCCCATCTCGACAGAAGATTCCATAGCAGTTCGACCTTGTTGCCTGAACGAATTTGTTCGTGGAAGACGACCTTGTTCAGAAACGGATTGAATATTTGAATCATTAAAGACGTTTTCTCCGGACCCTACGAGAAATGTTCTGCGCTTAAGCTGTCGACACGAACAGACCGATAGAGGCGAAGGTTAGTTGATCCTGACGATCTAACAATCTTGGTAGATGATGCAGAGATCACGCATCGTACCTTGTCATAATTATTCTAGATTGATCGTCAAGTTTGTGTACAAAAATTCTCAGCATGATAACGAGGACTAAAAGTAGGAAGTTACTTACCTTAAGCTTTCCATATTCCCTTTCCTTCTCCCTGGACTGTTCAAGTACGTCTCGAACCTTGCGCCTTTCTGTATTCAGATCTCGTTCGAAGACTTTGGGGGAGACCTGTTAAGATTTGTTTTTTTAACGACCGAGGAATGAACAGAAACTCAACTGCGAAGCTTGTTTGAAAGCACTTAAGACGACTCAAATCAGCATGCTACTCACAATCTACGAATGACATTGAGCCGAAAGGACAAGAAAGGCTCACTTTGAATCTCTCCTTTAGCTGCGCCAGATCAAGAAAGGGAGACAACACATAACTCGTTATTAAGAGGGATATATGCTCTCGAATGACTCAAAGACGCAAGACAACGTACATATTGCGATCTCCCTTTCTAGGGCCAATCCTCTATCTTGGCTTTTATGCAACATCATGGCCTGATACGCTCTGTTCGAACATGAGAGTACGGTCCCGATTAGTTATATGCGTAAGTACAACTGATACATGTATTTGTTTGACAAACGCTTCCTGCGTGATTTGATATTGCCAGAAGCTGAGGGCTCTATTCAATAGAAAATAAGAAATCTCAGCAGGACACGCGTTTGAAATTTGAGTTGAAAGTTGGAAGAGATTACTTACCGACTACATATTTCCATGATGATTGAAGGTCTAACCAGATAAGAAAATAGCTCAAGTAATTATCAACAGCCCATGACGTCCATATGTGCGCTTCGAATAAAGACTCACGACAATCCACTCAAGACAGACGTTCTGTAGTCATTGCTTGGATTGAGACTGCAAATTACCACATCATCTGGTTCCGAGAGTTGGGATTCGCCTACAGATAACCATAATAAGAGCTCACGCCGCTAAAAAACTCGTATCCATAGATTCCGTGTGCAAAGACAGATAAGTACTTACAGGCTGGACACAGCCGAGAGGACTTGAAAAGACGTTCCGCGCATTCGACTATATGCAGCCATTTTAAGAATATAGGAGGTTTAGAGATGAATTGGTGGATCAGACGGCGAGGTTACAAAGTACACTTACTACAAAATATGTCTGCATCAGGTGTTTTCAACATACAACAAGGCAATTGGTCGACCCGAAATCTTCCGTAGTGATGAACTCATGAAAAAGTGGGCTTACGAGAGCACTATATGCGCAATTTCAGTGGGATCAAAAGCGTCAGTTAGATATGTTCGACAATGATTGTCGATGACAAGCACGTACAGTGGTTACTACGGCTCTGCCTTGTTCAGCAAGGAGCTTTCGACAGGAGCTTCGATAGGGAGAAGATCGAAGGGGTGGAAGGTCAAGAACAACAGAGCAGCTAGTGAGTTGATATCGAACTGGAGGCAAATAGTTGAACGTGCCAGCAACCATCTTGACCTACCGTAGATTGTTACATCTCAATTCGTTCTCTGCTGACATTATAATTGAGCAAAATGAATCCGAGGTCAGAAAGACACAAAGGATACACAAGATGATGAGTGACAGTTAAGAGAAAGAAATTGATGGATGATATTGGAAAGCTAGGAACAGGCCAAAGTGGTGAAGCAGGGTTGACAGCGTTTTCAAAGCGACTGGCTGTTCTTGCCTAACTTCATCAGTTTTTCATCTCTCAGAAGGCTTTTTGAATCTTTTCAGACTTTCATTCTGATTGTTAGTTTGTCAGTTCAGCAATCTCAACGTCGTGTTAGTCTGAACGAGCGATCATCAGAAACAATTGTAACGAGCTTGCTTGGATTCAATAGAGAAACGTCGAGAGATTGACAAAACACGACGAGATCCAGTTGTCCCTAAGGTGGTCACGTGACGACTTGAAAAGCAACGTCTCAACAGACCTTCAATCATTCTAACCATCACAACCATAACAACCAAAGCGTTCATTCGGTCAGATATGGACCGAGGTCTTCTCCAAGCATATGCGTCCACAATATCCCTTGCGATTCTTCCGTGGGTTAGCTATCTCGCCTATTCTACTGTTTTGCTCTTCAATTAAACAAGCTGATGTTTTGCGTTTGATAAATACATGATAGAATCGTGATGGGGTCTTTCGGATCTCTAAAGGTTAGTCTGTGCCATTCTTTATAATGATTATAGTGATGACCAGAAATGCGCAGAGAATACCACCTGATACAAAGGTTTTCATTGATCCATGTTGATTTTGTATGTTTAGACATCCAAACGATCAAAGCGCCTTCTTCGTGAGCGGTCCCCAAGACGATCGAAATCCAAAACCGACGAAGACCCTGGATCGGATGATGAGGATGAGGACGATGAATACGAAGGTGACGTCGACCGGATTTCGTTCAGTGATGCATGGATGTTTCCAATCCTTGGCAGTTGCATGCTCGGCGGTCTCTACCTGTTGTTCAAAGTAAGCTCATTCAGGTCAATATCAATGAGCGTCACTGATGTCTTTGATGTTTGCATTTATAATAGTATGTAGATAAAATTTGGATCAATTGGTTCGTAGGATGGTATTTCACTCTTGCAGGGGTCGTTGCAGTCTTTGAGGTTCGTTCTTTCTTCACTTTCGTGTGATCTTGCGTCCTCAGACTCAGAGTTTTCCATCTACTGCAATACACGAATAGACCAGTTCCACTGTCTTGAAATGGATTACCCCTGGCGCCGTATCTACCCGACTACCGGAGTACAAGATCGATATCGCTGAAAACTCCAAGAGTGAGTTTGTTTGTTTGTTTGATCTATATGATAGAGACTTATCCACTTACCTCCAATGTGTCTAATAATATGTCTTATCAGAGTTTTTCTCGGCTACTTTGCCTTTGGTTTCCTTGGCTTCAATTCCACTTTCTCTGGCTATTCCATACGTGTATGCAACTCAACAGAAGCCTTGGTGGGCCAATAACGTGTAAGCAGATCATTTTCTTGGCGTAACGAAGGGAGAAAATTCTCGAGATGATCCTCAAAACGTTTACTTCTCTTTACGGCAGTCTCGGATTTTCGTTCGCCCACACCGCCATCCAACTTATGAAGCTAGACTCATTCATCACGGGTGCGACTCTTCTCGGCGGTCTGTTCTTCTACGACATTTTCTGGGTCTTTGGAACCGAAGTTATGGTGTCTGTAGCCAAAGGGTTGGATGCACCGGTCAAGCTAGTCTTTCCCAAGGATCCAGGGATGACCGGTGCCCAAGGATACTCCATGTTGGGACTGGGAGACATCGTTATCCCAGGTTCGTCTGCAACTGTATTCTCTTGTTTCCTTTGTATGAATTTTACTTATGCTAAGCTGGGTAACCCAACCTCATACAACACAGGTATCTTTATTGCTCTTGCTTTGCGATACGATTTCTCTCTAGCCTCTCGTCGATGCCTACCGAAGCCTCTGCGAGCATCGGCCTCATTTCCCAAACCATACTTCTTGGCTACAATGGTCGCCTACGTGCTCGGTCTCGTCACTACCATCGGGGTAATGCATACCTTCCGAGCTGCCCAACCGGCGCTCTTGTACTTGAGTCCTGCGTGCGGTAAGCTCCAGCTGCTCCGTTTAGTAAAGTTCACAGAATATGATCCGTCATGCTGACTGTATATGTCCGAAACTCTATTCAGTTGGCGCGGTCGCGCTAGTCGCTCTTGTGAAGGGTGAATTTGCCTTGCTCTGGAAGTGGGGAGACGGCGATGATGATGCGGAAGAGGTCGAGCGGGCCAAGAAACTCAAGAAAGAGAATCAAAAAGATGTGGAGGTTGAGAGTGATAGAGAGAGCAAGGTTGAGGGAAATGAAGAAAATACAGAAGAAAAGGTGGATTTGTTAGGAAGTGCATTAAGCGAAGGACTTGGAACAGAGGGAATGCGGCTGAGAAGTCTGAACTGATGTAAACATACAATTCGGTGGACTTTGCTTGCATCTTGATTTGCTTTGCGTTGATTCAAGAATGAATCGATGATTAGATCAATGAAAATAAAGTCGTGTGTGGTCGGTTGACAAAAACGCAACGATGATCGAATCGATTACGTGTGCAGTCGGAATAAGAAAAGAGAAAAACAACCACTAGGACGACAGACACCTAGTCCAAATCGCCAAACTCCTTCTTCCTGGCTTGGTCGTCCTCCCATCTCGACGTCATCCACTCTATTCACCCGGATCATCAACCGATTATTTGAAAGGCTGAAAGACTTCCAAGGTAAGATCCTTTCCAAAGGTTTTCTCTCTTCATTCAGAATTCGAATCTCTAGCCGTATGTATCTTCGTCGGCGGTGCCCGGCTAAACATTTACCGTTTCTGCTCGACAATGATATCGTCCGTTCTATCCATCTGTTCAACTCATGTCAGATTGAAACTTTAGTAGTACGTACACTCTCTCCTGGTCTTCCACATACATTCACATTCGGTGGATCAATAGAGGAAGCCAAGATCGTTGACCTTATGTCGGTTTTTGAAACTCCTCTGACAGACCCTTACATCCAAGTTCTTTACGCCCCGATCTATCCTGCATCTCTTCCCTCCAGACACTCTGGGCTACCTCTAACTCTCAAAACAACTATCATGTCTGACGTCCTGACATCCGCATCTCCACCCATATCAAGGTTTCTGCTGATTTCTGCTCCTGTAGTAGCTGGCGCCCGAAAGGGCTTAGAGATCCTTCTCTGGAGGGATCCTGAGAGAGGCTGGAGTTGGGGAGTTATCCTCGCATGGTGGGTCGTGTGCTTAGGTGGAACGGAGATTTTGAAGTTTGTCTATCTCATTTATTTCTATCAAAGAACTCTACTCGTTCTTCAGATAGCTCTTCACTGTTTTCTCAAAAAGAGTTTAGATGACTGATTATTCATCTGTTTATACTTTCCAGATACTTCCTTCCGCCACTAGTGTTGTTAGGATATCTATATCCGTCCCTCCCTAGGCTTTACGATGTTCTCCTCTTTCGATTCAACAAAAGCTCTTCACTTCGCTACTTGACCCCTCGTCCAGCATCTCTCTTGTCGAAACCCGCCACGTCTCAGACGATCCTACAGGCGGTCTCAAACTACTCGGCTGTTCACGCTTTGCTCGCCCAGACCTGGCCGCCTCGCTGGCTCAGTCATTCGAAAGAAGAGTGGGAGAATGGACACTGGAAAAGAGTCTTGAGAAGATTGATTGGGATTTGGGCTGTCTGGGTATTGGCAGGACTGATACTGGGGCCAAGAGTAGTAAGTAAAACATATGCACCTTCAGTACGTTGGCGTCGCAAACTGATGCGACTTTCCAATTCTCGCAAGACTTTGGGAACTGTGGGAGCAGTCATTCTCTTTCTCCCGTCTCCATATGTACATCCCATCCAGACTGCTTTTCAATCATCATATCACCTCAATCGCCTGTTCCTCTTTCTTTCACTTCTCGTCTTGGGACCGTCAGCTAGCACACCACCATCATCTGAAACCCAGCTGTTCGCATGGGCGTGGTCGGCTTCAGCCACACAGGCTCTTTTGGGTTCGGACAGTGGAAGAGGAAGGACTTTAGGTGTAAAGTCCCTGCTAATGGGTCTTAGGCGAAGTACCAGGACTACGGGAAACACGGACGGCAAGAATGGAGGCACCGTAGAATCGACAAAGGAAGAAGAGGAAGAGAAAGAATGGGAGGAGGAACCGGTCGTGTTTAGGTTCGAGGTGATCGAAAACCAGAGATGGTGGTTAGCTTTGGATTGGACGGCGACCTTAGCACCCGGGGACCGGCCTGTTTGGTATGTGTAGCTCAACCTGTTCCTCTTAAAGCCTGTATGTTGACCTGTTGATCTCCCGGACGGATTTATGTCAGGTGCGACACATACTTAAATCCAACCCCCGCACCCCCTTCTTTCACCCTCCCTCTGGCGCACACAGTGACTGTGCCCAGCACTACCCGGCCAAACTACGATGAAGTCCGAACGGCATCCTGGCGATGGGCAGAGGACGAATGGTCGGTCCTACGTAACATCGAAGGCCAATTCAAGTCATCTTTTGTGCCTCCTAAGCTGTCAGAAAGTCCAACAAACGCCCATCACCCACTTCCCGCTACTAGTGGTCAACCTTCCAGAAACCCTGGTAGCTCAAATGGTGTTTCCAGTGGAAACTCAAGTGGATCCATCACGATATCGAATAGGATGTCTTTGGGCGAACAAGCGCTTTCTCGTGGTCTCGAAAGGCTCAAAGCAGCCACAACATCAGCTGGTCCTTCTGCAGCTCATCCTCCTAATGGATCGTCGGGCTCAACTTCTACGGGCATAGTCGGATCGCTCAGCTTCTCTAATCTTACCGGTGTCACTCATCCGGGGGGCACAAGCCAAAGCCCGACTTCCCAACCGAAACGATCGAGCTCAATCTCTTCCGCGCTTTCCATCCCCAGTTCAAGTTCGGTAGATGGAGAGCGCAAAACATTGTTCGCGATGAGCCTCCAGGGTGGAGGCGAGGTCTTAGCTGGAGAGGCGAAGAACGTCGTCGGAGGACATGGGGGGGCATTGGGATTAGGAATGGTCGAATGCGAAGATCTGGAGGCGAGGACTGATGAAATCGGTTGGAGCTATGGCGGGAACAAATGGGAGGGCATGACTGCCAAAGGAGGCTTAGGAAAGTTCACCCGTCGTCGAAGATGGACTCGTAAAGCAATTTGTACCGAACACGTCGTCCTTGTTCCGTCATCCTACAAAATACCCGAAGCACCCGCCCGACCGTCGATCTCTTCAGTCGACACAACCGTTCCATCAGCAGCACCCATACTTGTTTCCCATGATCCTTTTTTGACTTCCGCGGTTACGACCTCATCGGTGTCGATTCACTCTGCAACGGCGGCAGGGACGATGACGACGACAGAAGCCGGTAACAAAGAAGCGATGGCAACGACTACGGCTGTGAAAGAGCCTGTCGGAGTGGCTGTGCCAAGACCGAGGGCAGGATCGGAAACAGGTGGAGGAGGAATCAAAGGAGAGGTCACGAATGCAGGTGCATCAGCAGGTGACGCACTAAAACTTCGACTGAAAAGACTTGTTTGATATGCTCATCAAGTCCTCAAAAGAAAAGGGCTTTCTTCACATAAATAAAATGACAAGTATGCTCATTATGGGCACTTTGTATTCGATATCATGATTCATCTCATATTTTGATGGACAAATTCTCTACTTTCTGAACCAACTCTGCATCCTTCTTCTCCTGCACCCTATGCGTCTGTTCGTCATTCGCGCCGCCCTCCTCCTCCCTCTTCTCCGAGCTCTCTGCCACTGCGGCGGCAGCAGCTTCCTCCATATCACCTTGTTTGCCCTCCGCTCTCCGGGGTTTGAAAAGTCCAGCTTGACGAACATCAGAAACGATATCAAGGACCCTGTTCCTCGTTTGAGTTTCTTGCTGCGGTGTGAATGGGAGTCTTCTTCGACCTTTGTAGAGAGAAGAATAGGGGTGGTTCATCGGAGAGTAAGGTTAAAGACGATTAACTATATAGGATGAACGCAAGATGAATAGAGAACATACCAATGATCGCCCATGATCGAGTAGACGGGATTCTTAAAGCCTCTCGTTCCCATTCCCAGCCGCATGACCAGCCCAAGCTGCGGTGATGCGAAAAGGTCGAGTTTTATTCAGAGTCAGCGAGACCTGGGATGAGAAAAAGAGAAAAGGAATAGAAAAGAGAAGGAGCTAGCGCACCCAGCCAGCCAAGCTAGATAAGCTCCATATCGACCGGCAGAGGCCTGTCCTAAGCTTCTCTCTACGTCCAATTGGGATCGACCAGGCGGGACGGTCGCTTGTGGAATTGTGTACTTCATCTGGGTGAACTTATTGCTCAGAGTGTGCCTGAAGGGAGGATGAGTAGAACAACGAGACATGACGTTAACAGAAGAGAGAAGATATGTATATCAGTAGAATTAGAGGAGACTTGCAGACAACAGGGGATATTGATGAAACCGGATTCGGGCGTTAACGCAGCAATGACAGGGATCCAAGGCTATCATCGGAAAGCACCAACATATTGAGTTACAAACGAATCAAGGAAGACGGTGTCAAAAAGAGAGAAGAGTAAAATCAACCTACTGTCATCTCATCAGCGTGATTTCCGATGAAAAACGAGCCCTTCTCGAACGGCCCGAAGTTCTCATCTTGACAGCTCTCAAGCAACGCCGTCGGATTAACTGCGTGTTTCTTCAGACGATCTTGGGTGGTTGATGGGTATGCTGACCATGTCTTTCTAGGTCGAAGCTCGAGACCTTGTCCGACGTATCCTTCCGAGGACAGGATATGAACCAACTGTCATGATCACAGAGATATTCCTGACTTGAGACCAAATATACAACGCATGGGTGCGATGAAAGCAGGAAGTACGAACTAGACCATTTCCGCAGCCAACATCTACGAAGCCACCAGGAGGAGCCCCCCAGCTAGCTCGGATATCATCTTTGCCCTTCTCTTCGGGCAATATGAGCGCCTGTCGAGGAGTTGAGACAGCCGGGTATGTATCCTTCCAGAGGAGGATCAAAAACGTCGCAATGGCAACATCCTGTGCGGCCAAGGGACGCGCGCAAGTACAAAAGATGAGACAGGTTGAATAGAAGAGATGATCCAGAGCAAAACCGAATAAGAAGAGGGAGAACGTACTTTCCAGACATGTCTATCATGAGAAGGTACGCAACTTCGTCAGCATCTTTGGTTATTAGAGGGAGAAAAGGCAGTCTGACGTTGACAAAGACTGAAATTGAAGAGAAAGAAACACTGGAAAACAACGAAATCAAGAAAGAACGACGCCGATCAAACTAACCTCTTAACGTCTTCCTTTCCGGCTTTCGATTCCGAGATGACTCTAGACTCCAGATGAGCGTATTTCTCTTTCAACTCTAGGTACAAGTCTTGGTAACTGTTTCGTTCGACGACCGTCTGCAAAACCCGCATGCGCGCAAAGAAAGTCAATTCGTCTTCTTGTAGATTTTGCAGACGACTATCGTGAAGCCTCTGTGAAACGCACATCGTGTTGAACTCTTTTTTCATAGCCTTCCTGAACGCCACGTCCGTTTCTATAAGTCAAACCTGTGATTATGAACAAAGTTTGATCAGAACATGAAAGGACCAGCGCCAGATCAAGACACAGACAAGCGAGAGAGCAAGAAGAGACTCACGAAGCAAATTTAGGCATGTCCGGTAGATTTTATGATTCTCGTCAATCTTCTTTGAGTCAAACAGCTCGACGGAGATCACAAGGCGTCCTAACGTCGACTGATCCGGCTCGTCATCCTTGGCGGCGAGGTAGGTAAACCTGACTTTTTTAACGGCTGGGTGATAGAACGGTATATCCTGCTCTTTATTGACCAGACAAACATACTCGACCACGCCATGTTGCCCTTGATACTCATCTTGACTGGGTTCTGATCGATGGAACACTACGAGTTGGTTGAGAGCTTTGTCTCGCTTGGGCTGCCGAGGAAGGAGCCGACGGACGACCTGTCTGAAGGGTTTATAGGACAGTATTTGCGCATGATTGGGCAAGGCAGGAAAGGAGGCTGGGTCTGAGAGAAGAGAAGACTCGGAGAGAATGGTTGTTCTCAGAATAAGAGTCGAATGATGTTCCGGGTGAAGGACAAAGAGCGAGAGAGTTTGAAAAAACTGGCAGAGTTAGAGGCCAAGAGAATAAGCACCGGTCGAAGCGAGTAGAAATAGATAGGACACAAGAGACAAACGAACGACAGGGAGAGGGTAAGGGACCGGGCACGAGATGATTTCTACATTTCTCCCAACCGGTTCATCCAAGGACGAGGCGAGCAAACTGGAAGGCGCAAACTTGTGAGGCTCTGGCAGATGATCCTCTGTATGTTCAGCAGCCATGATGAAGAAGGCTGATGAGATTTCCAGATTCTTTGGTCGAGCAACAGTAAAGTGTAGGAATCAGAAATAGCTGGGTATCGTGCGTAGGCTGCTTAGTCATATATACACAGCAAGTTTCACGTGACCTCCTGTAAACGTCATCAGGTCGCGTGGCGGTCGGCGCGTGGAGAGAGCGAGCGCGTGCAAGCCCGAACTTAAACTCCTTCCTCTTCGGCGCGTCCGATGGAGGGCAGAGAGACCTGCTCAAACTCTATGTGACCGGGTCCTGTTCTTGCTCACCTTTCTGCTTTGTTTTCAACACGTTTGGATCTAGTTGAGCATCAGATTGAATACTGGGTCGTTAGAATAACCTTGAAGAAGCTTATTTGATAAGAATCACACTCGTACAACGAAAGAAAGGCCGCTCTGATCCGATGTATTGCTTGTCTCGTTCGATCGGGAATGACGCCCAGGGATTTGACAATCTTTCATATGATTAGGCTCCATCGAGTTGGGGATTGTGCCCTGTACAGTTCCGACCAGCATCGTCCCTTCTCTTCAGGCCTTCTTCCTTTCCTTCCGTTCACCACCTATCGCTGTCGTTCAACGTTGTCGCCACCACACTCATACCCTCCTCTGCCCGTATCGATAGCTCGATACGCTCGACTTCCTTCTCGAGACATGTCTGCTTCTTACTCGCTTCCTGTCACAGACTCTCTCGCTCATGATCGGAACTTTACAAGCACTACTCACTCGTCCGTACCGACCGAGGAGCAAAGACTGATCAAACTATCGTCTGCCACAGATGATAAGAACATCCTGGTTGATGGCCGGGATCAACTTGAGACTGGATCCGATCCTGAACTCCTCCGAATGCTCCAGGTCAGCGATGATGAGCTGGTAGGCGATCTCACGTACGAGCAGCTCAGCCTGTATGAAAAGAAGAGTGTTTTGGTCAGTTGCGCCCTGATACCGATCTGTTCGATACACCCGTGCCTGTTGCTGAATGTACTTGTCGTATCGGCCTCGATTCCTTTGAAACCAGATTAACCGAGAACTCGATAAGATGAATACTTTTGGTTCTGCTGGGCTAGGCCGCTATCAGGTAGCTCAGACCACCCTTGCTATTTCTCGAACGCATTAGAGCTTCTGACCAATCTGGCTGTTTCCCGCTTCCGCTTGTAGTGGTGCATCTTTTTACTCTGCGGGTGAGACCCGTTTCTTTCACAACCCTCACTCCGTTTCTGTCTTAGAATATTCTTATCTAAAATCTGTACCTTTCCCAACTTCAGGTTCGGCTACTTTCTGGATCTTGCTTGGGCCCAGGCATTTGGACTCATTTCAGGTGCCATCCAACAAGAACTTGGCATTGCTGATTCCAAAATCGGAGACATCTTCGTAGCCTTCTCGGCAGGTCTCACTGTCGGTGCTTTCTTTTGGGGAATTGCAGCCGATGTAATTGGCCGAAAGTGGTGTTCGTTCTTCAATCTTTATCATCTTTGAGATAATATTCTTGACGATCCTGATTGTGTTCTTTGATCACTGCCACAAAAAGGCTTCAATATTACCTGTGCTATCTCATCGTACGTACTATGTCAGTTGCAGATTGATCACGTACTGCGCCTATATCTAGAAATCTTCTTTCCTTTCATTTTCTCTCTATCCATCAGTGTTGCTGGCTTGCTCTTTGCAGCCCCTTCAAATTTTGGCGCTCTATGCTTTCTCATCTCCGTTGTAGGATTGGGTGTTGGAGGGTAAGTCTTCAACTCGTGAACAGACTCTCTGGGTTGAATTCTCATCAGATTTATCTGCATATATCAAGAAATATCCCACTAGACTCGGCCATCGTCCTTGAATTCCTTCCGACAAATCGCCGATTCCTTCTCGCCGTGCTATCCACCTTCCAGCCGATAGGTGTGGTTGTTTCATGTGGAGTCGCCTATGGACTCGTACCAAAGTACTCCTGTGATACATCGTTACCATCCTGCCAAGGTGGCGAGACTCCATGTTGCACCAAATCATCTAACATGGGTTGGAGATACTTCACCATCACCCTTGGGGTCATTACCTTCCTCATCTTCGTTGCCAGATTCGTTTTGTTTGACTTTCAAGAGTCGCCCAAGTCAGTAACTGTCCTCGTCTTGTTTGAGCTTTGTCTTGATGTTCAAAACAATTCAAAATACAACTTTTTTCACCGCTTCATTCAGATTTTTACTTTCCAAAGGACGAGACGAGGAGGCCTTGCGCGTGCTCTACAATATCGCCGAATTTAACAAAGCTCCTGTACCAGATCTCACGCTCGAGGATTTCCATGCCCTGGACAAGGCAGCCGGCGTACAAAATATCGAGACTCACGACAATACGCAGACTGGAGTCAAAACAATTCTCCTAAAGGGCCTGGTAAGTTTAGCCATTCATCATCACTCATAGTTGTGCGCAATGTCTAAATGTGTGGGAGCTGGTAATCTTGCCTGAATTTTTTTTTCATTCAGAACAACTTTTCACACCTGAAAGGATTCTTCAGTTCAAAGCGCATGAGTCAGTGCTTCTTCCTTATTTTCTTTGCAATTTATAGCTGCCCTTGTTCATCCGTTTTCTTTTTCTTTTTCTCATCCCCTCAATTTACTCTGCACATCTAGTCTGGTTGACTGTTTCTTTATGGATCGCCTACGTACGCGTGAACAACAAACGATCTTGAAATGACATTCAAACAAGGCTGACGGAACGTATATGGCTTTTTCACTTCAGATGTCTTTATTCTTCTCTTTCTCCATTGCTGGAGGATATCTTCCATTAATCCTTAGACAGAAAGGAATCGATACTTCGACGTCAATATCGTGAGTTTCAAGGCATCATAACTTTACTGAAGCTCTTTGGCTGACTCGTGTGTTATTTGTTTATGCTGATATCAGTGTAACTTACCGAAACTATATTATAGTCTGTGAGTACGTTTGTGTTTTGTCTCGAATTGCTTCTGTAAGACTGATTGGACCATGACTTCCATTTTTCGTGAACAGACCTTCCAGGAACAATCGCTACTATTCTTGCAGGAGTGCTCATGGAAATCAAATGGCTAGGCCGAAAGTGGGCCATGGCTCTTGGAGGTATGTTAATTATTTGATTGTTCTCTCCTCTTCCCCTTTATTCGAGTGATTATACATGGATTTTGACTCATCGAACTCCATCGATTTCATTTTAGCTGGATTGATGGGAGCATCGTTGTTCTTGTTCTCGGCGGTCAGTAGCGTGGCTGGTTTCGTCGGCTTTAACTTGATGGAGTACTTTTTCCAGTCGTTGTACTGTGCCTTGCTCTATGCTTTCACTCCTGGTATGATTTATTGTTTCTTCAAACATCGTTTTCTCACTTTCATCTCTTGCTGATCGATCCAATGGGTTTCTTCCTATTTACGTCTTGCGCAGAGGCATTCCCTGCTCCGTATAGAGGAACCGCTAGCGGAATAGCTTCCACTTTGGGCCGACTAGCATCCACCGTTGCTCCCTTTGCGGCTGGATCGATCTTTAACCCTCGATCCAATGGAGTGCTGTATATGGCTGGAGGAGTAAGTAATTTTCGATGTCTAGTTCCTGCTCGTAGATATGCTCTCATCGATATAGGTCCCTAATCGGGTGTTGTCATCTATGCTTCTCTGCAACAGGCTGCATTTGTATCGATGCTCTCTGTGGCTACGCTTCCTTGTGAGTTAATTTCTGATTAAATTGCTCGAAAGAGAAGTCCGTCTCACCTGATTTCTTCTTTATTTCCTATCATAACCATTTTTTAGTCGAGACTCGAGGCAAACATAGTTTCTAGTAGCATTAGCTATATAGGCCCAAAGTTTTTTTTTTCAATACCATATATAGTGCCATCTTTCGAAGAAAATTACACATCTCATTTCTACACGTATTTCAGTGACTATTCGCTTGCAAAGACGTGTTCTTATCTCTGTATCCCCTTGTCGATTGCATTGCGTCTTTCTGGGTTGACCTTTGTATATAAATATATATTTGTGAGAAATCAGATTTATTTTCGGCAGCCCGCTCGTCATGCATATCACCGGTCTTTCCTTCTTCGTTGAAGCGCGTATTAGATCAAGTTCCAAGGCTTGAGACAGAGAATTCGGATGACTTGAATGAAGTAGGGTGCAAAGATCGAGGGAGGCAAGCAAAGAGAGTAGAGCGAAAGAGTTTGAAGGAATGAGAATATGATTCATTTTTGGAAGAAAGTTCAATGTCCAAATGAGAGTCGAGAGAGAGGAAAAAGAAAAGGAATATGTCTATTGATCGTAGAGTGGTTCGTACATTGATTATTGGAAAGAAAAGAAAAAACGTGATGAAAGAAAGATAATGAAGTATGAGGGGGGTGGGTTCATTAGTCGGACAACTCATACCTAAATCAACCGATCGACACCAGGGCAGAAGACGATGACACCAAGCATGAGTGAGAAAGAATCTCAAACGATAGAAAGGAGCAAGAAAACAAGGAACCTACGGGCAAACAATGTTACTGATGTCGACCGAGCTAGTCGATGAACCAACCACTCCTGTCGCTTTAGAGACCAAGATCAACCGAAGATATAGCGTAGGTCTTGTAGTGGCGCCAGTAGAGTCTATTGCGGCACAGGCATCATGCCATCGTACCCCTTTGAATTTAGAAGACAAGGGTCAAATTCAAAGGGAATCATTGATTCAGTCTGATTATATTTCTATCGTTGAAGAAGAAGAAAATGACGAAAACATACAAGTAGTCTCAGTAGAATTGACGGCCTGATACGAGATCTCAAGAGGCATCTCAAACGTCTTGAGGGTTTTAGCAGGAAAAGTATCTTTCCATGATCCTTTCCCAACTTTCTTGTCTGTCGAAACATCGTACACTGTCGCTTGAAGCGATGTTACATGAACAGGTAAGTACGTGCCTGCTGTGTCGGCTATTTGATTATTTTCGATTCGGTGAGAAGAAAAAGGAGGACAACAAGAAAGCGAATCAAGAAGGACGGTCAGGGAGAGCGCACATAGAACATCAGCAAAGCGGAGAAGAACTGAGGGTGAACCTTGGAGTTGTACTGAGAGAGGCATCGAGAAATTAGCAGGAAGGGTCGAGAATTCGATCGAATCGTTTGTAGCATCGGAGGGCATCGTGAAAGGCTGTGTAACCGTGAATGCATATGATGGCAAACGAGGGATTAAGAAATAGAGCGTGATACCCAAGCTGAGAGATGTTGTTTTGTTTTGTTTTTAAACGCGAATTCGATCATCCAGAACGAGTTGGCGGTCATGATCAGCTTATATAGCAGGGAGACTCAACGGAGGGGAGAGGAAGACTTACCAAATGAGGAATATGAAAGTAAAGAAGATTAAGAATATATGAAGTCGAACCCTCATACAGACCCGATGGCCGTTCTGCTTCCTATGCAGACCCCATGGCATCTTTTCTTTCTTTTCTCTGTTGACCAACAAACCACCGAATACATGTGTACATATATGAAAATCTCTTTAGCTTGATCCTGTCAGAGATTCTTCGGCCAAGAAGGACGACGGAGTTACGAACCGATTCAGCAGCATCGGAGCTGTATCGTACCCTGCTGAGAGCCTGTCTTTAGCTGAAGCATCACTAAGTTCTCGATAAGTCGAATCTCTTTTCCACTCGGGAGCGATTGGAGGAGGAGGAGGGGATGTTGATACAGGAGGAAGAAACGGTTGACCGTCACGTTCCGAGTACCTCGGTCCTGCATTGTTGAAGTCTAGATACATACCCATACATACGAGCCAGAACATGAACCGGAGCCCGTTAGCTGATTCTATATCGATGAAAGATGATCGTGTGCTGCATGTTGAACCAGCAAGACAACGAAACGAGTATAAAATACTACTCGAACGTACCAGCAAACACGTCCCAGCTCTCTGCCGGGCGATCCTCTTCGTACCTCTCCCTTTCTGCCGACTGACCGCCGACCAAACCTGAGGAAGAGGCGGCAAACTTATCAAAATCCTGAGAATGACGAGCCTCGAACGACTGGAGCGGTATCGAAGCATACGGTTGTGAGGACGACATGGGGCTGCTTGATGGACGGTCAGATAAGGTGAGGTGGACGTTTGTGAATGCGTGTGGCAGCGCAAAAGGAGTAAGCGACTGCGGTGTTGATTCAGGAAACTCAAGAAAGATTAGATAACGCATGAACAACCTTCTGTCTAGCCATCATTGGAAAGTAAGTTCATTAAAGAGCGGTCGTTGTGTTTGGTACAGTGAGAGTATGCAGATATGAATAACTGATGAGAAAGCAGAAGAAACAGTGTCCTATTGTACAAAAATGGTGGACTTCAAGGAGAAATGAATCGGTTTCGCAGATAGTGAGATAGTGAAATTAGGCCTCGTCAACTGCCACTCCCCTTCTCCATCTATCGACCTTCAACTGAGAGGGCATGTTTCCACCCATCATGCCCGGCATTTGTCCCTGCTGCTGCTGATGCCCTCCACCAGGGAACCCTTGCATTCCCATCATCCCTGGCCCTCCCATTGGCATGCCCATTCCCATTAGATTCAGACTCATCATCGACTGTCGGGCCATCATCATCTGTTGCTGTTGCTGCAATTGGGCTTGTTGTTGATAATACTGCTGTTGGAGATGTTGAGCCTGAGTAACTCCAAGTGGAAGGTCATCGTCCTCCTCTCCTGTTCTTCCTCCTCCCGCACCGCCATAGCCAGGTTGAACAAGCCGCAGCGCAAGAGGCGCATCATCATCGTCATCGTCGCCATCGTCCCTCGGAGCAGGCAACGACGCGCTCCCTCTTTTGGGATGGCTCAAGTCCGAAGTTAACTCTTTCTTCTCCTTCAATCGAGCTAGAGGCTCTTCATCTGAAGAATCATCTTCCTCCCTGTTCTGCACAAGCTGAGAAGACTGGATGGATTTGGAATACGGTTTCGGTTGTATTCCTTTCGCCACCAGCTGACTCAACGGGACTTCCTCATCAGACGAATCGTCGTTGTCTGATGCGGGAATGGATCGAACAGACGAAGCGACAGGTTTCCGTACCCGGCTGGACCGCCCAGGTTCATCCTCATCGCTACTCAGATGCCAATCTGCCGAGCGCATCCGATTACGTTGAGTGCTACCCGTTTGAACCCTTGATCGAGCCTGCGGGGTGGTCCCTTGAGTGGCCTCTTCATTACCGTCGTCCAGATCCGAATCCCCTTGAAGAATGCCCTGAATGTCGTCCGAGGTCGCGAAATCCCCGACAAAGTTATCCATCGGAAGCTGAGCGATTGGTCTGGATCGAACGACAGGAAGCCTCACGCTCTCGGCCTTCGTAGGGGACTCTGGCAAGGGAGTTACAATCGCTTTCTCTTGGACGAGATCGACCTCCTGAGTTGCTGCAGATAACTCCGACTCGAACGAAGGGTTGTTCACGTCCAACATGGGCAAAGAATCAGATCGTTTCCCACCGAAGCGTTTCTTTCGTTTTTGCTCTTTAAGCTGATTCTTCAACCTCTCTTCTTCTTCTCTGATCGAGGTTTCCTCCCGTTCTATCCTATCGGCTATCTCTCGCTCCCTTGATTCCTTCTCCCAGAGAGCATCCACACCAAAGACTGATCTTGTTTTCCGTTCAAGGCCTCCAGGGCGGGAGGGAGGATGAAGAGCTCCCTGTGGATCGGTATCAGCGGCGTCATCCAGGCCGGTTCGATAGCTAGGAAAGGTAGGATTAAGGTGAACGGTTTCTGGTCGAATAGAAACAAGCGTGTTGGACGTTTGGGATCGAGTGAACATGGCAGGTCGAGAGTCTCCTCGGAATACTCTATGGGGACGTCAACAAGTTTGAACCAAACGTCAGCTTCATGAGCCCTTCATCGAGAAGAGTGCTGCATAAAATGAGAAGAGAAGAGAGACAAAAACTCACCGCTGTTTAGATTTCAAAGCTGCCTTTCTCTCTTCCAAAACTTCAATCAAGCTCCGTCCGTAGAGCTGACCGGGCGCCCTGTAGTCATCCTCCTGTCTAGCCATCCACTGTTTCGCCAATATATCCTCTTCCGTTTCATCTGTGTCCTCCGGTCTGAGAGAGGCCTTCTCTCCCTCCTCCAGCGCACCTCCCAAGAAACTTGCCGGACGCTTTCCGTCAACGACCAACGATGCTCGAAATGTCTTTTGAGCGAGAGAAAGTCTGTTGTTTGGAATTGCTAAAGCCGCTGCTGAACTGACGAATGAGGTTGCTCTCCCTAATTGACGAGGTCTCGTGAAATCTGCTGGGAAGGGCTTCTCCTCAACTTGAACAAACCCCGGTCTAGAGTCCACAGAGACTCGGGCCGCAGAATTGGGGTCTAGCGGAGCAGGCATGATCAACATGGCTGGGAGATGAATGGATGAGGTTGCAGTAGTCGCCAACCGACGAGTGTTTGAAAAATGAGCCAAAGACGAGGGCCTGGTCTTTGGTTTTCCCGGTCGTCGTTGTTGACGAGTGTCTATTTCTTCCGGTGGGTGATTATTCTCGGATGAATTTTGAAGAACAGAGTCTGCCGAAGATTTGATAAGCTGAGATTTTGGATCAAACCGAGAGGCTCGTCCGCTTGTGGGAGGTGGCAACCAGCTCTCCCTCTCCCTTTCATTCTCGTCGGCGTCGTACTCATCCTCCTCCAATCGAGCGGCTTCAGTCTCAGCTCCTGACTTTCCCTTCAAGTTGGACGATCGAGTCCGAGCTCTCTGTCTGGCTTGGGCGATCTCAGCTTCATCACCTACATGGGATGATGACAGCAGATCCGGCGTCATCAGTCCGATCTCGTCCATCAGACTCATCCTCGACGGCGCTCTCTCCTCGTTCTCTCGATCTTGACCTTCCTGCTCCGTCGGCGATACGTCCAGGAGTTCCTCCTTGTTGTCAGAGTGGTAGGAAGACAATCTAACCCTGGAGTCGAGCGAAGCGCGAGACGATCGCTCTCGGTTGTGTATGTGGTCTCCTGTCAAGCTCATCCGTTCAGAATCCAGAGTAGACAGGTCCGTTTGCACAGGAACAGGTTGAGTTTGAGACGTCCTGGCGAGCATGTTGAGTTCCGAATTTGAACCGCCTGAGAGAGGTCGACGTGAGATCTTTTCCAGAGGAGATGTGATTCCAGAAAGAGAAACTTGCTCCCAGTTAGGAGACATACCCCGCTCTTGGAATTTAGAGAGACTCGAGTCGTACGAGGTCCGGGAAGATAAAGTAGGAATCGTTTGAGAAGTCGGTTGCCGAGATCGGTTAAAGTCTATCTCATCGCTGGTTGAGGGGGTGAGGAACTCGAGAGAATCGCTCTCTTTGTTCTCAGCGGGTTCTCCAATAAAAACAGCATCAGGATTCAAGCTCGACACAGGTGGTAGTTGGGGAGAAGAGACAGAAGGTGTCCGAGTGCTCTCTCTTGTCTCAGCCCTGGTAGTGGATTGATTATTATCGAGCCGCAGGACACCCATCTCGTTCTGGTTGAGCGAATGGCCCTCATTGAAAACGAAAGCCTCCCAATCACCCATACTTCCCGTCCGAGATTTAGGATGAGCACCCATTCGGCGATTCATCGAAGGCGGATCTCCACCCAATGATCTTGGGAGCATTGATATGGACTCTCTCATCAAGGCAGCCTGCGTAGGTGACATCGGCGCTTGAGACGATGGAGGAAGGGCTTCTTTTTCTCCTGAAACACCAAACAGGAACGAAGAACGTCGTCGTTTCGCCTTCGTCTTGGATTTCGTATTTATGATTGACTCATCAAATACGGGCACGTTGAAAGGAGAAGTATACCGTTCGGGCAAAGGAACACTACCTGGTCGGTCAGAAGCAAGATAGTTGAGCGGGATAGATGTCATGGAAAGCGCAGACTCAGACCCTTGTCGATTTGACTGATCCAAGAATGTTGGAGAATGCACGGGAGCTATGTGAGATAGGGCTTGAGAAGAATGTGGTCTGGAAGGGACCATGACTGATGGTGGCGAAACTATTTCGACCAAGTTCTCATTCGTCGACTGTTGGTGTTGATCCTCTGTTGACACAATATCGGTCTCGATGTTCCGTCCCCAGGACCCAAGGAGAGTAGACTTCGGTCGAGTAGGTTTCGGCTGTTGAACGATCTGAGTGATGGGTTCTTTCCTCGGTGTCGTGGCAGTAGATGACGGCTGCTGTAACGGGTTGGACGGAGCGTAAGACGTTGTGCGCGAACGGGATGGGGTTGAAGGTGAGCCCTCTCTTGCTAATGCTTCAGCCATAAAGGGAGAGGCCGACCGGCGAAAATCCATAGGAGTCGAAGGTGTAGGGGATGTTTGAGACTGTCTCTGATGAACATGCACATGGAGTATTAGTCAAATTTAGAGAATCATATGGAGAACGTTCGTCTCTCGCGCATTCATTGACTACGCTCGCACGACAGTGCACGTATCTTCCATCCGAAGACAGGCCGGACGCTACAAGGGAACTTGAAATGAACTCACTTGTTCATTCTCTATCTTTCTTCTTTCTTCCTCCGCCTGATATTCTCGTATTCTGTACTCTCGCTCCTCGTTCTCTTTCCATTCTCTCTCCAGTTGATCTTGCTCCCAGGCCATGCTCTTCCGCTTGTATTCAGCGGTGAGATCCTTCGGGGGTTCCTGTGGGGCATTTCCCCTGATGATGGCTGATTGAGAGGCATGTTTGAGCTCTGTTGTGTATGGGTTATCGTTGTCGTATTCTAAACCGATGACACAAGACGACAGGATGAGAAGAACAGATTAGGAGGAATAAGGAGAGATCAGGAACGGAAAGAACATGGAGTAAAATGCCCCAAGTTAGTTTCTATATCACCAAGCTTGAGCCGTCCCCAAAAAGATCAAGGATGTGCCAAGAAAGGACGACGTTTGAGGGCTCGAAAGAGAAGAAGATGGCAGAAGAGGACAAACCTATAAGTGCTGCTGCCAGCTGCACTCTGGACAGAGGAGGGGCCATAGTCGATTGATGTTTGTCTCTGAAGGAACGAGAACTTGGTGGCTAGAGGAAGGAAGACCAAGTGTTGAGCTCAATCGAGATGGGTAAGATGTTGCCCGGCAGATACGCATTCCGCAGTCGATACACCTTTGCCTGCTCTGTTTGGTGAATCACTTGCAACATCGCCCGGTTGAGTTGGCTGGCTGGGTGGCTTGCTTGGTCCTCTGACCCCATTCCCAACGGCTGCGCTGTACATCCGAGAGGTCCTTTAATATATACATGTACGGAGGAAGGAATGCGTTTCCTAGCCAACACACTTGATGGAAGAAGGCGTGTAGATGTTCATTCGAATCAACACCAACTGGTGACGATAGTTAGGGTTACAGGCTTGAGTGTGTCCCATCAACAGATTCGTTTCAGCATGACGAGAACGACAAGGACAATCGATCTTAACTTACAGAGGACAAGATGATGGATGTTCGTCTCCATTGTCTCAAGCTTCTATTCATCCTCCATGCTTGTCCGTGTCTCTATTCGTCCTTTCTTTGGACACTGCTCTGATCTGAGTGTCTGAGCAGTATCATTCTGTACTGTTCATTGGCACAACGTTCTGATAGATATTTCTCCTTGGACCACCAAACCAACATGCCTGGCGAACAGGCCGTTGTATTGAACATGCTCAAACGCCATCGCAAGTACTATATACGAACATGTGCGCATAATGTTCCCATCGATCTGACTGGCTTGAGAAGCAAATAGGTGTGAGCAACCTAGGCATACCTTAAGTAAACCATATACACATATACGAATGTACAGTTATCATCTATTATGATGTCACCATTTTTCCTATCATTTGCTTGGACTTTGGTCGGTCGACTGAGCAATACCATCATCCCATCTCAGTTTGCTACCTTGCCTTCTATCCCTGATCTAGAGTGTATCGGATTGCATTCAGTGTGAGGATATCGAGGACAGAACGACAGAACATACACCTAGAGACTCGTTTCGGCAGTAGGTGTCTTTATTTTTTCTTTCTTCTCTCGCTTGTTCGCTTGCTTTCATCATTCTCCGAAGCTTACCTTCTGGGTTGACTGCGTGTGATGTTCTTGTCGCGAACAGATACACACCCTCCTTCGTCATGTCCAACCCATCTGGATACGGAGATTTAGCTTTGGGAGCCCCTTTGGCAACTCCTCTGATAAGGAAAGACGAACATCCGGATTTCTTTCCTGCTCAAGCCCCACTTCTGCAATCCACAACCGTTTCTACCGTCGCGGACGTCCCCAATCTGACCAGCGAGCCTGCTGCTGCTGCTGCGACGACGACGATGACGACGACTGATATCAAGACCACCACTACAGAGATCATCTCAGTCGATGCCTCATCTTCTTTCTTAGATCGAACCTCACTTGCTACAAATGGTCACGGTGTTGATGGTCCGCTTTCCTCGGTGACCACTAATCTCCAACCATCCTCCGGCCACTCGACAGCCGATCACATTGAACATCAAGCGCTCGCTACCGAAAACACAGACGAGGCTGCTGTTCCGTCTTTGACCTGGAACTTGCATCCATCGGCTGGGTCCATAGCCGCTGATCATGTCGAACACCAAGTGGAACACACAGATCCTGAGCCCGCGCCTTCACTTCTGACTCGTCTTGCGCCTTCCGCTCTGCTGCCTTCTTTTGCTTCCGCCTCCTCCACCGACCAAATCTCACTCGATCAGAAGCTAGCACTCAAGCCGGATGGGCATTCAAGTTCGATCAAGACAAACTCCTCTCGGGATACCGATAGTAGTTGGGTCCCTTCCCTTACTACCCATCTTGCACCTTCTTCTAGCCCTCTGGCTTTCGATAGCATCGAGCATCAGGCAGAGACGACAGGACCCGTCTCGTCCGAAGACGCCAGACTCATCCCTTCTCTCACCACTCATCTTGCACCTTCTTCTAGCCCTCTGGCTTTCGATAGCATCGAGCATCAGGCAAATTCTCAGGGTGGGGGTTTGGGGGATGGCTCTTACTTGCGTGATCGGGTATCTACCCAGACAATTGAACCTCCCATCGTTGCCATTGTCCCTTTCAGAAAAGAAATCTCAACCCAGGATCCTACTGCTTTTCAATCAAGAGGGCCATTCGTTGAACAAGAGGCGGCCGTTCCCACCAGAGATTCTACCCCTTCTTCCTCTCTCAACGTAGTACAAAGAGAGAAAGAGTTTGTCTCTGTTACTCCCGTCTCAACCGTTCCGCCTCGTCAAGCTCCGGCCTTTAGCAACGCTCCCCCCAACAACACCGCCTTCGTATCTCAGCCAGATGTCGTGGTCGTGCCTACTCCTGTAGTATCCAGACCGAAGACCCCAGAGGCGTTTGCCGCTATGGAGCCTCGAGAACGGGTCTTAACCAAGCCTAACGTGATCGAACAGGCTAACATTCCCGAAGACGAACGAACTCCTCATACTCCTGAACCTGAAGAGACGTTGCTTGAGAAACTCTCTGCCTATTTGCCCAAGCCGACCCTGTCGGAGTTGAATCTGACCGCTGCTCCGCCTCCTACCACCTTCCCACCTCCGCACGAGCAGTCGGATATCGATAGGCTGCATCCTAAGGAGGCGTTGCCCGCTGTGAGGCCAGACGTGGTGACTCCTGTTAACGCAGAGGAGAGAGATAGAGAGCTCGAGAAGGTCAAAGCCGCGAAGAGAGAGCTTGAGGGTCACAGCCCCCAGGGAACGGTCGTGATGGGGTTGGAGGACGACCAGCTGTGGTCAATGCTTAGAAGATTTGATCGAGTTCGTCTGCTCTTCCCTTCTTTCCTATTTTTGAGCTTTGTTCATATATCGTTGACGCTAGTTTCAATCGTTTTCCAAACTTGTTCTTTTGACTCTGGGAATTAAAGCAAGTCAATCATGCTCTTTCCCCTCCTCATCATCTTCCAGAGGGCCAGCCTGATATGCGACGGTCCGTTCTGCCGACGGTGCCCTACAACTCTGATCTGGTCAAGAGCAACTTGGAAAGATGCTACGGGACCGCTGGAGTCAGCGGTATCCGATTTTTCAGGGAGATGGCTCGCCTTATGAGTTGGGCACCTGGAGAGCAGAAGAGAACCGGTGCATTCTGTGCTGTGAGTTAATCGGTCATTCTGATGATTATATACTAAGCGCAAAAACTGATGTTCACTTGCTCTTATCAAAAGGCTTACTTTACCGCCTGGATCTTCCATCAAACGACTCCCCTCATTCTTCTCCTATTGATGACTCTCGTTCTCTATCCTCCTTCTAGAGCATACCTCTTCCCACCCTTACCTCCCCCTTCAGGCCAACCTCTGTCTGCTACAGATCCAACGAATCGGCGGGGAGATGAATCTCTGGTCGATGTCTCACATCCTCAGAAACATCGATCGAAGCACGAGCAGATCGAGCAGCAAAGTTTGGAGTTTACGAAAAGCATCGAGAAACTTGGTATTCGAGTTCTTCTCGGAAGCAAGCACAAGCCATCCCAGGCTCAGATGGACCAGGCTGAGAAGATGAAGAAGGAGGGAAATGCCGAAGGGGACATGTATGGCATTGGTGATGAAGACGGCGAGAACGAGAACGATTCGAACAAGTCGGGTCAGGTCCAGAACGGGAAGGGAAATGGTGAGAGCGAGAGGAACAGGGTCTTGAAAGCAGGAGGCACGTTGAAAGAGTCGAACCAGAAGGAGGGAGAGAAGGCAAAAGGAGAACGAGACGCGCAGATCGGACTCGCAGCAAAAGCATTCCAAGATGCGTTGGGTGATTTCGCAGATGTCATGGAGATGTTCACCATCGCTCTTTCTCCCCTCAAGGTCTACCCTCCCAATCATGCTCGGTTCAAGATCGCCTTCCTCATACTCTTCCCTGCTCTGATAATCACTGCTGTGGTCCCATCTCGGATCTTCGCCCACGCTGGCTCGTTTGCTCTTGGTTTTGGATTCTTTGGTCAGCCATTGGTCAAGAGGGGAATCTCGACGTTTGTCTCGCTTGTACCTGACTGGAAAGAAGAGCTAGATCTCCGAAAGTGAGTTATTTGTAATTCATTCTATATCCTTTATTGCTCATCATCTTGTTCGGGCGAATCGGTATACGGATTCTCAGTTTACTGACGAGGGTCATACCATCTGGTTCGATTCTGATGTACTTAGCTCGATCCTATCTGGCGTGCCAACAAACGTTCAGCTCACTATGTACCTCCTTCGACAACGAGAGCTCGCCCGAAACCCACTCCCCCGACCTCCTCACCCTGTCACTTCACCTGAAGCGCAAAAGCAGCTCAACGATACGTCCCTTATCTCTGAAGCGCATGAAGAAAATTCGGTTTCTTCTGTCGGATCAGGTACCGAAACCCACCTGGTTGGTGATGGTAAGCACGACGAAAACCAGAGCGAGAGAGGAAAGAAGATGAAGAGTAAGGTTGTCGAGGTCGGTCAGAAGATCTCGGCCAAGGCAGCTCTTTTCAGAGGACACGGTAAGGTCGCTGTCCTTCCCGATGGTGAGATTCCAGGCTCGAAGTCCTCCGATGAGGAAAAGAAATCTTTGAGGACTCGGCTGTCTAAATTCTTGGTTGATCGGGATACGCTCAAGGACGAAGGGAGCATCTGGGCCTACCCTGCTTCCTACAACAAGACGAACGGCCACTTGATCATCGAATCTACCGATGAGACTCCGACGACGGACGCGACGATCATCTTTGTTCCCAACCGGTCTCAGAAACCGACAGTGACTTTCCCGATCGCTGACGTGGCTGAAATCAAGAAGGGCGGGGTTGGTTTACCTCGATCGATCCTTGGTTGGGCGGCCGGCATGGACCTTGGAGGTACTGGCTTAGAGTTTAGAGTCAAAAAGCACGAGGCAATATACCAAGGAAAGGAGATCGCACCAGGCGTGTATGTCGACAATGTTTATTTCGAAGATGAGGCTGAGAGTGAGATGGATGGTGAGGTCTATCAGTTTGAAAAGGTTGGACGAAGAGATCAGTACGTTCCCTCCCTTCGTCTTGCAGACGATATGCGCCTTGCTAACGCCTTTCAATTTCTTTTCGCCTTTCGCTCTTGTTTTGTTTCGTTTTGTTTTACTTTGATAACATCTGAACAGAATCTTCATCCGAATTCTCAGTTTGGCCGAACAGAACTGGGAGACCCTTTAAGACGACGGAGACGACATCACTGTCATTTCCTCCAAACGATTTGAATCTCAAACACGCTTCATTCATTCAGTTTAGTTCCCTTCGAATGAATACATTCGAATATTTTTGTTTTACTTTATTTTGATATCTGATCAACTAGTATATATCCCTAGTTGTCACTATTCTTCTACCCTTCCTTTTGTGTCAACAGTCTTGTCTTCCTACCTTTGTGATTTTATGAGCATCTTTGTTGAGCCCTGTTGAATCTCATCTTCGTCGTATCTATACGTTATGGGCATTTTGAACATCGTATCGTACATTTAATAGAGCACGACCTTAGTCGAATGACTCTTGATATACGCGCACAGACTCGTATACCGACTATCTCATTTGAAATGTCTCTGTGAATGTATCTAACTAGACATCATATGAAGCTCAAGACATGTAGAACAAGCTACGATGCATTCGATGTTGAGATTGCAGCGTGAAGAGCGAAGACGATGATGGTATTATTATCATAAATCTGATCAGACACTACCATCTCATTTAGATCACGCCTCTCACCTCTGCTCTCCCTCCTTCTGTCCATATCCTTTCTCCGTCGATCTGTCTAGGATGGACAATACTCTTCCACCCGCTTCTTCAGACGAGACTACGAGTGATCCAACCCGATCGGCACCCCATTCAGGGAAAGCAAATTCGCCGACACGACCTAGTCTCATCAAGTCCTCTTATCCATCCAACCCTGCTATCCCTTCACCCTCTCCACGCTCGCCCATTCAGATGACTAAAGGTCTACCCAATCCCCCTGGGTCTAACAAGAACACCCAGTCCTATCCTATAAATGTCACACCTCCTCTTCCTGCTCCTCAACATCACTCTTCCAAATCGACTTCTCCGATCGGTTCACCAGCAAACTCGTTCCTGACGCCTTCAAATCCACCAGTGACGAATCCTCTTGCAGGAGGAGCTCCGGTGGGGATGTCTACATCTCCAGAAAGTGTGTCTGTACCTCCAACAAAACCAAAGGTAGATATCAAGAGATAATTCTCATACTAGGCAACAGATATAAAAACTCGAAGCTGATGACCAAATCGTTGGACGTATTATCGTGGGGATTCTGGGTCGAATAATCGCGGTGTTTCTTTGCGTTTATTGTAGCCTGTTCAATATGACTTTCGTTATGAAGACTCAGATACGCTGATGGCTGAGCTCCAGGAGTTCTTCAGCTATCAGGAGGTTCCTCAATTCGAGTCGAAGCTAGTGGCGTTTGACGACCTATTTAAGGAAGGTTCGTGAATACTGCTCTCAGTTCTATCGGTCGATGGAATGGGATTCATGGGAGTAGTACTGATGATCTTGCTATATCGCTCTCTTCATAGATTGGCTAGAGAGCTCGATAGAGAACAGGCGCGACTTCGTTCGAGAGATCTTGGCTGGGTTGAGTGATGGCGAAGACGAGTCTCAACTAAATCGTGCTCGTTGTCTGGCGTATATCATTGAAGGTTTGTGTCAACCGTCGTCTGTCTGATTCAACACAGAAGGTTGTCATCGTCTTATCATGTATTTGATTCATTGTTCGAATAATACTCTTTTAGGAACTTTCAAGGAAACAACAAGTCCAGAGCATCATCTTCATATCATCCTGGAGAATGTGAAACTTGTCCGTGAGGTTGGGGGCCTACAAAAACTATACAATCGGCTCAAGGACGTTTCGGATCTGCAAGCGGAACTCATGTATCTTCTGTCCTTCTCTTGATATTTATATAGCCAGCCTCGAAAGCAATTGCCTGACCTTTTTCACACCTCTGTTCCTTACATCAAATTTACAGTTCGTTACCAGATAGCGCGCCTGGTAGAGGATCGAGAGGGCCATCACCTGAAGTACCAGAAGATATGTCGGCTTTGAATGTCAAAATTGGGCTTTACCTTGAAATCATGTACTTCCTCGTCGAGGTCACCCGAGGAGACGAAGAGCTCGCTGAGGAATTGAGTGAGTTGTCCTTCTTTTCTCTGCATTGATTCAGAGTAACAGAATTTCATGTTGACACCAGCTTCTACATCTGCTAATGGTAGTGGCTTTGGATCCCCCACTTCCGGTCTTTTGTCTTCAGCTGCTTGGTAGACTGAAAGATCAGAATTTGAGAGAAAGGCACCCGACCGGCTACCCTATGAGAAAGGTTCGATTCTATACTCCATTGTCTCATAGTATTTTCTGAGGCATGCACTTATGATCTTTTTGTGAATTGATGCGTGCTGTCCTGATTTTAGCTACTCCTTCTTACTTGGAAAAGCATTCTGACTTGCATGGGAGGCTTGCGGGATGCTCAGAAGGCTGCTGCGCTAGCAAGAGATCTCGCTGGCCTTCCCCCACCCAAAGATGACTGTTCGTTGATGTCTCTCGCACTTCATGAGGTAGACAACACTCTCAAGTCACTCATCATCTTTGTTTTGTTCCGTATTGCGCCAAGCACAGGGCTGGGGTTTACTAAAGCAACACCCACTGACCTTCTTCAATTCCGGCGGGAGACGTCCATCAAATACCCAACTTTCTCTCCTGAACAATACCGTGAAGGTTCCTCCACGGCAACCGCCGAGAAATTGGCCGAAGCCCTTAGACCCATCCCTACCCGACCTCACTACCATGCTCCCTTACGAGATGTTAGAGCGGATGATTGCTTTTCCTCCCTTGGCCGTCTAGACATCACCCATCCACCTTATACCCCATATACAGTGCCGAACATGACTGCAGCCTCCAACGGAACAACTGCCACGCCTGCTCCTACTCCTCCGCCCAGTCCGAAACCCAAAAAACAACAGTGGCAAACTGACCAGCTCAAACCGTTCATTTTCCCCTTCTCGCTCTCTGCCCATGGTGACCAAGTTCTCGTTCCCTCGGCTGTGAATGAAGCCGACAAGCTTTACAAGGAACATATATATATCCCTCTGGGGCTCCACCAACTCTGGAAAGAAAGAGAAGAATACATCAAGGAGGACATTGGACTCGGTGAGAACGGGATCCTTGGGTTTGGAGTAGAAAACCGGACGGTAGAGGAAGAAGATGAGGAAAAAGAGGAGGATGAGAAGATTGCAGGGGATGCAATTATCAAACAGTTTAGAGAGAAAGAGAGAGAGCTCAAGAAAGAAGAAGAACGGGCGGAGAAAGCAGGAGATATCAAAGCTTTGAAGAAAGTTCGGGAGAAGAGGTTGGCTTGGAAAAGGCTGGATAGAGTCGAGATGATTTACGTTTGTTCCCTCGTATCTTACTTTTGCTAGTGTTGCACGTGGTAGCATTAACACTGACCATACACGCACTTGACCGATGACAACTTTTTCTATAATATAGAGAGGTGTACTTGCCACAGCCTTACCAAGCACCGTCGTTGTCCTCCTGAAGCAAATTTTGGCTTCACTACCTCCTCAACCTGCAGCTCCCCCACTAAATGGCTATGGCAATCCGGCCGTGTCTCCTGGCGCACCGGACGGAGATTATGATTCTCGTAAGTCTCAAACTTGACGAAATAGTTAGACTTTCACAATACTCACATTTAAATTGGTTATCTGCTCTTTTCTGGTTGTGTTTCTGTGTTATTTAGCTACAAATGCAGAGCCTAAACCTCCACCAACGTTGGCAGAGATCGATGCAAATAGGGAGCGAGAAATCTTGTCGAAATCGGTTTCAGCCATCATTTTACTACTGCTCAAATGGTTCAAATGCTCACGTTAGTAATCCTCTAGAAATCTTTCAATTCATCTCGTTTGTACTGACATGAGTATTGTTCAATGTGATGATATAGACGTGTTGAAATTTCAGCATCTAAGTCAGTTATTGTTCGAGATGAACTGCCCCCTAATTATTGTTAAGACTTTCCTACTGCAAGATTCTGGAGATATGGTGCAAGCCAAGAACGAAGACGAGGAACACAAGTAAATCCGTTTCACAACCTCATGGTTTGGTTGAACCTTTTTTTATCCGAGACTGACTCAATTCGTTTCTTTCTATTACTGTCATGGAGCTTCTTCAACTACTGCCATCAAAACTTTTCCCAACACGTCCAGCCTTCTCAGACCAGCAACATTTCCTCTAATGAATCTGGTCCACGACGCGTCACTACTCGAATTGGACAGACTACTGCTAATAAACATCCGGGGGCGCCAATGGAAGAGGAAGTCGAACTTCTCTCAAATTACTCTTGGAGAAATTTCTTTGGATCTATCAATCGAATCAAAATCATTCAAAAACTTCTAAAAGGCCGAACACAGCAAATCCACCAATTCAATCAGTACAAGACATATGTAAGTCTTCAGAGTCTCCATTAATGAGCTGTTTGACGCTGACATTCATGTTCGGGGTATCATTTATCAATAAGGGAACCTTCAAACGAGCCCTCAAAGTCCAGCACCCAATGTTCCAACTTCAGGTGTTAAAGATCATTAAAGCGCAGATCCCTCATTATGGTAAAAAATGGAAGCAGCGTCAGTATTCATCTTCCCCTGTCATACTGATTCAGCCCTAATGAAATGTTACTCAAATCCATAACGGATCTACGTGGTAATTCGCAGAAAACATGAAGATCGTAACAGCTATATACCTCAACTGCCGGCCGGATCTGAGGGACGAATGGCTGGTCAATGTTTTAGAACAGGATGAGCTGGACTGGTCTGCTGTTAGTTTTCCTGACTTGTCTCTCCGAATTCTTGTCTTCTCTTCCTCTGACTAACACCACTGTCCTGGATGACCGACAATTCTGACATGATTAGGCTCAAGAAGCGGCTCTTCGGTCTCTTGCCCGCTTCTATCACCACAAGCATTACTCACATATAATAACTGCCGCTTCAGGTGGATCCATAGGCGCTCACAAAGGCCCTTCTGTCAACCACCCCGTACATATCAATTCGGATCCCAATGGTCCTCCGTTCTCCTCTGATTTTCAGATATATCGGCGAGTATCCTCCTCTGCTGGCCAAGGAGGTGACGGTGAACTTTTCCCACCTAACCGAAGTCGAAGATCGAGCGCTGGAACGATGCCGATGAGTCCTTCTAAAAGCCCAGAAGACTTCCTGAATACGTGGAAACATGAGTACGAGGACGTTCTGGAAGATGTGTTTGGAGAGGGAGATGGTTTCGGAAGAGGAAGTCCATCTGAGGGTAACCGAGCTTGGGGATTAGGCGGTGGGTGGGGTCCGCTAGGAGGAGCCATCAGTCATCTAGATTTAGGCGAGAGCTGGAGATCTGGGGAAGACGGTTGGAGCGATGGAGAGAGTAGTGTGGGCACTATCGGAGATCTGGGAGAAAGAGCCAGGTTGGATGATGGAGAGGGAAGCCAGAGTAGCGAGAGAGAAAGAGATGATGATGAGGTGGATGGAGAAGAAGATGGAAAGGGTGAGGAAGGAGACTTGATTGATGAGAACAGGAACAATTGGGAGGTTAGTGTTTGCGTTCTCTGCCCAAGACTCTGGCACTGAGGCTTTATGTCGAACGCCTTGCTCATACGTTTTTCGTTCTCCTCAATTGCAACCTCATTATCGCAGCACTTGTCCTCTCAAACTCTGTCCGCAATGCCAAAGTCACCTATCCATCACCCACGACGACGATCTTCGGGAGGCTCGCCTCTCAGGCCTGTCATCAAAGGAAATGGTATCGATGGACCAGAACTCAGGGACGATGAAGAAGAAGAAGAGGAAGAGTTGGGCCCTGCTCCAAAAGGTCCTGGTGGAATGGGTGATGGAGGTAGTGTTGATGAAGTCGAGGTATGTATCTAACAATCTTCTTAACCTCTCTTGCTTGATGAACTTTCCTCATTATTACGGCTGATTGACACAATTCCATCTTGTTATGATGAACTAGTTTATGTATGGAGAATGATTAACCTAGAAAGATATCACGACGTGCTCTGTTCTTGTAGAGCAATTCAACTGACATAAGTTCATTAAACTCCAAGTGTTTTTGATTTACTATTGTATTCATGACACCTTTCAAACGAAGAAATCATTTAAAATCATCACAGAAGACATTCATCTGAGAATTGGGAAATGATTCACCAACCATTCAAAATGACTCATATCTATAATCTACAGTTTGGTTACAGGGGCAGAGCTAGTTTCTGCGCTGATCTCCTCGGAGATGACTTCAGATGGGGGCTGATCTTCCGCCTGCATTTCCATATCTTCCATTTCACCGCTATCCTCTTCTTCAGCAACAACTTCGGTAGTTGACCCCTCACCGTTCCCGTTCTGAGCACCCCGGAACTTTTGATCATCACTCTTCGCCGTCAAGAGTGATTGAAAGCCAGCGCTCGTCTCTGTTTTCGTGACCTCCCTCAGAGCCATAGTAGCATAAGAACTCGTTCCGATCTTGAGTCTAATTTGCAAAGCAAGAAACTTGTTGGTTCCCTCGCCTTCAGCATTCTCAGCAGCAGTAGGAGGAGGATCTCGCTCGAGGATTTGATCCTCATCAGATTGAGCAAGATTGACATCAGGGTCTGTGTAGGGAATTCGGGACCACGAAAGATCTGCAGGCAGAGCTAAAATCTTTCGGTAAGAACCGGCCAAGTGGTAATCCCTATAAGAGACGGAAGAAAAGAAACATGATATCGGACGAACGCCAAAACAGTTAGTCGAGATGCTGTATGTCAAGAAAAGAGTCAGGGAGGAAGCTTACTTTTGCTTTTTCCAGCATTCTGTCTCATCTAGTCCATCAGCCCTAAGGTAATCAACAAACATGTCTCTCAACTTTCCTCCCGGGAGATCAACTTCAAATCCAGGAATAGGCATGATAACGTCGAATATCGTCCAGGGATGTCCTTCGATGAGGTCCTCGGCGGTGAGAGTTTTGATGTTTCCATCTCGGGTCGTTTTCCAGTCCATTCGACGCCCACCTCTGGTTCGTTTGATTGAAGCAGAATCTGTGTACATGAATTTGAAAGGAAAGTCAACCAACAAGAAAGAAGAATGAGCGATGAAGTTGAAGCAACTATGCTTCGATTAACAAGCGCATATGGAGAAGAACAGACCAGCGTCGTTCTGCGTCGCTTCCTCAGCGAGCGGAGTATCTTCCTCCTCAGCCACCACTTCTTCGTCTGGAACCATGACTAGATCACCAACAACGGGTTGATCCGCCCCAAACTCACGAATTCGCTCCGAAACAATGATGTTCCAGAGGAACGATTGATAGGCGTGCACGTAGATGAGTCGAAGGTTCCGAGGAATCTAATGAATAGTCGGACCAGATCAGAAAGTTTGAAGACGAAGTACGATGACAACAGCAACATCATCGAGAACAGAAGAATGAACGTAGATCAAACGTACGGCAAGTAGAGCCTGATGGTAATCCCTCTCAGTGACACCATCCTGCTCCTCCTTCTTGAAATACTCCAACAATGCTCTCTCGGCCACACACCTCTTGGGGAATAGCGCCAAAGCCTTATCAGCGTCCTTCAGTCCGTTCCAGATATTCCTTGCAGCTTCTGCATCTGGGTGTTCTCCTGGTCGTACCCTGAGGAGGAGGTCGACAGCGAGGGCATAATCCTCTTGGAGCATAGCGAGACCAACAGAGTGAGTAGGGATATGTGACGTTCCGAATCGTTGCATACCATAGTAGTTGATGAACCCTTTGTTTTTGATCGAAGTCAATGCGTTATCGATCGTGGAGGGTTCGTCCACTTGAACGTTTCTGTTGAGGGAAGACGAGGTCAATCAAGACATATGAAAAAGACATCAAAGTGAGCATACATAGAAAGAACTGAGAGACGCGTGTACATACCGAAGGGTGATCAAGAATTCGTTTCCCTTGAGCATACCTAATTCAAGGTACTTTGGCTCGTAGCAGACTGAATGCGAAACGTATTTACGTCATCAGTTTTTGCGCATAAAAAAGAAGAAGCCTATGACACGATAAGAACTTACAATCTCCGACTCGGACACCTCTGTCTCCTCTCTCCTTCAAAACATCTCTCATACTTCGATCACCATCCCTACCGACTCCATTGATTGCTCGCCATACATCAAGCATGGATCTTCTTCCTCGCTTGAGGCAGACTCGTTGAGTAGTGACACCTCGTTTGTCTTTTGTACCCGCGACGGTGAGATCGGATGAGTTGCACTGAAGCGTTCGGGCCATGTGAGCGAGCGCATCTTGGGTATCTCGATTGGTTTTATGCAAAGTAAAGTGGATGAACTGAGGATGGGATGGTTTGCGGACTACAAAGTTCAAAGAACGATAGACGGAAAGAAAACAAGATATTGAACAGGTTTGTCAATGACCTATGCATCATACCAAGTCAAGCGAGATAAGAGGACAAATGAATATACGAAAGAAAAAAACCAACCTCCTCGGTAATCACTGGTGCTGCGACCTGAGCTGCCTTTGGAGAACTTGATAATGATCGGAATTCCTTCGACAGCTTCATTAGCCTTTTCTTCTTCGGTCTTGTCCTTCTCCTCTTTCACTTTTGTTTCAAGTGCTCCAGAAAAGACGGTTCGGATTGTTTGATGGATAGCGGTTCGGGCGGCCTTGTCTAAAATAGGAAGTGTAATCACTAATCTGGGATCTTCTGGGCCCCAGTTGTTCCAGCCTCCATTCTGTCCGTTCTGATCTCTTCCTCCACCGGACCCACCGCCGCCCCTGCCGCCTCTTCCTCCACCTCTACCGCCTCGCCCTCTTGCACCGCCTCGGCCGCCGCCACTTCGACCTCTTCCCCGACCTCCACGGTTGTTATCCCTTCCTGAGCCTCCCCTTAATCGAAGCGCCTCTTCTTCGTTTGGCTCATTGGCAACAGCAGGCGCAGGAGCAGGGGTATTGATAGGCCTATCCGCGGAAGGCGCACTCTCTGGCACGACCACAGTATCGATCAGATCTTGAGAAGGAAGACTGTTCGCAACTTCAGTCTGTCCGGATCCTGCCGAAGCGATAGATGCGCTGACCGCAGTTGATCCCTCACCGTCGTTGTTGGCTTCTTCCTCCTGGTCCTTCTTGGGGCCCCATCCGCTGTCCGACTGGCCAACAAATGAGGTCTCGCCTCCGTACCCATTGGGCTTGGTTCTTCCGGCCGCATCAGACTTTTTGAAAGTAAGCTTTCCCTCTAGCCAGAGATCTCTCACTTCCGTTGTCTTTTCTACTCCGAGTAAAGGAATAAGGATTTGAGAAAACGTGGCGGGCCACTTGGAGTTCTCCTCGAACGGACAGACAATATCCTTCGATGCTGGAGGAAGCTCAGCGAGGTACCCTTTTTCCTCAAGTGTAGGAGGAGGAGGGAGAGGAGGTTCGTGGGGCTGAGTGATATCTTTCAAATGAATCGTCTGGCCGTCCTGTCCTATCTCGTAGACGAGGAAATCAGTGAACCTGCCATGTGGGATATAGCGTCGAATTTAAGCCAGGGTTGTTAGTGCTACTGCCGAACAAACGTTTGGTACGATTGAAATCGATAGAACCAAACTTACCTTTGCTTAATGATACCCTGAAAAGGCTTAATATCTCTGCCTACATACTCGAGAATACCAACATCAGTCTCCATAGGTGGCCGCAAGGTAGTATCGATTGACCTGTCCCCTCTGTGAAGGAAAGTTGAAGGTGGTAGGAGGGATTTGAGCCCATCAGCCTCGATCTTTGCCTTCTTGTTTGTCTCCTGAACTTCTGGAGTATCCGAGGGCGAGAGCGACCTCTTTGGTGTTGCCTGTGTAGAGTCCATGGTGGGTGTTGTTGTATATGTGTCTTGCTCTGAGGGAGCGCTAAAGATGATGGGTGTCGAGAGAATTTCGAGAGTCGCTTACGTAACCGTCACCAAAACCCATATACTCTCCTTCTCGTCCGTCACTCTTTCCACCGTCCTCACCATCACCCCAAGAGCTTCTCAGACATCGTCCCGTCGGCCAGGCTTACACGCTAGCAATGCTTCATCTACCAAAGCCATCGGCATCATCAGTCTCACACCAAACTCCGCTGGAATCGCTTCACCGGACACACACATCGTCATCCTCTCAACGATCTCCTTCGCCGCCTTCGTCCGTTGCCGCATCCACCAATCCAACTTCACCCGCTTCCTCCTGGGCCGTTCTTCCGAATGGAGCAAACAGACAGGGCGCTTTATCATACATGCCTGGCGCAGTGCATCGGGAACGAACAAATGCAACACCAAGGCCAAAGCGAAAGGAACTCAAGGTTGAGCGTATGAGTGTACAGGTGTGTGACCGTCTGCTTCTTGAGCATTTTGGTCTGCTTAAAAGTTAGAAGAGGCTGATGACGATCTCTCCCGTACATTTATCAGGAGCTTCAATCGACCTGGGAGCGAAATAAGACAGTCCTGGAAGATAGGTTAGGCTTTTTTGTGATGCATACTGATGGCCTGGATATACCCACCTATCTATAAACTTGGCAACTGTCACTGACCGTTTCATACTCTGTGACATCCCTATATTCCTACTTCAAAAGATCTATCTTTCCCCCACTCTCTTCCTCAAGTCCCCCAGATCCGTTTCAAAGTAAACTGCTTGCTATACAATCTTCACTTGAGCACCGGATTTCCCTCCTTACCACCCAAGAACAGTTTTCCAACTCCACCTTGTCCCCCATCACATCATCCGAACTTACGTCACAAGATCCAATGTCGTCTCCGTCCTCTTCGTCGAACCCAGCGTTAACGGCATCTACCCCTGTCGTCTCGACATCATATGGCGCACGTCGTCAGTCGATCCACCGGTCCCCTCTGTCGTTCGTCCTTCCGTCTTGTTACTCATCCTTCCATCTCTTGACTGACATTCATCCTTCTGTCCCTCGTGACAGCCCGGTCACTTGTGCTTCGAAACGAGGCTTGGTTGATCCGATTTCGATGTCCGAATCAATCGCGCTTCAATCAGACCTATTCAAACGTGAAAAGGCCCGAGAAGTTGCCCGAGCGGCCGAAATGGAACGTAAAGAGGCCGAGAGATTGGCCATAAATCTAGCTAACGCGCCAGGTAGATCGGGGAACAAGCTGATGGATGAATTGGAAAGAATCAGAGGGCAGGCTCGGATGAGAGCTTTCATGTTTGTTTTTTCCTTCCTTCCTTGTAGTCTTAGTCTTTTCTGCTCCTATTCTGCTTGCTAATTCGTTCTCATCTTTGATCGGAGCTCTTTCTTCATCTATACAGGAACCCACCGATTCCACTTTCTCGAGAACCATTCTACGCAGATGACTCTGATTGTGAAGTATCCGACGGCCTGACACTCGAATTCGAGAATGATTCTGACGAGGCATTCGATGAAGGGGAGGGATACCCTGACTATGCTGATGCAGACGACGGGACAGATGGGAACGGGCAAGGAATCATAGTGATCTCCCAGGAAGAGATCGCCCAGAATTGGGCAACAGGGAATGAAGGTCGTTGATCTCCTTGATGAACTCTATCTTACCTCTTTTCTTTTTGTTTATTCGTTTCTTCTCTATCGCTTCTCTGGTTCTTCTGACATCATTTCGATTTTCTGTCTTCTTTTGGTTGATGCTGCATCCACATCAAACTCTCCCCTCCCTTGTCTCTTCTGTCATCTTTTCCCCTTGCACTCTTATTCGAGGTCTCGTTCAATTCTATTTCTTCTTGATCCATCTCTCCAAACTGAACCGTTGTTGCTTCATGTATTTCTATCATGTTCTGATTTGTCCTGTCCTCTCGTCTTCTGGTCTTATCTGCCGTCCAGGCTTCACCATGGCGTGTATTCTCAATAATGACGCATACTCGAGTACAGAAAAGACCAGTCGTCAACTGAGATCAACATAAAAAGAAACGAACGAAAGAGAATCTACAAGAAAAAGCCGAGCGTGTGTCATGTTGTTAAATCACGGACATGCACTATCCTTCCTCCTCCTGTTCTTTCACACGTTCCGTCCCCATTAACATCCTTTGACCCCAACCAGTGAAGACTGAAAGCGCAAGGTTGAACCCTTAGATCAAGTAAGGGAAGATTGCTTTCCTACCAGGCGGGCACTCTTTGCCAAATTCCTTCTTGTAGTTCTTCTTCTTCTTGATGGCCCAGATGACCATCTGACCGACCGAAACAGCCGTAAAGATTCCGCCTAGAGTTGAGGAAAATACAACAGACATCAGGTTGGTTCATGAGGATGAGTAGAAGGAGGAAAGACAGAGGATTTATCAAAAACAAAAAAGAGCACTACGTACAAGCGACCGAGCCAGTCATGATGGTTGTTCCAATCCAAACGAGGGATTCAAAAAGGTAATTGGCGCTATAAACGAGGTCAAATCCGTAACCAGTTGGGATGGATCGTTTCTTGGTTCCGGCCGGTCGGAGCGATCGAAGGGTCAAATGAGTGTACAAGTTGGACGCTTGAGCCCACTGTGATAGATCAGATTAATTTGCAGTCGGAAAAAGATTGCAATGTCAGACCCGAACGTGAATAGTGTTGATGTTTGGAAAGAAGCGAACGAACCATGATGAACACAGACCAAGCGGTGAGCCAGAAATCCGAGTTTCGAGTAGCACCAGCTAGCTTGTAAGCTGAGTTCCAAGGACCGTAAAGGCCAAGGGAGAGCAAAAGTCCAGAAAGGAGGTGATAATGGGCCGAGCTGTGTTTAACAACATAGTAATCAGTGTCATCTAGACGATCGGGGAAAGGTAGGGTTATATCAGAACCAACTTTTTGAAGACGTTAAAGAAAGGCATGGTGGCATTGGAGAACCGATGAACACTGCAATGGAAACATTCCAAATTTGTGTAGAGAAGAAAATTCAGCTCGCATTTCAGTCGACTAGGACATGCCTAAAGCTGTATAGAAATCCAAAAGACATACAAGAGCGTCTCTAGTTCTCTCTTGATGTAGTGAAGCATAATCAAGCAGAAAGCAGTCCTATCATCAAGACCAAAGGTCATACAGTTAGATCAAGCTTCCGACTGAGACAAACGTAGATAACAGAAATAAGAAGACCTACTTCTGCATCGCGCTATGTTCATAAGGCACAATCTGTTCCCCAAGAATGGAAAAGATCGTTCCAAAAATCTGTCGTCCGTAGAAGAAGAAGAGTGGGTGAATTACGAGAGGACCAGCCTGGAGCAAGAGGAAAACCGAAAATAAACGCATCAAACTTGCGAATCAGAAAACATTTGGAGACGGAAGGACATTGTAGGCAATCACGGATGACACTTACATATTCAATCAGGAACACTGTCTTCCACGAGATCTGTCGGCCTAGGTCCTTGAGCTGGAGCACATCATCCTCGGTCACGCCGTAAGAACCGATGGACTTGTCATCATCCGTCAGAACGACGTCAGATGTGGTTGTCAATCTTTGTCTTGTCAGGCCAAGCTGACCGTGTGATGTGTAAAAACGAAATCCATCAGCAAGAAAGCTAGAGAAAGAATCAAGGTATCAAGGTACCAAAAGAGCAAGAAAGGAGAGAGAGTAACTGTCAAAAGGATGAGAACAAACCTTGGGGAACTTTGCCTGGATGGACTTCTTGACCTCCTTCACAGTTATTTTGTCAGAATGCCTTCCAGGAAAATCTATCATGATTGCCGGCTTGGGAGCCGAGGTAGATTTCTTAGAAGGACGAGATTGGACGGTGATCTTGACCATCTAGTTTTCGTTAACAAAAGAGGTATTTTAGGTTTGCTTTTGGTAAGTTTCTTCTCTCGGATAGTGTGATGTTCGACACAGCGAGTTCCATACGACAAAAACAACAGGAGGGGCACTCGGTATTCTGGGAGGAGAATGTAAGACCGAAGACACTTACAGCTAGGTGTTGAGATTGGGGTGGGGTGTGATGAATGGTTGAACCTAGAGGGCGAGCAGAGCAAGAGAAGATGAAAGGTCGCTTGACAAGACGCGTCATTGGGATCAATATCATTTAATAAATCAAATTTCTTAGATAATCTCTGCGCATTGTCCACAAACGACCACAGAGATTTCTCGCACGAAACACACAAGGGATGAATGAACATATATAGAATAGGAAGTCGACAAACAGCTGCGCTCATATATATAAGAGTTCATGTCACAGCGAGAGAGAGGAAGGGAGATGTAAGGAAAAAAGTCAGAAATGAAGCGCTTGGATAGGCGACGATGGAAGCGAAGCCTGCAAGGTATGGCCACAGAAAATAGAGGGAATAAACAGAGCAATGAACAGAGGGACATGCAAAAAGTCTAAAAAGCGAAAACTCCAAGAACACCTAGGAGAGCGGAACCGACTGCCAAGGATAGTCCAACAATGAATCCTGAGGATATGAGAGTTTTACTACTATGACTAGTTACATAAAGTAGCGTGCCATTCCCGGCCGTGCCAGTCGGAAGAGGAGCTCCACTCAAAGTGGTTGCGAAAGCAACAGAATCTTCAAGAGCATCGTTAACGGTAATGGTCGGACCAGCTGCAGTGGCTACGGTGGTGGTGGCGGTGGCTGTATGAGGACAATGAAAAGTTCAACAATTCTGAAGACACACATAGATTCTGGAAAGTGATATACTTGATTAGACATACCGTTGGAGGCAATCGTGAACTGGGAAGAGGTTGCGAAAATCTTGATATGACACAAGCGCTGATGTCAACACTAAGCGCACGCGTGTCTCCTAGGGTGCAACGAGACAAAAAGAAGAATCAAGAAAGGAAATAACTCACTCCTCCTTGCCAAGTATCACCAAACGTGAGTCTAAAACCACTACCTGTTGGTACATCGTCTCCAAGCACGATAGCAATCGAACTGAGTGTCGGATCAACCCGGGTGGCAATGTAGATATTTTCTTGCTGAGAATCTGTCACAGGACGATGCAGCTAGAGGGAAGAAGAGGCGGCTTCAGTTTACGTTGTTCTTTGATCTGAATCAGAAACTCAGCAACTGCTTACGATCACGTCAAACGAAGGAGCGACATTGTCACTATCGGTTTCCCATCCGGTCTGAACGCATGAGAAGAGGATTAGTAGAGAAAAAGATAGTAAGTACCAAGCATTCCATCCAGGCCAAGACTATATAAGGTCTTACCTCCCAAGACAACAAGTTGGTCTGTCCGATGACCCAGACTTCTGATTCAGCGGGTGAGGTGATAGCTGTCGACGAGATAAAGATTGGAATGAGCTTAACTTGAACATTCGTCTATTAGAACTTAAACAATGTCAAGAATGATGCTTACGAAAAAAGCCCTGAACACTCCAAGCTGCGAAAGAAAGGCAAAAGCTGAATGAGGCACAATCCAATTCTACAAAACTCAAGAAAGCCGAACTCACCGGCAGCGAATGGAGCCAAAGAGAGCACGAAAGCCCAGACGAGAGGAAGCATGAACGAGCGTATGTATGGATATCCTAGAGTGGCAGATGGAACGGAGAGAGGAGTAAGATGTTGCCAGTCTGGGTCAAAAGAAGAGCTACCGAAGATGAAAACATCAAGAATCGTCTGAAGCGGTGTCTTAACGCTGAGCAGAGAATCTTCAGTGACAGACGGATCGTCATATTTCTTCCAGTTGCTGCGCCGCCAGTTAAGTTAGACTTAGTCAGACCTTAGCCAGACCTGACCTGATCCATCTTGAATCAGGGTTCATGGGTACACACAGACAAAAGAGAACTCCAAGTTAACGAAAGACTCATTAGCAGGATATCTAGTGATGGGCAGCGGGAATCAATCAAAGTGGACCAGGGTCATGAGAGAAGTATCAGCTGAGCGACACATATCGGAAGCCAACAAGGTCGGATGCGCTTGAAAGTCTACTTGTGCCCAAAAAGAGTTTGACGGATTATGAAAAGAAGAAGGAAGAGGGACTGGAAGAAGAGATACTGGGATGGATGTCCAGGAGGAATTGGACTCCACTCTTAAAGCATCAGTAAATACGCATATAGAGGCCGTGGGCAAAGAGGAGATACCCCGATCAACAGAGCTCGGGACGCTACTTGCTTATTTGCATGGTGGCTTTACCCCGTTACTCGGGAAGGAGTCAATTGCTCACTCGCTTGTTCCGATTTTCATAGATGAGACGTTAAATTGAAATGGTCGAACTTCAACTCAGACAATCTTGACAGATTCCGTCTTTCGATATCTGCTGCTTGAAAGACGCGTGTCAGGACAAACGGGAAATAGACGTGTCTATTCAACCATATATGAGTATTCATAGTCCATATTTTGACAACATTACAGCGCCTCGACTCTTCTAAGCAACTACGAGATGATATTAGAACGTGACAAAAACCCTGATATAATCTCCCTCCTGACCGAGATTCTCTGTGATTTACAATCCTCATCGGCCTTCCTTCTAGTTGGGAGGAGAGATGAGGGCTCTTTGAAGATCCCATCGAACACGATCAGCTCCAATGTCTTGATAAAGAATACAAAAATGTTGATGTCTCACTTAATGATTCCCTTCCCATCCTTCCCTTTGCCAATTTTTGTGTCGTTGAAGGCGTCGACGGCAGAAGCAAAGTCGTATCGGTGAGTAGCGAGTGGCTTGAGATCAACTCGACCCTGACCAACGAGAGCAATGGCCATCGGCTGAGATTTTCATTCGACAGTGCAGCAGATCAATCAGAATGAGCGGTCCGTACAAGAGTCAGCTTTGATGATTAAGATAAGAACGTGATATATATGTTCAGAGAAGGGGAACTTGCGTAGTCACCGGCTCCGTATCGGAAAGATCCTTTGAAAGTGGCCTGCTTCACCGAGAAAGCGGTCATAGGGATCTGGATACTAGGGGCTCCCATACCGACCTGAACAAACACACCTGGAAGGACATAAAGAGAAGGAGAAGGAGAAGACCATTCGTTGTTCACAGCATCAGATCAAACCGAGACGTTTAAAGTGCCTCCGAGCGAACCAGGCAGACTTACCAGCCTCCTTGACCAAAAACATTCCCGACTGAATGCAAACTTCTGCACCCGAAGCCTCAATAACGATGTCGACCGCTCCGAAACCCTTTTCCGGGATTCCGAGAGATTTCCGTATGTCCTCCGTGATTCGCTTAGAATAATCCATTCTAGCCTCAGCTTTGTCTGTCGGAACGGGAGGCAGGTAGACATCGGTGGCGGCGTATGACTTGGCAAAGTTCAGCCGATCCTGATTGATATCAATAGCAATCACTCGAGATGCTCCCAGGGCTGATTCACAATGAATAGAAACATTAAACCTCGAAGCATATAACGGAAAAGGACCAGAAAAAGTAACGCGCGCAGAACGAACCTTTAGCAACGGCGGAGCAAAGCAAGCCAACAGGTCCCTGTCCGTATACAGCGACGACCTGGCCTGCCTTCATGTTCGACAACGTGGAGAGAGCATGAACAGCTACCGACAGAGGTTCGATCATTGCTCCATCTTCCATTGACATCGAGTCTGGGATTTTATGAGCAATGTCTGAAGGGAGAGCGTAGTATCTTCCCAGTGTTCCTCCTGTGAATGGAGGAGTGGCAGCGAAGACCATATCCGGGCAAAGCTACAATATACATCGGAATAGAGACAATATCTAGCTCAGTTCAGGAATCTTCCCGATTATCCAGAGCATTCTGAAACACCAAAATGAGAACGAACCTCGTAGGTACCGGACTTGCAAGCATCGCAAGTTCTGCAGCTCACTCCCGGCTCCAGAGCGACTCGGTCTCCGACCTTGTGAGTCTTCACGGCCGAACCGACCTTGACGACAATTCCGGAGGATTCATGTCCGAGGACCATCGGCTCGTTCAGAACAAAATCTCCAATTCGAGCGTGTTCGTGGTAGTGTACATCCTGTATAGAAAGTTCAAAGAGTGCTCGTTGCGGTTATACATCAAGTTTGAAAAAACAGAGCATCAGAATGCGAAGAGAGCATGGCACTCACGGAACCGCAGATACCTAACAAACCATCAAGAAATTAGTTTAGTTACAGAAAAATGGAGGTGGGAAGGCCAAAATTGAATAGAATGTCCTTAGTCTGAAACAAGTCATCCGGAGGAACAAGGGAGATTGGACCTACCGGTCTTTTTAATCTCGATCAATACGTCCTTGGGTCCGACGTCAGGAATAGGTCTTTGCTCAAAGACGGTATCATGAATCCTAACAGCAGGCGATCGAAGGACAAGTATTCTCCAGTCAACATACAGACACGTCTTGCACACACACACTCGAAAACGTGATTCAAGCAAAAACAAAGAAGATGACACACCCTTTGAGAACGAAACTTGGGTTATCCCGAAGTTTCGTCGAGAACGTTTCTCCTTTGGATGTAGTGGCCAAGCCTTGTGCTTCTTGTGTGGAGGCCTCATAAGTGTTGGAAGCAGTGAGTTCTGAGTGATCTACGCACATGATAGCGATAAGAGTAAGTGCTGAAGATATGGATGATGTCGGAGAGGGTGATGTTCAAGAGTAGAAAGAAAGAAAGAACGAAAGAAGAAGGGAAAGAAATACCCCAAGATGGAATCAAGGAGATCCAGAACAAGCGCGGCTTAAGTAGAAGATGAGAGTTGAGTGTGACTACCGCGGAGAAAACCTGCGCGGCCGGGCCGACCGGAGATGTTTGCCCAAACAGGAAATACTCTTTCGTCTGCCACCTTAGCAAAGCATGTATCGTATTCTGAAATCACATCATCATAATCAACGGAAAGAAAGATTCTACAAGCAACATATATGATGATCATCGGAACATTTCTCATTCAGTCTTCCCGAAGACCTACGAGAAATTTCAGAAAATAAAGAAGGTGTCAACACATCTCGAATAAGAATCGAAAGACAGACCATCACTGCTTACCTTGACTCGATCCTCGATGGGCGCAAAAGTCTTAGTCTTGGCAGGCGCGACGATCCCTCCGAACGGCATCCTATCATATGAGAAATGAAGAAACAAGCAACAATTGAACATGAATGGTTGTTCTTTCTCCTTTCGACGATTGCAGTTCACCACTTAAAGACGAGTGAAACTCACTGAGATTTGAGAAGCCACGACTCAGGCAACGACCACTCGGCCGTCACGTTCTCTGAAATCAAGTTGGTGTAGTGCTGCAACGAAGCTCCGACGTTGTACGTCGAGAGACTCGTCCACACATTACCCTGCAGGATACCAGACGATTGCTGTGCATTAAAGAAGAAAAAAACGGTGAGCGAACGGATGGCATATCAATCTGGATGAGCACGCCGGGTGCATCGAGAAGACGTACATCACTCCAGATTGGGAAGTTGGCCGCATACGCCGGGAACCTATCCTCCATATTATGTACAGACTCTGTATCACATATGAAACAATGTGTGAATGTCAGTCATTGTAGTGAGAACAATCAAATTGGAATAAACACGACTGGACTGACGTTGGTCTTCGAAGAACAAGATCGTGCCTGCGCCTGCTCCAAAAGAGTCAACTTTCGATTTGGTCGCGTTCTTCGTCTCCTCTACATATTGATGTTCTCCAGATACAAAAGCGGTTTCCCAATTAAACTACGCTGCAGTAAAACTTCTAGTCGAAAGAAAGATAAGTAGGACGAACCATCTTGGAAGCCTTTCTTGGCCAGCGCAGTCCACACAAATTTCCACAGCTTGTCATGTTGCGAACCAAACAAGACGACCGCCCTTCCACTCTGACTGTTGAACGTAGTAGGAGTTTGTAAACTTCGAGTGAAGAATGAACAAACAGATGAGTAATAGAGGGTCAGAGTCGGTGATTGGTCCAAATTTCCTTCAGAGCAAAGAAAGAAAGCTCACGTAGCATCCTCGACAACTTTCTGGATTGTTTCTTGAGAAACACCTTGGGGAAGGACGTTGTTGATCGCGTAGATTGACCGCCTTCCTTGAATAGCGGCTAGGTAGGCGGCGGGCGAAGCTTTGGTAATCGATCCTAGAGTCATGTCTCCTTTATCTAAATTTTCGGTCTGGGTCTGATTGTTGACAACGCCGGTGAAAGTGAGAAGCGATTGGACGAGAAGGGTTGAAATTGAAGGAATGTGCATCTTGATGCCTCAGTCTGTGTTGCTGTTTTATACTCAATCGAGAAGAACCAAGGTCTACGTTCTAGTAAGATGAAGAAGACAAAGACGAGATGAGTGATGATTTGAGAAAGATTGATAATGCGAGGAAGAAATAGCTTATCTGATTTCTCTCATACACGTCAAATATCGTCATGATGGTCGAATCCGACAGCGGGATTTCTTCTCGCCGGACATTTCACCGGTCATACGTAAGCATCACGGATACGTTTTAATAGCTCAACTCTCAGTGTCTCTCGTAAGAGTAGGTCAAACAGGATGCCCATGATGAATCAGCTATACTTTCCATCAAAGTCTCTCGGTGTGCTCGACGTCCAATTCTAATCGTCTTATCATATAGAAACAATACAAACAACGTCTCTACAAAGAAGATTCCACAATCAACTTTTTCATCCACACTATTCAGAACGCTTTGAAATCGTGAGCCTCACAATGAAGAAGCTTGATTCTTTAGATCTTGCTTGCCCCACCGTCAACTTCTTTTCCAAACCCGATCACCTTCTTTTTCGCCCAGGCGCTGGTAAGAACACCGGCGATGGCAGTCGCAGGAGGTAGCCTAAAAGGAATCGACGACGAAGCTGTCGGAAGCTGATGTTTCTTTTCGGCCTGATTGATCGATAGGAAAGGATGTTATAGACGGTCATGGATGAGAGATTGAACAACTGAGGCACAAGACGTAGATTGAACAAGAAAAAAAAACTTGCATCAAAGTAGCTTTGCTCAGTTCGGTTTATGACCGTTCCATTCGGATCTGCAAGTATAGTCAGTAGTTCTTGCCTCGAGAACCAACGGGCGTCTTCGAGCTCGTTATCGAGATCTAGTCGGATCGTTTGATTCTCATCAGCCCAACCAAAACAGCCCACCCTATTATGTGCGTTTACAGTCAAAAAAAAAAAGAGAAAGGATTGTCGGTTGAGCCATGGGAGCAGATCATTCGACCTTCCACAACAAGACTCACATGAGATTGGCTATTCACGTGGATATGAATGAAGAGTAGTAAGAGAAAAGATCAGTCTAACGCCTCCATAGGAGTATCGGTTGAATGTATGTCCCACCTGGATAAGGCCAGGGCTGGCTCGAATGATCTATGTAATCGGGCACAATCCATCATCCTTCAGCTTTAGCGCTAATTGAGACATGGCGATACACTGATACGTACACATGACCTCGTTGACGACCACACCGCTCTCCTCATAGACCTCACGTCTGACGGCCTCCTCGAACGACTCTCCTGGCTCAAGGAACCCAGCAAGGCAGGAGTACATCCCCTTTGGCCAAGCCTTCTGTCTACCCAATAGGATCTTATCGCCATCGAGCGAGATGATCGCCATGATGACTGCACAATCAGTACGCTGATAGACGACTAACTAGTTAGTCGTTACATTCGTCTCTTGAAGGCAAAGCAGACAAAGATGAAGACAAACCGGATAGCAGTGATTGGTCAAACTTTTTAAAGACGGGCATGCCGATGAATTCTCAGGCGTGGCCTCCAACGCTGTCGAGCACGAGAGTTTCCAGCCACCCCATGTGGAATACTGTGAGATTTATACAGAATAAGAAACGAAAGTACTGGTGGAAGGGAGACCAGGAAAGTGAAAGGGCACGGGGGGACTGACCACCTCGTTTCCACAGCCTGCACAAAACTTATTTCGACTGTTCCAATCTACCATCGATCTCGCCAACGCGAACACGCCTGCTTCCCATGGCGCGAAATGAACGGCTGCCGCCCTGCTATCAACCCACTTTCGTTCGCCTTGTTTGAGGAAGATGCGATCCATCAAACTCGGCCCGTCCTCTCCGAGTTCTTGCTCAAGTCCGGTGACGTCGAGTGCAAAGATCGGAGGGTTTTCTTTGTTAAGCGTCGGATCCATCTCCTTTGTCATCAACGTCTTTGAGTGTTCACTCTGATTCTTTTCATCCGTCCCCAAGAAAATCAATTTTGGGGCTTTTCTACCTGAAGGTAAGATCTGAGCACCTTGTAGATGTTTGATAGTTCCGGCAGAGTCATCTTTATAGAACGGGCCGTCTCCGAGGATCGGTCGGACGTCCTGCCAAGAAAGAAAGGTGATGGACTGGGTGGATTGGGTGATAAGTGGCTGAAGACCATGGAAGGGAAGAAACTTAGTGAGAGGGTTTTGAAGGTGTTGACTGAGCAGGGAGGATGAGTGTCTTTGGAAGCTGAGCCTGTTGAGCGGGGGTGCACCTGCGTAAAAGTTGATGTGATTTTCGCCCACTATGGGAAGATAGTGATATGAGAAAACAGGATGCGAGTTATGTTCAATTCAACTCGAGCCGACCTCATTATAGACAAAGAAGAAGCTAGACACGGACTGTAAGATAAATGAAGATTGGAAGATGTAGGGCTCGTTTTCTTGAGTTGCTGTCCGAAAGAAACCAAACTAGATCTCATCGGTTTTCGGGAGCGTGGATGTTTAAGAGCAAACGACGAGTTTGAGCATCCAATCATCCACACGTCATTGTCGTTGAAGCCCATGACCGCCCACACCCGATAGCATGTATAATAGCAAGTACGGTAGCACATTCAGCCCTGGTCGACCTCAGCATCAGCATCAGTATCAACATCAACATCAACCTCCCTTGGCAAAAAGACCCAAGAGTCACATTGCTTACGATACGCTCCTCCAAATCGCCCGGACGCCAAACCTGAAAGTGTTCGACGTCGGATGTGGCCGTTAGTCAGGTCGCATCGATGATCATTTGCGTTTGATCGGATGCAGCCTTTAACGAAGAAGGATGTCTCATGTTGTTTTTTTGTTTCTCGTTTCGTGATTTTATAGCCGGTGGAGATTTGATTGAGTTGTTGACAATGGGAGCTCGACCGAGTGATCTCATCGGAATCGACCTCGAGCCTCAAGTGAGTTGGGCGTTGTGTCTTTGTTTGGCTTTGGCTCTGACTTCTCTGCAGACCTAGTCAAGTTCTCATTCATAACACACAGTTCTCAAAGTTAGCTTGCAGTCTTGCTGAAGCAAGAAGTCTACCGGTCCCTCCGTTCGAGTTTGTTCAGGCAGATGTTGGTGGATTGTTGCCATATCCGGCTCTCTCCGGAAGGACGTTCACGCCTGGCACCATGAGCGGAATCATATGTTATGTTCGTGTGTTTCTTCTCAATCCTTCACATGCACCCATTCTGCATATAATCATCCTCATTGTCCATTCATTTGACATTTGCTCTTGGTTGTCGGAACAGCGGTTTTTTCACTTGCATCCTCCAGAAACTCAGGAAGCTCTACTTCGCTGGCTATTAAGTCTTCTTTCGGTCCCCTCATCGTCTTCCAATCTTTCGGGATGTCCTACCCCTTCTATATTGCTCGGTCTACAGAGATCATTACCGGCTAGAGCAGCTTCCGGATGGATACCCATCTCTGACTCTTCCCCTTCCTCTGCTTCTTCCTCAAGCGACAAGGAGATCCACTGGGTTTACTCGTCTAGCGACTGGCACAATCTTGTGGAATCCAGCGTGGATGAATTTTCCTCTCAGATCAGTCAGTCAGGGCGCAAAGTCTCGTTTGGGACAGAATTTTTTCCTGGGCTCGAAGGAGAGAGAAGAGGGGCGATGGAGTGGTGGGTGAGAGTAGATGTTGGGTAGTTGATAACTTCGTTCATCTTGGACATCTGTTTCGATCTCTGGTTCTTCCAGGTTTAGCATGGGTCGATCTAGATGGGCTCTCCAGTCCAATCCTAGGCCTGAAAAGTCAGACTCAGCCACAGTTGATATAATATACGTAGTTACATAGATTGGAGATGAACAAGAATGTAAAAGGAATAAAGCTGAGAACAAAACACTGGAAAGAAGGAGTAAAGTAAAGCAAAGACAGATGAGAGAGAGGAGAAAGAGTCAAGAACGAACATGCAAAAGAGAGGAAAGAAAAGATTCGTCCATCTCGACTTTCTTTCTATTTTGTTTGTAACCTTTGTCAGAGAACGCGCTCCAAAAATATAAAGAAGGAAGATAAATAACGATCGTATATGGTGAATGAAAAGGAATGCTCGAAGAGACAGATTTCGATTACATCGGACTACGTGTCACATAACGATCAGCCCGTTTGGTCTTGTGTATGCGCTCGAAGAGGAGAAAGAAACCGAGACTTACACCATGGCAGAGAACGAGCTGATCTGGTAGGTGATTTTCCTCAGCGAGTTATAGTGCTCTCCTAATCCATATAGTCGACTATATCCAAGATAAAAGACAAAACAATCGGGCCCAGTTAGATAAATTGGTCAGAAACAAGACGCAAGAAAAGGATGAGATCTAACCGATGGTAACTGATCCTAACGGCTTTGATCTTCCTGGCCGACTTAGAATCCAAAGTGGCTTTTGCTTTTGGATCTGGCGAGTGAGCGACGATCTTTGGATGGTTGGATTGGATGACATGGATAGGGATTTGGTAGTACCTCGAGAGCGCCAAGATCTAAAGAACGATCGAGAGCCCGGTCCGTCAGGAGCAGCCAACTTTGAACAAAAAAAATGCAGGAAACCCTACCACTCACCTCGGGCTCACCACCCCACTCTGTCGAACTACGGACCCTTGCACAATACTTTTCGAATCCTTTCGCGGTCATCATCCCATCGTCCGTCGCGCCCTTATCGTCGTCTGTTTCCTCTGGATCAACAACGCCGATGAGAAAAGGCATGAATGAATCCGGATGGGCGAGCATGTAGTCTGCTGCTGCTGCTCGGGTGGTCCGAGGCTGAATACGATACAACGAGGCCTCCGAGGTCAAAACTGTCCTACAGAGTTTGAACACGATATAGATCTACTCACGTTGTTCTCATCGTCCTTGATCTTTTTAAGTTGATATAGCTGAAGTTGGACAAATCAGAAAAGACGAGCTAGTTGTAAGCCGGAACGTCTATAACGAGAAGAGAACCAAAGGGACAAACTTGATCGGCGATTGCTCCGTAAAGACAGTTTCCGTCTGGGGCGATCTACGGAAAAAGAAGAATGAGACAGGGATCAGTTATCCAAGCACAGCATCTCTGGACGGAAGTCGGAACATACATCGTAGATCTCTACTCCGAGCTCCATACAGATCTGCAGAAGGTGTGCTCGCTCTGCCTGTTTCGCTCTATCGATCTTCGCTTGTGGAGAAAGTTCTGGAGCAGGTATTGGCGGAGGAAGCGAAGCTAAGGCTAGGGCGCCTTCTGCCTTTGGCTATCGAGAGTCATGAAGAGAGGAAAAGCAAGATTTGTCAGATTGACTATGCAGAGAGGAGGGAAAAGGGAAGAGTTTTGTCTTGAACAAAGCACACACATCTTTGAATTTTCGACTCAGACCGCTCATAAATCCACCACCTGTTTTACCGTTAATGAAACGCTTCTTGCCAACCCCGTTCCCATTGGCAATGGTGGCAACATCAGCGATTCCACTCAACGTGGCTGCTCTAATCGGGGGATAATCTGGCGCGGGTGGCGAGTGAGTATGCCCTTCCGATCGATGGACGTGATGATGATGGTGTTTTGAGATCGGGTGCACCGAGTCGCCGTTATATGAGCCGGGAGCAGGTTGTATGGTTGGTGAATGGACATCAGAAGGAGCCAGATTCTGTAGTGCCGCTGCTATAGGCGCCTCCACCTCTACCGTGACTGGTGGTGTCGACGATGGAGTTCCAAATGGATTATTTTTTCGAGCCAAAGGCATGACCTCAGGTGGGGTGTCTACCAGAATGATAGGGGTTGAATGGGGCGCAACCAGAGGGATGGGTATCGGAGATTCGATCATCGACGGTGGGAACGAGGATGTGACAGCCTGGACGGGTTTGTCAAGCGCTCCAACCGAATCTTTTTCCTCTGCTTGTTTCAGAAGATCATCCCCATCGGGCAGGGAGTGTGACACGTTCGGATGTCCATTTGATTGAGGGATCGCTGAAAGTGCGCTGCTCAAGCGGGCGGCCGGAGCCGCTCGCTCACTCTCCGAAGGCTCAATGTCGATCAATTGATCATTTTGTTCCTTTCCTGTTCCTGATTCCCTTGGTGCTACTCCCACTCTCGGTCTGTCTTTAATGGAAGAAGCGGCGGACGAGGTCGCGGTGTTTCCAAACAAAGGCACCCGAATCTCTCTCTCTCCGTGATCGTGATCCCAGGGGTCGTGTGGATCGGCATGACCGTTCTCGTTTTGGTCTCGGTTCCGCTCTCGCTCCAAGCTTGACGACGTCGAGACAGACGAGAATGAGGAGACGGAAGAGTTGTCGAACGACGGCCTGGCGCTTGAGATTCCGGGAAGGGTGTTGACTCTGAAGAGTGAGGGCATGATCGGGGATGAGGTGTTTTTAGCATTCCCTTCAACCGGGCTGACTGACGATCTTGCGATTGTTTGAGAGGGGGAGGGTGACAACTTTTGACTCCCTCCTCCCATGCCTGTCCTGGAGCTTGCTTGTCGAACTCTCGAGAGGAAGCCTCCAGAGGTCGGTGGAGATGAAGATCCGACGGGAGGTGACTGTGACGAAGCGTGGACTGGACTGGGCCCATCCCCATTAGATGCCGAAGAGGTGGGTGTATTTGAACCAGATGTCTTCCTCAGATATGATGCTCTTTTGAACATGATTGGGAATATAGATGGGAATGTGGGAGTGGATGCAAGTATGGATGTGAATATGAACAGGAAAGAGCAGAACTGAACAACGAAACACGATAGGTATTAATCAAGTTTCTACGGCCAGACCGGGGAGATGAAAGGTTGCAAGGTCTGATGGGGTTTCTCTCTTGATGTTTTCGGTAATGTTCGGTCCTGTTAGATGGAAAGACACCGGTACCTCTGGAAGACACAGTCAGGCAAAATTCCAAAGATGAACCTGGATGTAATCCGTCGACCAAAAGAGACGGAGAAGGGCCTATGGGACAGTAACGTGTGAGGAGGTGACCTATAGGCAAGAGCAGAGAGTACAACCGACAACAAGAGGATACACAAAGAAAAAAAGAAGAAAAAAAAAAAGAAAAAAAAAAAAGAGGGTCGGCCTTGGATGTGTGGGAGATGAAAGAGAAAAGGATGAGCGAAGTTCCAATGGAGGACGATCGGCAACGGCAGCCGGCTTGACGGTCCGACGGTCCGGAGTCGGCACCGATCACACATCATGAATAACATACACCTCACCCACAGCGACCACAGCAACCAAAGCACTCACGACAATACGCAAGATGTTGGACTCACAGAACACGCTGATCTTTCTGTGTGATATCCAGACGACGTTCGGTGAGTTCTCGAATGTGTCTTTGTATTGTGGTTCTTTTTTTCTCTTTTTCTTCTCGAAGTGTTTCAAGACTAATCGATGGGATCTCTATCTCTTGTCCCTTCACCTGTCCATCTTGCTACTCTCCGCCATCTCGTGATCAATATATCATTTGCGTTCTCTTCCTTCGATCAACCTATTCAAATAACCCAGCAAAGGCAATCGATGGATGGGATAATGTGATCCACACCGCCAGGAAACTCGTTCGATTCGCACAGGTTCGTAAGAGATCCCTCGTTTCATGACACATACTCTTTCTATCCATCGGCGGTACTAACCCCCACGTTCTATCCACTTTGCAGATCCTGGAAATCCCCGTTTTAGCAACTGAACAGAATCCGAAAGGTAGACTCGAATACTCGTTTCCCCTCTTGATGACGTCTGACTGATCTCGACCGGGCTTCGGACACATCTGCCACTCAAAGCTCTTGGTCCGACGGATCCTTCGTTAGACCTGGAATCACTCTCTCCAGAGCAGTTTCTAGGATGTTTTCCAAAGACAAAGGTAATGATTATTTCTATTCATCCCTGATATCTGATTGTAGTCCCTCTCCTGATCGATCGCTTCATTCACCTCCGTAGTTCTCGATGGTCATCCCAGAGACCATGCAGATCATCCAGGAACGAAAGATTTCAAACATCATACTTGTAGGAATCGAATCTCACATCTGCATCCTTCAAACCGCTCTCGAGCTGCTTGCCGCCAGATTCGCAGCCCAACCGATTGAGGTATACGTCTTGGCTGATGGAGTGTCGAGCTGTCATCCTCAAGAGGTTCCTGTTGCGCTCGCCGTCAGTTTTTTTTCCTACGTCTTTGAGCTTCCTTCATTGTTTGTTGTGGCTGACTGGATCCGGTTGACGTGGCACACTCTTCGTTCGTGGGGAAAATCTGATAGAGGCTTGCAAAGGCAGGAGCGATGGTGACAACCTCCGAGTCCATCTTGTTCCAACTTCAAGCCGACGCGGCAAGACCGACGTTCAAGTCGTTTGCAAAGCAGGTCAAGGAGGAGAAGGACGGAACGAGAAGAGCGTTGGATGGATTGGCCAAAAATTCTTCTAGGCTCTAGCTCTTTTCTCTGTGGCATCAGTTTTGATAGCAGTGTTCTCGTAAGTACTATATATATATACGTGTAATACATCAGGCAAGAGAAATGAAACAAAGGTCGCAACAGGAAAGTTGGTGCGTCGTCTCTTCATGAGAAATCCTCTTAGTTGAGAAACTCGAGGTCCAACACAACTTCTGCTCCGGTTATTAACTTTGCATGGGAAGCTAAATCTAGCCAGGAAGTTCCCGCATCTGGTGGACCTGCTAGTCTTTCCCATCCTCCTGGAGGAGGGAGCCACGAGAGAAAACATTCGTCATCTGTTGGACCAACATTGGATCGAAAGCAGAGAGAAAGATTAATGCGCGCAAGAATCACTCACCATCTCCCTTGGCGCCCTCTAGGTCTCCTCTTTCAAACCAACAAGCCAACCAAAAGGAAATCCACGATCAGTACTATGCTTTCGAACGATAAGAAAAAAGATCACCGGACAAGACAATTGGTACTCACGTTCCCCATAGAACTTCCAAGTCGGCTTTCAAGTTGCCCGTCTTGGGTGTATACGTTCCTGTGCATGAAAGTGTCAACGTACCCGTTCGACGACCGATCTGGCCCACAAACAATGTCTGTCCTGTGAAGACCGACGGTCTGCCGACCATTTCAGTTGTTGGGTGAGACCTGTCGAGAATCATAGATGGACGGAGAGATATCAGAGATGAAGTCGATGGAGAACGATACTTTCAGTGAAAGCCAGCAACGAAGGGGAAGACGTGTCTGACCAGGTTAGATGGGTGACCGCTTGACCTTGCATTCCTGGCTCGTGGCCCTGGGCCTTATGAAACTCGGCTTCAGACTTGACGGACGTCATCCTTGGGATTTCTGTGGTTGTGCTCGGTCTGTCGAGAGGAGCTTCGACCCATGTTTTGTGGTCTAAAACTGCGTAGGTTGCTACAGAGTTATGGGTGTGTGCATGAGACGGTGATCCTGTCAGTATCAGTTCGGATCTCAGGTCAAGACCATGGCCAAACGATAATGGCGATAACAAAAGACGAACAAAGGGTATACATGACTGATAGTTTGGAAGCAAAAGAGAGAGAGTGGAGATGTGCGATATGCTTGTGGAAGAAGCCACCGATGCAAGTTGTCGAAGAAGTTGGAAGTCGACCGAACGTTGCGCGCGGAAAGTGACATCACCCGTGAATGAATTCGACCCGGGTGAGTATTTTCCCTGTTAGACCTCACCCATCTCATCCCATCCATCCTTCTTTCGGACAACACGAAGGAGGTGGCTCTGTTGGGAGTCTGTCTGGCCGACTAACACCAGCCAGAATCAGCTGAATGTCTGGAGAAGATTCCCATGATCTCCTTTATCTATGGCCAGGCTTGACAGAACGTGTGGATGATGAATCCCTCAGGTTTTCTTGCCTAGCGAAAAAAGACCGTATCCTTTGTTTCCACCGGACTGTTCGATACTCTCTCACTCGACTGCTTGACCATACGTTCTCCTTCCTCCAACAGAGTCGACTGACTGGACGGGTTCTCTAGAATATAAATGAGTAGAACGAATCAGAAGGTGAACCCCAAATGGAACCGCTTTATCCTCTCTGGCCACCGGTAGACCGGCTGCAGGATATTATCTTGTTGTTGATGACTTGCCCAAAGTGGCGCCGACTGACGACTAACGAGCCCGAAAGAGCGTGTTCCCAACGATGTCAACCCGGCTAACCCCAATACCAAGGTGAGGGCTGATAGAACATGTTGCTTATATGAATCTTGGCCTCTTGCGTCTCCCATCCTTCTAGACATCCTCTGTGAGCTTGAGTTCACCCCTATCCGGTTGTAGTGGCATCGACGACGACACCACTCACACAGACTTGCTCACTGATCGATCTCGACAGCAACAAGGCCCTAAAAAAGCTTATCTTTCCAGTGTTTCGTCCGCCCCCCATCCGGTATCTCTTGCAACTCCAGGGCTGAAAAAAAAAGGAAGAAAAACTTTCCATCCCCATTGTTTTCACCACCGTTCAAACCTCTTTCCTTCTCTCTCCCTTTCCTTCTCTCTTTCTTTCCTTCTCTCCTTGTCTCTCTTTCGACCTCCTTTCCATTCTATGAAAATGGCTCCCTTAAAGAACTTGCCTTGGGATATCGTCGTCCAGATCATCTACTACTCTGATCAACAAACCCTTGCCGCATGGTGCAGGACGTCCTTCGAAGTCCTCCTCGACGCCGGACCTCTACTCTATCAGGATATCCAGCTCAACTCATTGACTTCCTTGTTTTCCTTGTTTCTCACGGTAAGCTTGCAACTTTTCTCGACTGTTCTTGTTTTCCACATGGAAGTTTCCGGCAAGGTAGTCTTGGTAGAAAACGTCAATCAACCTTGATTAACCCAGCCCTTGTAATACTGGTTCCTGAAAACAGCCTAGTCATATCTCTCCGGGGTCTCGTCTTCGGTCGTCTGCCAACCTGAGTCACCTCCGAACGCTTTCCATTAGACTCTCCGACTCTACTTTATCCACGTCCCTTCCTCTGGACTTCCAGTCTCTAGCCGGCTCGATCCATAGCTCTGAACATGAAATGCTTCGGACGCTTGTTCCTGATGATCCACAATGGCTAGCCGCGCCCTCCTGGCGGTCGACCCCTCGGAATCGAGCAGAGTCGTCCCCTCTACTGATCTCAACTCTAGACATTCATCTCGACATTCCTCCGGCCGCTGCTATCAAAGGCAGTTCGGGCCTTCTCGGTAGCAGTCGACCGGTCGAGATCGATTGCACGTTGTTCCATGTGCTTCGACCGATCGTTTCACCAGCACGTCTGACATACACGTCGACCTCGACGTTAAACTACTTGACCTCCCGCTCGCTCGCTCAGTGTATCCGTCGTTGGAGTACACTCGAAAGCGTCTCGCTTTCTGGAAGTGTCTTTGCCCTGGACGGTTCTCTCTCGGCCTTTATCAGAGGTCTTCCCCGATGGCCGCTCGGGACTCGGCCGTCGCTTCAGCTCAGAATCGACCTGTCAGACATCTCGCTCGGAAAACCGACGTGGCACTTCAAAAAGGACCTGGGTGAATGGACAAGATCACCTGTGTTTTCATCCTACGAACACGTGTTGTACACGTTCAGGAAACAAGGTGTTTTCAATTCGGTTCATGTCGGCCTCCTGGTCAAGGATCTCATGGAACGGGATGAGCTGGACAGGATCGCGGTCGAGACACTCTCTGAAGCCGAGAGAGATCGATTCAAAGCTGGAATCGTTGTGAAAACGGGTTGAGTCGCATCCAATTGAACAGCCGTGTTTGTTTGAAAACCATTGATATCACTTTCCTTCCCCTTCTCTCCGCTAGTCTTGTCTTTGTTTCTTTACTCCGTTTTTCGTCTTCATACACTCCAAGTCATCTCTCTTCTACGCATCCATAGATAAACCGGTTAGATTTAAGTTTATTCTGTTCTCCATCTTCTTGTTCTCTCTCCTGTCTTTCCCTTTTATTTTATCTCATCCTAGAGAGTACTCGCTCTAGATTCGTTGTTGTACACTCCATAGATTCTAATCTAAGTTTTTTCCATCTGTCTTGTCTACCCCATCCCATGTCTTCAACTGCAACTCTCGTCACTTTTCGATTAGGAACTCGGTTATGTACGACATGACCATATCATTTCGCAAACAAGATAGGATAGCTAGCCCGGCAAATAACAAAAGGAAAGATGATGATGACAGACAAAGTATTCGTGAACGAAACAAATTGTACCGCGGAAAAGGAGGCGAAGAGAACGGGTAGAAGAGGAGAAGGAGAGAACGTTAAAAAATGCTTTCCAATACTGATTTACAATTCTATCAAACCGAAACGAAGTAAAAACGAAGGACAGCGGCCATATCAACGACATCCGAGAAAGATGGGCAGGCGACAATGGCGAAAATCATGAAGGGACATCATGCGTCCGTCCGCTTATTCTACATTAACAGTAAGGAAGTCTCCTTTTGTTTCTTTTCGGGTTGATTCACTCTTTTAGAGCAGGCCTTTGCGCTGTCGTTCTTTGATCGATTGGATAGCAGCCGTGCACTTCAGCGTCACTCCGTTTTGTAGAGAATATTTTCCGGTCTGAATCAGGTTGGTTGGTTTGGTTCAACCGAGATTCGAAGAAAGAGTCAGCTTCTCATATTGTTCTTGAACTAAACACAGGAAGAAATATCAACGAACCGCCTTGTTGAGGTCAGCCTCGGCGTGTTTGCCAGAAAGGACAAGGTTGTAATGCTGTAGCGCTTCATCAATACGGCCTTGTCTGTCGTAGATCCCTCCGATTTCGTAATGGGTGAAAAAGACGATCCAATGGTCGAGTACCAATTTTCGGCCGTTCTGTCAACGATGCAAGGATCGACCCCCAGAACGCAAGATCCGATAAAGACAGATAAGGAATGAGATTGCCATGAATAAGAATAGACTCATCAAAAACAACAAGTACGAAAGTAAGAATAATGGAAGGACATACGTCGAGAACCATCTGCAGTTCCGCCAAGGCTTCCACCGCGAGCGCCGCTTCATCCACGGGTTCTGCAGGTGGATCGTCCGGCGAGACGACCCTATCCGGGTTAGGAAGTGCGATGAGCCCAAGAGCGACACCCCTCAACATATGAGCCAGTGCAAAATCTACCAGATTGGATGGCGTGTGTGTATGTTTATGAACACACCAGGCGCATCAGCTTTGTGTTCCAAGAGATGCATCATGCAAAGACATGAAAACGCACCGTCCCAATATCCCTCTCCTCCCTTGTAAGTCTCTGGCGTTGTAGCCTCGAGTTCATCGATGACTAGTTGAATCCTGGGAAGAGTCTTCTGCTGGAATGCCCACACGGGCGTATGCTGATACAACCCAAACACATAACTCTAAACGCATGGTGAAGGAGATAGACAAACAACCATCAGACTTGTTCAGTATTCTTCAGATGAAAGGTTGAGAAGCGCACAAGTTCGACACCCGGGATGGCCAACCGTCCCTGTGCCAAGAATTTCCTAGACTTTCGCGAAACATATTTCTATTCATCCAACAAAACCAGAGACCCAGACTTTTGAGTAAGAAGATGGCGAGCAGATGAATGAAAGACGATAAGACGACTGACCTCGACAGGCAGGGATTTACCAACAACCTAAGAGATAGAGCAGGGAAGGCCAAAAGTTGAAGTCTCATTATATCACGATCTCAGCCTCGAGTAGAACAAGACGCTTACCTTCTTGATGCTTTTGGGTACCAAGGTCATGTACTCGGTGATTTTTTCAATATCTGGCTTTTCAACCTCACACATAGCAGCCGCCGTTGAACTGTACCCGTAGGAATGCGCACAAGTCCAGTAGCAAGGTACGATCAGTCCGGGTGTAGAAACATCAAGAGAATGGGACTGGACAAAGCGCTTACTAGAGATAAGTAGCCTTGGACCAATTCGAGCCGAGATACAACGTGTCGAAACACTCAGCCGCGAATTGGAAATCGTTAAGAGCTAGGGCGTTGGTCCCTATATCCCATCGCGAAAGTAATCTACAGACAGAGGGAACAACTCAGCCCAAAGCATCACAAGGAGTAAATGAGTTCAGCAGAAACGTACTGCAGCTGGATGTAACTGTATGTTTCGTCGGTGTGACCCAAGAAGGAAGAAAGTAGACGAGTAAATATAGATTGATGACATAGAATATTGAGGCTGATGGAAGTGAAGCAGACTGACTCGTGTTGGGCTTCTATCGCTTTATGTAAAACAATACTAGATTTATGAGGTTGATCTTGCATGACATGTAACCGTGCCTGGAAGACTACGTGAACAACAGAAGGAAAGAAGACATTCAGCCTCGATACGAAGGGAACGATTATTAAGTTGAGATAGACTCCACCTACATAAAGAGAAAACGCCTCGAGGAAATCTCTCAACGTTGTACCACATGATCTTCTCTCCAAATTTGACATCGACATCGGTCACTAGTAATGAAGATGTACGGGGCAATAATCTGTATCAGGACAGGATTAATACTTCCAATGATAGAATGAGAAGAACATGACGTACCTGGTAACAAACTCGAAATAACCAGATGGAATAACATTAGACACATATCTGACAACGGCCGTCTGACACCTTCCTGATCCTTCAAGACCGCTGGCCGATCCGAATCGCTGGTCCAACCACCGGACTCGGCTAATTTGTCAAGAGCATATCGACGAGACCCTTGAAAGCCAAAGACTTCGGCAATCTGAAAACTCGAAACAGAGCATGAGCCGAGTTCACTCAAGTCTTCATCGACATCGAGGGAGGAAGACAAACCTTGACGACTTTTCCAGGCATCATACTGAGCATCAACGCACTCATTCCTGTTCCCAACTCAACCCCTGATCTGAGATCTCGATCAATCGTTGGATCGTGGCCACCATGACTTTTATCGGCAGCTTCGATATATGTGTTCAGAGTTCGGTAGATTCCCTGAGAAGTTCGCATGTTCATGGCTTCTTTGATTAATGCCAACCACTAATTCAAGTTAAACGATATTGAGGTAAGTTAAATCCCTTTTGTTCTGTAACAGTATCGAAAGCTGAACGTACTTCTCCTCCGACGATGATTCCGAGCATGGATTTCATCAACAAAGTCTCTGCATACATGAGTTCAGCCTAAGTCAAAGAAATTTGCAGCCAAGACGAGCAAGGCACGGCAAGAAAAATGAGTCAATGGTCTGGTTGGTGATACATGTTCATATGAAAGAGAACAGGTGGTACTCTCCAGAGAACAAGAAGTAGTGTGAGGTAAAATCCTAAGACATACATGTTTCTCAATATCTGTCATCGATTTGATCAGTGCTACTCCTCCTCCCTTGAATAGACGGGTGGTCAACGATGAGGCTGGCTTTCGGTAAGAGGATCTGTTGGCAATTCAGAACAAGAGAGAGCGGTATACACAACATTCGGATGAACTCGAGATTGGTTGTGCGCTCAAGACAGATGCGTATTAATGGATGGACGGTCTAAGATAGGACTTACACTAGATCTGTCACATATTTCGTCACAGCTTGGGCGTGTTGTAAATCCGAAGGCTCAAAAGTCATAAGACCCTATCAAAGTCGACACCACCAAGCAGGGTTAGCAAGCGATATTTTGTTAAAGTGACAGATCAACTACTTGCCTTGAGCGCGCTGGATGTGACAATAAACATGCATGGCTCAGCGTCAGGTTTTGCGCGTATGTATCATCTTCGTTACGCGTGGGCGCGCCCAATGGAAACACACACATACCTGAGAATGCAGTCAGCGATCTGGAGATACAATCTCTCTCGCTTTGGGTCACTCTCCTGAACAATTTTCTCGGCTTCCTTGATGTGCGAAGACAGGAACTGATCGATTCCACGCGAACGCGCAAACACATCGTTTGAATATCAGACAATGCGCTAGCTAGATCGATGATTGAAATTGAAAACGAAAACAGAACTCGAGTTGGCTCACTAGATTCATAACTCTATGACAGGTTTGAAGGTCCTCCTTTAACACCTGGTCTTGGTCCTTCTCTCTCAACCGAGGCAGCTCTTTGGGGATCGGATTGATAGGTACACCCCTATCTGAAAGTTTCCCTCCGGTAACACTAGTGTCAACCAAACTCGTAGGCGCCTCCACTGGATTTGAATCTTTGGCATGTACGTGTGAGGGGCTAGGCTTGGTCATAGCTACATGCTTGGTATCCACTGTGTCCTCCAAGTCGGACTCCTCGCCCACCTCAGACAAGCCTTCATCCGGGGTAGCGAATCCGTCGTTCTCGTCTTCTGAATCGTCTTCATCCTCGGACTGATATGTCCAAACTGACTCGCCTGTTTGAGGCTCGGCTGTTTGGGCAGATCCGGCTAAATCAGATCCTGATGTGGAGGCTGCAAGGCTGGCCGGATTGACAAGTTGAGCAGCAAGTAAAGGTTTTTCTGGTTTTACAGAGGAAACAGTGGAAGGCTCAACATCTTCTCTTAGAAGCGACGTGCCAACAGGCGCTGTCACTCCATCCATCGACTTTCTTCCGATCTCCTTGCCGTTACCTCCAGAGAAGGCGGCATTCATCCGATGAGCTAGCACGTCTTCTTCATCATCTGAGTCTGGAGAGGATTCTTTTGATCCATGTTGGTCGAGAGGCGACTTGCTAGCACCATTGTCCAGCGAGTGGGAGGCAACACTGGCCGAGGGAGGAGGTTTAGATCTGTTGGAACTAAGAGAGGTAGTGGACGGCGAAGCAGAGATTGAACAGGATTCATGATCCTTGCCGGAGAAGCCTAGTCGCTTGAAGAGCGAAGTCTTCCTCCTGGATTGATTTATGTTACCCAAGTCAGATAAAGATGAAGAGGAATTGAGATGAAGAAGGAAAAGAATTGGTCAGCCAACCGGCCGGCCGGGTATCCCTGAACATTCGCATCCTCGCTCTCATCCGAACCAACAAAAGATGATGAATTTCAAGAAAAAGAGGAGAGAAGCGGACACTGACTTGACTCCTGCACCTTTTCCCTCTACATCCAAAGGAATCGAGCCTTCGAAGCTGGATTTACTTGATCTCACCGGTGTTCGAGTGGGAGAATTGGAGACCGATGCCGAAGCTGCCGCGGCATTAGCGAAAGGTGGTGAAGGCTTGGATTTCTCCGGAACGTTTGAGATCGTCGTATACGCTGGGTCTTGAGCAAGAGCGGACAGATTGGAAGAATCTCTGCGTTTGAACAAACCGGGTGCCATGGTTGATGCAAACACGAAGCCGGGAGGAAGGATAGAGGGAGATCGAAGTCGATGATGGTGGAAGGATGAGGAAACGAGAATAAATGTACCGAAAGCGGGAAGGCTATGAAAGTGGGGCGAGTGAGTGTGAGCAGCAGGATCCGAGTACACTTCCTGCTACGGCATCTTCCCCGTTGGAACCGACCTCTTTCTCATTATATTTTATGTGGTCTCGTTGAAAGTCTTTCTGTAGTCTAGCTTGGTTATACCATGAGTACATCGAGAGCATGTAAAGAGCGTGTGTCTGAATATATGTATGCGCCCATATGTAGGAATCGTTTGTGATGTACATAAACCCTCCGATTGGAGACATAAAATTGAGTTTTCATCGAGAACAATTTATCATAATTTACACTTGTTGACCCTCTACCCATCCAATCTTCTCAAAGCAGCAGAAAATGAGATCGTAGCCTTCAAACTCGTATCCGATTCTAGAGTATTGCGGTCAGATCAAGATGATGTAAGTCAGCATACCCGTGTGTGTATGTATGTAGAGTATGTGCGAACCGCCCTATGTGCCCAAAGAAGAGTCAAGCAGTGGAAAGAAGGAGCGACAAATGTGGAACTAACCTATCTTTCCTCCTGTATCCAGGGACCAAGCCTTTGCTTCCTAGAATGTTTGCTGTCTTTCCCCACCCTTCTTCTTCTTCCTCCTCATCCTCATCTTCTTCCAAGGACTCCTTGTTGGTCTCCACAAAGAGCGTGATGGAGAACCGACCAGGCTCGAAAATCCCGACCACCTTCCTCACTAAGGTCAACAAGTTTGGAAACTCGCTGTCCCTGATCACAGAAGACCCTGCTAGCGATGAATGGGTTGACAACACAAGAGACGACGCAAGGGAGTTAGCTCCGCTACCGAGAGGCAGGGAGATGTTTGTCTCGAACGAAGCAAAAGAATGGTCGGCCTCCGGAGTAACATGAACGGTCCAGTAACCTTCTTGACCTTTTGACAAAGACGATGAAGATGACGATAACGACGATGACGAAAAGGTTGGCGCTCGAACGAGAGCGTTAGCGGAATAACCACATGGCGAGAACGCGTAAGAATCTAGAGTCTGCAGTGAAGACGGAAAGATGGTTGACAGCTCAGAGACATCCCTGTTGAGGAAAAATAAAATGAGTATGAGAAAACTTCGATAAGTATAGCTCACGTTTGAACAAACAGCCAAACAGATATGGAGACACGTACGACATGAGCTTTCCTCCCTCGTAGCCTTCCTCTGCAGGAGGCTGACCGTCCTCTGCCTTTGGCGGGTAAAACTGGTTCCGTCCCTTCTCGCTAAGATGGGTCATCAAGATTTCCAGTGTCTGATCTCCTACGGCTGCCGGGTCGCTCCCATTCTTTCGGACCCTGAAGTTCTTCTCGCTCTCCACCACCTCGGCTGGCTTTGTGTGATTTTGAGGCGGAGGCAGCTGGGCGTTCTCGGATGATGGCGACTTGGGAGATGCTGGTCGGAGATGCATCGCTGCTGAGGAGATTGCGTCGGAGAGAACGGAGGCATCGGCAGCATAGGATGCACCCTTTGGTGATGATGTTTGAGGAGAAGTCGAGTTTCGGGGGGCAGTCACGTAAAGCAGCCAGTGGTCGCCATTCATAGGTCCAACTGTGTAGGCAGATCCGTTATCTAATTGATGCCGGTACAGCCAACAAGAGCGTCGTCTCAGTCGAACGGATGGAAAATAAGATTCGAAGCAAGATCAAACGGCGAGAGAACACATACCAAAGACACCATCAAGGAAGGCAACCTCGCCTCGCCAGCCGGACGCGTGGACGCCCTTCTGTCGTTCAGGGAACATGAAGCTCTTTCGGGAGTAGAAGCATCGGTAGACCTCGTTGAACCCAGCGTACTCTCGCGCGATCGACAAGATTCGAGGAAGACCAAGTAAGTTAAGCGTGGTACCGCATGTCTTGAGAATGAGTCGGTTGGACGAGACGATCAAGGAAGATTCTCTAAAGATATGTACGCAGCATGACGAATGAGAGCTCGACAAAACGTCAGCTTGGACGGTACAAAGAATGTTTGGGTTGCAACAGGAGAGCAAGACAGACGTACGAGAGCAGGTAGGTATCAATCTCCTCCCCTTCCACAAAGCTGAGGATCTTACACTTGACGAGGTCTAGCATTTCTTCCCAAACCTCTCGAGGCACTCGCCGAAGGCCTGACCATTGAAGCTCAGGGTTAGGATGAGGTGGTCGGACCACGGACGAGGGTCCACTGGTGCTGGCACTAGCAGAGGGAAGAAGGTCATGAGCGTTGGGAGAGAACCAGATCTCGAGAAGTTCTGACGGACCAAGTCAGAAAGAATCGAGTCATAGCCATTAGTGGGTGTTGCTATGAAGTATGCTGTGAAGAATGAGGATAGTGAACTACGTACTCTCCGGCCCTTCGAAAGGACCGTCCGAAGACGAAGAGTCAGACGACATCAATCTTGACTATTGCTTTGAATCACTCGAACGAATACCGAAGAAAGGCCTAGATAACAGAGCTCAAGTCGGTATGAGAGCACGAGAAGCAAAGCAGCAAGAAGCAGAACGAGGTTTGAGCGAGAGCTTGGGCGGAAGCTTGAGAGAGGCAAAAAAGAGGAAAAGAAAGGATGAGCAATGAAAAATGAAACCGAATAATTATCATGTCAGTTTGACATCAGGCTGAGACTTCTCCTCAGTATATGTCCACCATGCACACAGAGCAGCGAGAGGCATGGACAAGGGCTCAGTGGATGGTGTCGGTTGGGAGGTTGGTGGAGATAGCATGAGCATGGGCAGGTAGCGTTCTTGTGTGTGTGCGAGATGATGGATGCTTGATCGGTAGCTGTTATGGGCGGCCGGGTGAACGTCCTCTCATGAGGTTTCGTTGAAGGATCCAGTAGTTACATCGTCTGACGGAGGGCGCATCGGTCTTCCGTCCTCTTTCTTTCTAGCCATCACTCTGTCCTCTCTGTCTTACCTACTGTTCGCTTACTTCTCTCTTTGTATCGCCCACATGGCAGAAAAGCCAACGTCCAGTTCGGGTCCTCTGAAGATAAAGGTTCTTCCAGATCCGTTTATTTAGTTGTTTACTATGAGTGTCCGAAGGCTGATCAGTTCCAATCAAAAACATTTCCTACGCCTCAGCTCCGATTCAACTCTGCACCTAACTCGTCCGTTTCGTCTTCCTCGGCCCTCACACCTTCCAACCAATCCAGACGGACGCCTAGTTTCAGCTCGGATTCTAGCTCCTCTCTGCAGCCAGAGGCAGAATCCGGAAATGAGGAAGACAACGAGCATGAATCTGAACACAAGCAAAAGCCTGAACATGGGTCGGAGTCAAAGAAAGAATCACCCGTCCAACCCGTAGAGGCTCCAGAGAGCGAGCCAAAAGACCAGTCAGACGGACAGCATTCATCCGAAAAACCCCAGAAGCGAAGGGACCGAAATGTGGAGAAGACGTCAAAGCGAAAACGCAAGAAGAGCATGGACTTTACCTCTAGTCCTTCCGCATCACCCGAGCAAGTCAATCAACAATCGAGGCAGCACCATCTCGCTCATGACCGTCATCCTTCGTTCTCGTCGGCCTCGTCAATTGTGCCCGATCAGCCAGCCGGTCTCGGCTCCAATCTTTACGCTCACCACTCGGAAAGCCATCCTCTAGGTCATCACTCGCAAGCCTCTCATGGCACTATGCCTCAACCAACCGACTCTGCTTACAGTCAGCAAAATCCCATCCAATCAGCTCAGCATCCGTTCCAGCAATCACCTCTTCCTTCAATCTCTACACAACTGTTTCCCTCAAATCATTCGGATCGATCCTCTTCGAGCGCTACCGCACCATATACCTCTGTAGGAGGAACCCATCCTCCTGGGACGACTTCAGCATATCAATACTATTCCCCCGTTGCCAGCCTTACACAGGTTCCTCCAACAGGAAACTCAGATGATAACTCGGCTCAACCCCAGAGTCCATATGTCCAACAGCAATATCAAACCCCCGGGCTCCTTGATAAGGTAGCTCCAGCTCAAATCCCTCTTTCTACCGCTTCAGAAACCCAGCCACACCCACATCACCCGCTTCAATCCGAGGCCAGTCTGTCGAGGAGGGCATCGGTAGACAGTGCAGCAGAATCAGAAGGGCCCAAGGAATCAACAGAAGTACCGGATGTACCGGATGTGGTAACTGAAGGGCTCTCTGGAAGAGCTCTGGTTGAAAAGAAGAGGAGGTGGAGAAAACAGGAAGGCGTGCCCGGTCCAGGCAAGAAGTGAGTTTAGGCCTTCTATCCTGACGGAAATCTGTTCTTTATATACGCTTACCGGGTCTCGATACTTTTTGTGAACAGCTGGAGGAAGGGAAAGGGGAAGGCATCAAGAAGAGGAACGCCCGTTGGATCTGATCATCAGCCTAGTCTATCATTGGGATCTAGTATGTTCATCTGCAAACTATAACCATCCGTCATTGGGACCCAACACCTTGTTTCTCACATTCCCTGGGATGTCCCATCTTTTCTTCCAGGTCCGCCTCCTACAGACTCCCGATTCAACTCACCGCTCCCGAATCGATCAGGCTATAATTCTCCGTCCACCTACCCATTCACCCATCATCCTCAGCCTTTCCAAAATCCGTACTCCAAGCCCCCGCCTATACTCCCTTCTCTCTCAACGATAAGCTCTGCGAATGCCGTCACGACTGCTGTAAACCAGTCCGCAGTGGCAACAGTTGTCGAGCCGTACTTTCCCAATCAGATGAATCTATACAAAAAAGGCTTCCATCTTGTCACATCTGCTCCGGCTCCTAAAGTATCGGCTGGATATGTCGTGGCAGAACCTTTGATGAACAAAGGAAAGGGCAAGGAGCTCAAAGTCAGGAAGTGGAAGATTGGGTTCAGATCGGTCAGGAGTATCACCGGGAAAGGCTGGCTTGCCGGAGGTGGTTGGATGGGAGGTATGTTTTCTTCAAAGCACTCATCAGATGTTCCAACACAGGCTCAAATGCATGTGTACTTGATCGATTCGAATCTTAACTTCTTTTTCTCTTGCTTTGTTTGCTTTGTCAACCTATGCGACAGAACAAACGTCTGAGCTGTCCACCTATCTAGCTGAAGAACGTAGGGTGGCCGCCGAGGAAGCAGTAGCAGTTTCTGCCGCTGCAGATGCTAGCTCCCGGCCTGAAGAATCAGCCGACCCAAATCTTCTCCCCTCAACTGCCGACCTTTTACCTGCCGCTTCTGCTTCTAAGCGATCCAAAAAGTTGTCCAAATTGACAGACGATTCGGCTCTACCTGCGAATAGTGATCGAGAACTTTCTGTACCTGTATCGGTTGCTACCACATCGGCCATGGTAGAACAAGGACCGACGACACCTTTGGAAGTTCCCGGAGGGTCCAGATCTGGATCGGTCTCTGCATCTGGGCAGACTCCTGGAGGAAGCGAGGAGCCGAGGTAGTTGGACCCAATCTCTAGTTATTCTTCGTTTCTCACACGCTCATTAGTTTTATCACATGTTCCTATCATATCTTTCTTTCGATGTGTTCTTCACGATGAGTCCAGAGCTAATTGATTGGATCTGTGTATATTGATCGGGTGTCTCATCTTTTTCTCACTCTTACGTTAAGGTGTATGCGCCTTCAGTTGTAAGGAGAATGCTAACTTGAATGCATGCTGTCATCTGGCTGACAGGATTGATCATCCCTTGAATCTTTCTTATTTCATCTCGAGTATATATGAGCCCCTCTCTCTCATAACCTTGTCAACACTTGTCTTTCCTGAAACATTCAACATGACTTGTCCAGTATCTCCATCTGTCCTATCAACAACCCAAGGACTCTTGGATTCTTGGGAATCTAATCTCGCTTCGCCTACTTCGCCTTCTTTGCTCATTGACATGTCTGTCGATTTCCAACCTCTATTTCCTGACAATGATATTCAAGCTTCTCCTTCAACATCACCTTCGCAATCTGATTGTGAAATCACGTCTCTTCTCGAACTTAATCGGCCTGCGAACAAGTTCGGTTTGGGTCCAAGATGTCTTGAAGAAGATGTGGACCTGATTGATAAAGCAGACTCGTCCGTTAGACTCGATATGGACAGTTTTAGTTCACTGGACGGATTCAGCACTGGTTACGAGGAGGAAGATTATGAAGGCGAAAGTATGAATGAGAGTAGAGATGATGATGATGATGAGGAGGAGGAGGATAATTGGTTCCAGACGGGTTTTGTCACAGAGGTCAACCTCGAACAATCCGAGCAGGAAGGTTTGGATATCAGTTCTTACCTTCGACCTATCAAAGTTGAAGATGAGGCCTTGAAGCTGGAATCAGATGACGACGAAGACCATAGAGACGACGATGATGAGAGCGAAGAGTGGAGTGAGGATGAGCACGAGATGTATAATCCTTCTGCTCAGTATCTTTTGGAAAAGGCGCAACGTCGGTAAGTCGACCGTGTATACAGCTCGAAACGTTTTGCTGTGTACACTTATGTATGACTTCGTTGATCATTGTATACTTACAACTCTGCGGGAGGATTTGGTTGTTTCTAATAGAACAGCAGCAATGAATTACGTGGAAAATGTCATGACTTCGTTCCTCTCCCAGCTGGCTTCTTCGATGTTGCATCCTTCCACACTCTCGAGCGCTCCTTCATCACGATCTATCCGGCCAGAGCCAACATCCAGGCAAAATCTTACTTCTTCCAAACCTGATGCTTCCCAGCCCATGCCGGAACTCTCGTACTTCACGTCTGATGATGAAGAGGCTCAAGTCGTTCAGCAGACAAAAAACACGACAGGTCGGATTGAACTTATATGCGCGGCAAATAAATCCAGACGGTTCATCTGGCCGGTCAGAACGATTAATAATACTGTCAGACTAGGTAAGCAATGAGTTCCCTCGGCTCAATGATTTGGGGCTGATATCAGTCACAATTTCGCTAACAATGGAGAGCATTGGTCCGATCGAGCGACTAGCTTGCCTATGGAAAGTGCTAAGTCTGATCTATGAGGCGTTGGAAGAAGACATCATCGTTACGAAGAGGTGGGCGCATGCCTTTTCGTACTATATTTGGGTTATTATCTAAGCTGCATACCTCTCACTTGAAACCAGGGATATCTACTACAAGGATCCCAAGCTTTTCACTAGCCAGCAGAAAGTCAATATGGTAAGATAGAAAGAAGATTATAACTTGGCATCTTTTTCGTTGAGAGCACGTTAGTTAATCGAACATCGTCTGGACGACCAACATTGTTTCTGGGCCGAAGATCGTGAACGATCTTGTAGTCTCGTCAAACTTCAAGAGGTCCGACTTCAACGTAGTCCGTTCTCTTCGCTTACGTGTCCAGAGACTAAGCCTGTTGAGATTTAACCCCTTCCTCTCGTGCCTTCATGCTGTTTTCGCCTGTTGATTCAAACAGCGCGCATCTCCGAAAGGCCTTTTTGCCTCATCTGTACTTCTCATCCACTTCCATGAACAAGTTCCTGTCCAAAGTGTGTTTCAGTCGACATTAATTCCCCCTGTAGAGACTATATCGTCCATACAGTTCAACAGTAAAGTAGAAGACGGCGAGATAGGTCTTCTTCAGGGCCCGAGTGGGGTCAAGGGTCCAAAATGGATTCTAGTCATAGAGAAAGATGTAGGTTTCAATCTGATACAAAACATTCAGCTGTTTTAGAAGCTGACTAGCTGAGGTTATATTTTCGTGGGCGCTTGAATTTTCGCAGGCCATATTCCAGAGTCTTTGTTCCGTTCGTTTTGGACTAGACCAAGGAGGGGTCATGATCACGGTCTGTATGCATCTGTGTTATGTCATCTTAAGTGCTGTCCTAACGTTCATCCTGTTTTGTAGGGCAAAGGCTACCCAGATCATACAACCCAAGAGTTTCTGTGCTTACTTTCGCGTAACTTTCCTCGGTAAGCATCGTACATGTCTTTTCGAACTTTTAGATATCAACTGATCAGATCGAGGTCACCCGTCCAAACTCGGGCTGAATTTATATCAATAGTACGCCAATCGCTGTTTTGGTCGACGGAGATCCCGATGGGATTGAAATCCTCTCAGTTTATAAGTTTGGTTCGCAATCGCAGGTAGGCTAACAATCTCATGCGCACATTATCTTGACAAAAGGAATGACTCACTCTTTGCCGTTGACATGATCGGAGTGTAGCCGAAGCTGGCTGTGCCTAGGGTTGAGTGGCTTGGAGTGAAGGCGCGTGAATGGAGCAGGTGAACTCTCGCTTTATTTCTCCACTCTCTCTTAGATCAACGATGACAGTGTAAGTAACTTGTAATGATCTTCAATTAAGTTCAGGCTGAACATCGACTACGAGCAACTTATTCCATTGACACCTCGAGATGTCACTAAGGTTTGTGTCTAATATCTCCGATTTGTTTAAGGATTTTTGACCGGATGCATTGACCCGATCGGGTTCTTTTGCACGCTTTCTACTATATTAATTAAATCTGAACAAATCATCGTAGACATTCAAAATGATTGGACGATCGACGACAAGGATGCCGAAGGAATGGAAGTAAGTTTTTCTTGTCATTCCCCGAAGCATTCTTTGTTGTTTCAGCCTCAGCTTTGGTAATCGTCATCTTCTTCGGTGAAATTTAAATGACGTTCTCTTGGTCATCTTAGACAAGAACTCGCGTGCATGCTTCATCTACGGTGTAAAGCAGAGATTCAACTCTTGACCGCACCCCCTGTCTCCCACAGCGGTGTCGCCTCTTCCAGCGAGAGATCAACTGACCACAGCGCATGCCGAGACATCTGGTCGACACCCGTTCATGAAAATTCAACGAATTTTGCAGGGCAACAAGAACATGTACATAGAAGAACTGGAGGTATCAATAGGCTGGTGGCCTATCTGCAGGAAAGACTCGACGAGCTGGGACCAGTCGAATGTGAAGGATAAGATTGAATGGATGTGAATTGGCACAATGAAGGGGAGGGAAGAAAAACAGAAACCAATCAGGGTAATTATACGATGAACGAAATATGCAGTCTTCGTTCAAGAAGCGATTTGATATTCTCGACTTGATTTTATTCGTTCTGCCAAGACCTGGAACGTTGAGTTGATCTCAGCTAGATACTCTGCTGTGTTTTCGTCCCGCATGTTTCCTTGAAGAAATCCATATTGAATAGATGGATTGTTATCTCTTCTGCAACGATAAATAGCATGTCTTAGGGCTGAGGAACGAAAAAGACAGCAACATACCTAAGTGTACTTCCATATCAAATTGAGGTTCAAATAAACAGTAGTCTTCATCATGCGTGAAAGCATCATCTTGAATCAGTGTATCCGCAGACAAGCATCTGCCTAAGGCCGCTGCGGTACACGAGGCGTAGGCTCTAGCTGCATTTGCATGGTTGTATCCACCTACAGATCACAGGGTTAAGAGAGGAGGAGAAAACAGCAAGAAATCAAAGGCTTATAATCTTTTTCCTGGGCGGTTGACGATATGAGATTGGAAGACTAACCACCTCCTAGGAGAACGATAGGAATGTTCCAATCAAGGGCCCGATCAACACACCACGTAAGACCTCCTTCCTCCTTCAAGCCTAGATTCCAAACGCCTTTGGGATCGCCTTTTGAAAGAAACAGGAGAAAAGTGTTCAATCCAATTAATCTTCTAACGCTTTGGGCAGAGCAAAACGAAGTAGGGAAGACACATACCTGCCAAACCATCCACTCCGACGCAGACAACCACATAGTCCGGTTCCCACGCTTTTTTGATAGGTTCTATACTTCCCTCCCACACGGACTTCATCGACCATCCAGATGCTCCAGCTTTCAACGGAATGGATAGCGTATGTGGACTCTTTGTGTCTGGCTGAGTCAAGGCAGAGAGCGGACCAGGAGGAAAGAATCCTGGGGAGGCATGATGAACTGATAATGTTACCACTGCAGGAGGTCTAGACCGCGCGGAAGAGAAGGTTTGAAAGGCTTGCGCAGGACCATCGCCGTGATGGATATCGAGGTCAAGGTAGAGGATTCTGGGTTTCCTCGTCCGTGTGGGTGCTTGTTCAGGCTCAGGGAAGTTTGTCAAAGGGAGGAAAGTGGGCTTGGGCGGTTGAACAGGAAGACCTTGAGAAGCTAAAGAGAGAATGCAAAGAACAGGATCATTTACATAACAGAATCCTGCAGGTAACGAAAAGTTGGTGTGAGTGTTCGTGATCCCGAATCTTATGGAGAGGAGAAGAGAAAAAATCGAAGACAAACCAGAAGCCCCGCTTCTCAGCGCATGATGTCTGCCTCCGTCCCAACAGATTCCCACGTCCGCCCGACCGTCAGCGACTTCTTTGACGGCTGCAAGACTGGCTCCAGCAACCTGGAGCACATATTGGTCGAGATTTTTGAAAGGAGGCGAGTCATCTGTCAAATTGAACTTTTCCAATCGACGGATTTTTCGGGACGGTGGGTTAGGTTTCTGGCGTTTGGTAGCTGGAGGGGAGTCGGATGAGGACGATGATAATTCGCCTTCAGAGTCTGATTGATCATCTATTTCAAAATGGCCGTTGCCAGTTGTGTTGAAACTCAACAAAGCATCTGATTTTGAGAGCATACACAAACCAAGGTCAAACAAGATGTCCAGACCGGTTGGGCTCATGCGACACGTATTACTTCGATCAACTTGCCGACATAATCCAAGTCATGAGCTCTTCCTATCTCTCTCCTTCCGATCTTGAGAGGACGAACTATCTTCGCTTTTCTGATCACAAGGGATTTTCTAACCATAACCTGATCTCCTCCAATATCAGCTTCGTCATCACTTTGCCCATCGCTCTTGTCCTCATCCAAGAGGCCTATCGAAGTGATTAGCTGATGGAGGATTCTCGACCTGTTAGGGTTAGAGGGCAGTTGGGACGAAACATGGGCCAAGGTATCCGAATATACATAGGCTACTCTGAGTTGAACAGGCGAGGAGGATGGCAGGTCTCCCGACATGAAACTTGTTGAGCAATTGGATGGTGTTTTATAATGATGAGGCCAAGCTTGAAATGTTGGTCGATGAGATGATCAAACAATGGACGCGTCTGTATCTGGCTGTGCGACGCGTGTTGATTTATCGTAAATGTGGACCTAAATAACGATGATGGTCATCTTCTCTTTCGAACCAGCATCGCCAAGACATCGATACAACATATCTATGATGATTGAGATCATGTTGAAGGTACTGAATAGGCCTAACATGAACAATGATCTTCGTTCTTGATTGAGTGGTTAGAACTGAATGAAAATAACCGAAAAGTTTACAGTACAGCGTCTGCAGCCTTGTCTGTTGTCCGAAAGGTCGGTCGAGCTCCTCCTTATGAAGTATTGAGCCCACCATGAGCACAAAGGAGATCAATGTTTCAGAGGGAAGAAACAATGTCTATTTGGTTCGTAGGCTTGACTTTTCTCGTTGTATATGCTTATTAGAGTACAAAATAAAGATTAAGCTAACAAGGGCGCTCCCGGGAGATCTTGCGTTGTACACAACTCCAAAATGAATAGATGGGGTCTTTATAAAAAGTTTGTTTCTGTTTTGTGTCTGTTTTTCTAGCCACGCGTCTCTCTTTCTCTCCTAACTCTAGAACCGAACAGGATGGGGTGCTTAAGAAAACCAAAAGACTACAATCCTCTCGTATACTTTAGATTGAACGTCGAAAAGTGGGACGACTGGCCTTGCATGTTTGTTTCTTTGAACATTTATATTGTCCGCTTGATTACACCCGGTCTGTAAATGTATATGATGAAGGTCGCTCTGATCTTCAATACGGCAACGCTGATAACTTATGTTAGCGGGGAGGGAAGGCTGTCCCATTGACCAAGACACCCGCGCCGGAAGAGATAAACTTCGGCTTCTTTTTTCTTTCTTTCTTCTTGTGTTTTCTATCTTCTGTCCATGTCCCTCGAAAGTCGGTATGCTTATTTGTTCTCGGTATATGTCAGATCCTGTCAGATACCCGTTCGTTTGAATTGACTGAGCAGAATGATTCAACCTGATCTCGTTGTCTCTTGCTTTGCTGAACATATGTTTCGTCTATCTGTTAAAATCCTTTGCCTCTGGACTTTTCTTGCCCGTTTGTGTCGCCCTGCCACTTTTCTTCATTTACGCCTACACAAGTCTTACTAGAACGAAGTTGTTTCTGAACGGATCCGATCATAGTGGTCTCCATCGAGGCTTACGATTCGCGAGAGAGAATAGAGAGACAAAGTAAGACGAGGCTTGGAAAAGCCTTTTTGAAAAGAATTGATGGCCAAGTCTCGAATGTTGTGTTGTTATTTATCTTGCTCTCTTCTCTGTCTCCACTTCTTCTCTAGCCGGATGTCACGATTGGAAATTTGTACAAATCATCTTCTTATACATTTCGTTTTGCGTGATCACTTAGAGCGTGTAATCGTGGTTGGATCTAGATTGACAACTGCGTTAGCTCTGCCGTTGAGCATTTGAAGGGTGGTTCGGCAGAGGGATGGGAGCCTATATGGCCAATACCTTGTCTTCTACAGCCGCTTCCGAGACAAACAAAGTGGCCGTGATCGGCGTGAACCTGACGAAAACAACGATGACAGATCTGCGTTGTTCGATATGAACTGCGGACGATCATTTTCGCCCCTTTATTTTTCCTCTTTCTTCCTTGTTTTGGATACACGCGCCTCTTCGGCTTTAGAGCAGAGAGTGGCACAGTAACAAGGGATCAGACATCCCACGAGGGACTCCAGTTGGTTCAGCTTCGCGACGTTTTCTGTGTGGGCTCAAGATTGCCCGATTGGCCCTCGGTTGAACATCTAAAAATTCCCCCTCCCGACCTTCACGTCATTCTGGCGATCGGCCCGGATGTGTAGATGACTTGCTATCGCGTCTCTTGTTCGGATGGATCTATGTGTCATTTTCTGTCGAGCGAACCCAGAGTGGCGCTGTTTCATCCGGTGGAGTTCTATCCTACTGTATTTCATGTCTACTGGATGTGAACACTATTGCAACGGTGTATGAGTATATCTGTGTCCTTTTCGATCTTCTATTCTTTGATATCTAATTTTGTCAGAGTTTTTTTTTTTTTTTTCAAGGCGACCTAGGTGGAGTAACAAGTGATCGAAGAAGAATTAATATTAACGAAATAGAAAACGGAACCAGCGCGAGAAAAAGAAAGGGAAGAAAACAGGTAACATGAAAAATGCCGGTCAGTGATTATGTTTCCACGTGTCGATCAAACAGATTCTCCTTGAACCGGTCGCTTGAATAAGAGCTAGTTCTTTGATCCCGATCTCTGAGAAAGGTGGTGAACGGGTGGAGAAGCAGTCAGCCAGGCAGCGGCTGGGCAGGTACTCAGGTACAGTATCCCTCGAGCACCCAAGCACCCGCATACCCACATACCCAGGCACTCAGGTTCTCAGGCACTTAGGTAGTACACCACACTTCCAGAGTCAACCTTTCCAGAGACTCATTCTTCCGCTCAAAGACTCATCTCTCTTTTCTCCCCTAAATCCTTCTCGTGCTCTTTGTTTCCTCTTCTTTTTGTTCCCTCTTCGTTCTTTCCCTTCTCGTCGTCCTGCTCTTCTTTTAGTCTAGTTCCATTTGACACTGTCTTCTCCCTATCGGTTCGGCTCAACAATCCAGCTACCGAGGCTTCCCCTGAGATATAAGAATACGAACGACTGGCACAAATTCCATTTGTTTCAGAATCCTCCGTCTTTTATGTACATGGGGTGCACGCTCTCGATCGATCTCGTCTCTCTCTTCCTATCTTCCTCTTGTACACCCCTGTAGAATCTGATAGTTCACTATCAAGTCTCTTCCTCTAGACGGCCAACCATCTCGGACCACAACAGAACAGATCTCTCCTCATCTCTCCATCTTTTTTTTTCTTTTTCATTTTCACTTCCCATCTCTCTTCTCTTGCCCTCCCCGTTCTTGATCTCATCCAGCCGCGCACCTCAGGATGTCCCGGGATCCGTCGATGGACATGCAGGCGAGTAACCACATGATGAAGAACACAAAAAAGGGAAGACCCTTCATACAGGTCTGTTCTTCTTAACTCGTCTTCACTGGGAGAGGATCCGAGCTCGATCCTGTTTTGCTTCTTGATCAATTGAGAGACGATAGCAAGACCAAGTTACCTATTTCCTTCTCGTACAGCCCTTTCTGACGTTTCGGTCTCGTTCAAATGACCAACAAAACATAGGACCTCCACGATCTGTTCTCCACTCTCATCGTTTCCCTTAACCTAGGAACTCACCGTCAGTTTTTCAAGCAATACCATAATGCGTTCACAACGTACGTCTTTACTTCTTCTTTTTCTTCTTCCTCTTCTTCTCTCTTGTCTTTTCTTATCGTCAATTCATTCTTTCTGACGATTTCTGAATATTCTTGCTCGCCATCCCTTTCCATTATTCTTCATCGTTATCATCATCTCCTATCGCTCTCGTTCTTCTCTCTTGCGTTTCTCCAACGCGTTCACCTCTGGCAGAGATGGCGCCTGTCAAAACTTGTCGTCACTCAAATTCACCCAGTCCAGTCGGTCGGCTGATCCAAAGGATCCCAACCGGATACTCACCACCACCACTACCACCACATTCACGATGACTCGGGAACTAGCAAAGGGAATGTGCCAGCATTTCATGGACGCACATCTGATCGAAAACGCAGCGGACCCTTCAAGCTCGACCTTCAAGGATAGAGGAATCTACGTGTGTACCCCAAAGGGGCTCCACATGTCAGTCCTTCTCTAGACACCCCTCTTACGTCTTACTTGGCTTCCTTCCACTCTCGCTTCTGCTGACCCATCTGTTTCCCCCATCATCTTCTGCTCACTAGCCTGGAACGCTTTGTCGCAAAGAATGGGATCGCTCAACAACAGCGCCTCAAGGTGTTTGCCTCCCAGCCGATATGCATGAAGCTTCTCCACCTCGAGCGAAAACCGTCGGATGATGAGCTCTGCACATCGAAAGTGGTGGTTGAGATGCTGTGGAGACGGTTCGCTGGTCGAAAGCCAAACCGGATCGATCCTTCTCAACTCCCCTCTTCTTACTCCCCCTCCTCCTCGCCCTCATCATCAGCATCCACTCCGATCTCTAACGTCCGGCATACCCGACAAAATCCTCCTTCAGGCCAGTCGACCGATATATTTGATCAAACCCATGGCGCCGCTTTCCGGAAGCATCAAGAGAAGGACAAAACAGGCAAGCTTGAGGTCGTGCCGTATGCGATTGGTAGTTTTCAAGTCATTGGTTGGCTACTCGATCATACTACCATGGCTCACAAGGAAGAAGCTATGGAAATGGCCGCCCGATTTGTCTGGCTTGGTTTCTTAGAACTCATCAGCGAAAGAGGCAAGGTCAACAAAGACATGGCTACCAAGACCGTCGTTCAGGGCAAAGAAGACGGTCCGGTCAAGTCATCAGGCGAGTTTCGAGCTTCTGAGAAAGCGATCTACAAAGTCACCGAACGAGGCATGCAAGCCGCCCGATGGCCCGGTTACGGCCGTGATTCGGTTAGCCATCCTTTGGTAACTGGTTCTCGATCGGTAGATACGGAAGAACTGACTCGAGAAGAACGACCGAGTGTGAATCGAGTACTGTTCGGTCGGTCAATCACGGATCAAACACCTTTCCGTCACTCTCCTTCTCCACATCAGGTTGACCAGAGTGAACTTCTATCACATACAGACAGCGCTGAGATTGAGCCCAGATCGTCCCCGGAAGGAGGAGGATCTAGCATGTTCAAAGAGTCACACACGACCAAACTTCAGCAGATCCTGGAGGAACCATCGCTCAGAAGTCTCTTCAGAGAATTTCTTCGCTCATGTTTTTGTGAGGAAAACCTGAGCTATTGGTTGGATGTTCAGGAGCTTAGAAAACGGTTTTCGACCACTTCCAGTGCTGCCGCCGCTGGGCATGCTCAAGGACAAGGCCAAGGAAAGTCAAAGGATGCGGCCAACTCTACGATGGAGAGACATCAGCAGGACCTTGTCGCGGTTGCACTCAACATGTTTGTTTCTCATTCTTCCGTAACTTTTTATCACGATTTTTGACAACCCCTTAGAACGGATGATTGACGAATCGTTGTCCTTGAAATCCTACACAAATCCAATAGATATAATACATATCTCGCCCCACACTCTCCTTCTGAACTTAATATTGATCATAACCTCCGAGGGGATTTGGTGAACTATGTATCGAGAAACCTACTTGATCAAGCTGCTATCGCCTCGTCCAATCTTCCTTCAACCAACGCCACTGGCATGCGAGCTTTATCTTCTTCACCAGACTCAAAACCGAACGCAACCGCGAATTCGAAAAGAGAGAACGATTCGATCGATCCGAGAGCCTATCAGATGGACGCAAGCAATCTACAGTCGTTGTTGACAGTGTACGAACAGATTCAGAGCTACATATTCAGACTCATGGCTACAGATTCCGTCCCAAAATTCTCAAAAAGCGATCTGGTCCGTCCGAACATCTCCCGTTTTCCTGCCTCTCTAAAAGAAACATCTCAGGGGTTGACATGCTGACTCTTCTTGTTCTATACTCGTATGTTGATAGTTTCTCTCTAGAGGGAAACCACCGGTGGAACGGAAGGTTGACTATGCGATCGGAAAACCAATCCTGCTTGGTTCAGCATACAGTGTTAACGAGTCTGCCGATGAAGAGGACATTCAAGCAAGAGCATATCTTACAATTTCTCAAGTGAGTTTCGACTGACTTTGTTAGACCAAACTCAAGCCGAGTACTAGGGCTGAACAATGTCTCTTATTGACCGGTGTTGATGTTCTCCTGCTCTTGAATAGGCTGCGCGTGAAAAGTATACAAGTTCAAAAAGAGCAGCAGCGGCAGCGGCAGCTCTCTCTTCTTCCCCTTCTACTGCCCCAAGTTTGCCTTCGACTGTGTAACAGTCTGGCATTACCGACAATTGCGGAGGGCTCGTGTCTCTGTATATCATCTCTACATCTCATCTCCACTTCCTTCTCTGTTTCTTTTTCTGGGATTTGGTTTTTTCACCTTCATGCCTGCCCCTCTTGTGTCTTTCTATTGTCGACTTCCACGATCAAGAACCACGATCTTCAATCAATGCTTTACTTATCCACCGCATCTTTTTCAACTCTCCTTCATTGCCCCTTTTGTTTTATCCTCTTTCGTTGTGTTATTTCCGAGCTGTCTTTGCTTTCTCTTTGTCCGGCACTTTCTTCGGCCCTCTTCCACCTCCTTTATGTCTCGATGCCGCTCTAACTATCCACCCATCAGAAATTCTGATGGCATTTTCCCCCTCTTCTCTTCCATCTTCTCCGTCTTTCTATATAAGCATCACCGTTGTTGTCTTTCAGCCATCTTGCCAAAGTCTTACTACCTTATTTGTTTCCCCTTTTTCCCTTCCTCCCTTTCCCATAACCTCCTTTTCCCACCAACAATTATACAAAGAAACGCTCATCCGGAGTGGATCCATATACACGTTATATCCCCGTTCTCTCTTATTCCTTCTTTTATTCCCTATTTAACGCCTATATACATATGAAGGTTGCTCATCTGCGCTCTGACCTCTTTTGCCTGGCCGTTCTCCTTAAAGATTGTGTTTGGAAGGAAAGACTGCCTTGAGAGAACGTACACGTGCATGCACTTGGACGTGCTCAACACGCAGGGAACATTACTTAGCCCTCCACAAAGTCCGGGGAGCACGAAGAGAGCAAGATCTAACAAAGATAGAGAACACACGAGAGACGATGGACAGCAAGAAGGACATCTGTGTGATGTACGATAGGTCGAGAGATTGGACGAGATGGACAGATTGAATGAGAGTAGAACATAGGTTGAACAAACAAAGGATCGGGTTTCTATTGCCAGGGCAACTTGATTAGACGAATCAACTACAGTTTCCATATGCCGGTGAAAAGAAGAGATGCAAAGAAGAAGGGCAGCCTGTCGCATGGTGATCACGAGGTAAGAACTTATGTCTGATGTGACTTTCAGCCGATTCGACCTTCGAGCATTGAAACTCGGTAGCATTCTGGACGTTGATGCGCCAAAGCCAAAGTTTGTGAGAACTTGTTTTTCTTCGTACAGATGCTAATCGAGAAAAGAACGTATCAGGCAGTTTTACTTATAACCGTGTGCAATGATCTTAATCGCTCGACAGTTAAAGACGTTCAAGATGTTAGCAGAAAGAAGGGGAAAATGAAGGAACCGTTTGAATATGAGTTTCCTTGTTCGTGAGTTAATCCGTGGTAGAAGAACATTTGTTTCCGTCGACTTTCACTCTATACTAAGTAGATCGATGCTCGGCACATCGACAGCCATCAACAAGATCACTTTTCCTATAATGCGCTAGAGATCCATCTTGACCCAAGAGGAAACGAGGGTTAGCATGTTGGATGTGATGTACACAGGCCCTGTTATCAGATCTAGCCCGACCGACAGCTGGGTCCGAGTGAAATCTTCGATGGGTCAACTGATGACAAACATCAGCCGAGAGAAGAGGCGACAACTTGCGGGTCTGATACAAAGAGTTACATTTTATCTATCATGCGCTCTTTAGCAAGTTCTTGGTCCTGATGGCGGCTCGGTTTCTGGTTTTCAAGAAAGAAAGCAACAGATGGATAAGACTCGATGAATCTTGTTGATTCGTTACGCGCACGAGCTTCGGGCTTGCGCTCTTTCTTCTCTTTCTCCTTGATCGTGAGATCTCATGAAAAGAAATGCTCTGGAGACGTACGCTTTTCTAATGGCCCGTCTCTGTTCATTCGCTTCCCATTCTTGCCCCCGGCCATGAGGAATCTTGCCTGCAGCGGCCAACGCCTTGCCCTCGCCGACCATGGTCCAGAGCCAAGACGGGTACTCTTCGTCTGGCAACGCGACCGGCACGGCTTGTGTCTTGAACACGACGACTTCAGGCATGGGAGTTCCAGCCGGAGTGGACGATACCGGTCGGTAGGTCTGTTGTTCGGACGTACTGGAGGAAGGTGTGGAGGACTCAGAGGTCGAAGGACTGGAAGTGGTGGTGGTGCTCTGGGATCGACGAACGAGGAAGGAACCTGGGATCGAAATAGAGGGGTTTAACAGGCAGAGCGGTGTCCGTCTGATCGCCGGAATTAAACGAGAGAGGTTTAAGGACATGTCGGGCGTTCTTTGGAGACTTTGTGTGTAACCGACTCTGTATGTTCTTCTGCTTTATCTCAGATGGCGAGGGATGAAAAAGGAACAGTAAGAGCCGATAGATTGGTGAGAGTTGACGAACAGGGAAACGGAAAAGAAAGCAGCGAGAGAAACATTAGAGAAAAGAGGGACGATCTTGTAGTCGAACCATCATGAGAGATCGTAATGAATGGTCCGAAGAAATTATCATAGGTGCTTCGTAGTTCATCAATACGATCGCTTTGTAGTCTCTTGTCTATTTACTCGGCAAATACAAATCAGTCGGCTGTCTGAATAGAGAGTTTTGTAGTCTGTAGCCCGGGTGAAAATCATTAGGAAGCAAATCTAATGGGCACTACGCGGCCCGTCTATTGAAAGGCAGCATTTGAGCCTGACACGTAGGTATGTGAGCCTGTGCTAGTCTGATCACGTGATGTTCAAAGACACTAATATCTCTCTAGTTCCTAGGGCCGGTAGACTAGAGAAAAATCGTAGTGTGTGCGGAGTTTTAATTGTAACGTGACAGTGCCTGGATCGTTGATGATTTTTTTCCTGGCAGGTCGACGTTCGCACGTCCGCACGGAAATCGTTGGAGACAGCCTCGCCTTTGTCCTCGCCATCCTCAAGATCAAGCCTATCGTACGTGTCTGTTTTATTATGTTTCGTTTCACTGTCAAAGGCAGATCGAATGGGTAGCTGTTGTGCGTATGTGAGTGTGTGTGATGTGTGCGAGTTTGCGGGCAAAACCCTCGTCTCTTTTTCCTTCGACAAAGACGACTTATCATCAAAAAGGGACATGAAAAACGACCCAAGTTCTTCTCGGAAAGGAATCAACACAACGTTTAGAAGGGATGGAGGCCTCAAGCATGGGAGGGTGAATGGACGGAGAGAGCTGGACAAACTAAACCAAAGTCAGAAGAGGGAATGTAGGAAAGGTTGAGAGAGGAGAGATTATAGAAATCCGCCTGGAACCCTCTACAACTTTTTCCTCGACCTTGCAAACCTGCTTGCTTCAGAGGAAAAGGGGGAAAGCTTCTCCATCCTCGATCACGCTCGAACCAATCCTATCCTTTGACACCTCGTCTTGCCGACCGTTCAACCTAGAAGGAAAATTTCAACGGACAAACCAACCGAACAGCAAACTCGTATTTCCCCGCATACACACACACACACACACACACACACATATATACACACACACGCCTTGCTTTCGAGAGCTTCAATCAATGTTTCAGAGAACTTTCCGAAGAAGACTAACTTCAACTATTTATCTACACACTTGACCGGACACCTCTAGATGGGACGATTCACCGAATACCAAGTCCTCGGACGAAAGCTCCCCACTGAGGCTGAGCCCTCCCCTAAGGTTGGCCCGCAAATTCTTCTTAGGATTCCTTGTTCTTTCAATTGTCATATTCTGAACCCACACACACCCAACCTATATATTCCCGTCGTTTTTTCTTTCCTTTTCCCCAACTATAGCTCTTCCGAATGAGGATTTTCGCTCCTAACGAGGTTGTTGCCAAGTCCCGATTCTGGTACTTCCTTCGACAGCTCCACAAGGTCAAGAAGGCCTCTGGAGAGATCGTCGCCGTCAACGTCATCTCCGAGAAGCGACCTCTTCAGGTCAAGAACTTCGGAGTCTGGCTTCGATACGACTCCCGATCCGGTACCCACAAGTTAGTTTAGGCTTGGTGTCGCATATGTATCAGCTATTTCTTCGTTTCTTGTACTGATGGTCATTATCTTTTGATTCACAGCATGTACAAGGAGTACCGAGATCTCTCCCGAACCGACTGCGTCGAGTCCCTTTACCAGGACATGGCCGCCCGACACCGAGCCCGATTCAGATCGATCCACATCCTTCGAGTCGCTGAGATCGAGAAGAAGGAGGACGTCCGACGACCTTACATCAAGCAGCTCCTCGAGCCCAAGCTCCGATTCCCCCTTCCCCACCGACGACAGACCTCCAAGTCGGTCTTTGCCGCCAAGCGACCTTCCACCTGGGCTTAAACAAAGAGTGTTATCTTTTTGCGCTCTTTTTGAAAGTCGGGATTTTCCCTTTGGTTGGACATGTGATCATGAAACTTGGACAAAAGATATTTGGTTACTCTGGAAGAGCACACAAGAAACAACCCACAGAAGGAGCGCATAGCTTGGAACATTCTGACCTGGTCAAAAACGACAGAACAGACATAGCACTCATCGGATCGAGACAAACAAAAAAAACACTAAACCATGATCAAAACGTTGACTGACAAACCAGAAGCTGGCTGCTCATGCTCTTCTCACGAAAGCTGATTGACGCTTATCAATGCCACTAACTCGGCTGTACCCTGGTGTTTTCAACCTTGACGTTTCTTGTTTTGACTTTCATCTCTTTTCGAAAAGCAGACGACGACCTAACTAGTTCTTGCTCGACTTCTGTTCTTGTCATCCGCAACTCGTGTTCTTCTCTACTTACAGTCGGTATTGTTTCAACAACCACTCTGAAAGGCCGTTCTACCGTCGGATGGGACAGGACGAAGGAGAACCCCCATCCGGGTATCTATCCTTTAAATCGTGTGTTCACTCATACATCGTGAAACAGTTATACAACATGAATTCGTACGATCGTGTATCCCGTTAAATTAGCAAGGTAAGCACCAAGAAGATGAAACAACTGAACGCAATGCAATGCACAGGTCCAGATGAGGAAGGGTAAGAAAGGCAAATTAAACTAGAGGGAAAGGTAGAACGAATACAACGCCTAGTTCCTTCGGACGTCGGTCCTCAACTCGAAGAACCTCCAATCATCTGATCCTCTATGATCCCATCCCCATCTGACTGGTGTCTCTGGCTGGATCTGGCTGCAGATAGGATAAGGCGAGTCGAATAGACCTGCTTGTTGACCTAGGTCTTTCGTCGCTCTTCTCACGACCTCGGTTCTGTCAGTAGGAGAGAATGAGGTCGGAGAAGGGTGTCGATGGGAAGCAAAGATGAGGTTGAAATCGACGTCGATGGATTGACAATCGATCGTAACTTGATGGCCAAGGAAAGACGAATAAATAGCTCCAACCGTGAGGATCTCGGTTGATGAATCATCTTCAGAAGGAGAAAAGGACAGATAAGAGGAAATGGAGGAGGGAATATGTGGCCAGGTGAAAGTATATGCCGCAGGAGGCAATGGAATTGAAAGTGGGGTCTTAGCGTACCGAACAACCCGGACGGAAAGAGAGATGCGTTTTGGTTGATATCAGATAGGATTTTCTCTCATAAAAAGGAAAAGGAAGAGAAAGAGTGGACGAAGTCACTAGAGACGTACAGGCCAAACACAAGTTTCCTTTCCTCTCGTCATCAAACAGAGTCCTCTCATCTCTGAATCTCTATTGAACCAAACTTGTTCGACCCCTCCTATCCATTTGCTTCCACCTCCAGATCCAGCTCCGGAGGTAGTGCTGATCCCAACAGAACCAAGAACGCTACCTACAAATGCTTTCACGCTTCCCCCTCCCGAGGTGCTATCGACGACTACAGACGGAGACGTCGAGCTCATTTCTGTCGGCCCTTCAGTGGACGCGCCGAATGATCGTCCTCTAGCTCGGTTCTTTCCCTTCACGCTCCACCGTTCCCTGGCGGCTTCCCGTTCATCAGCGAGAGTTTCTCTCTGTGCACGACCATGTGACGTCTGCGCTGTCGATGTCGCGTTGGTAGAACCGTTCGAGGTGGTGATAGTCTTTGGAGGGGAGGGGGACGCGGACGACGTCGGCCAATCAAGTTCGATCAAGTGGGCCGAGTCGAGATCGATTAGGTATGTCTTTCCGCCTGAAAAGTTGAACAATATCGCTAGAGAACTGATCGATGATTCAGCCGAAGATGGAGAGGAAAGAGAAGCGGGTGATGCAGATATATATGTGACGAATGATAGTGCAGAGAGTGGTTTTGGTTGAGGTGGCAGATAGAATTCCTATAAGATCCCCATCCCGCATTCAAACGGCCAAGTGTCAGTCGGACTTTGTCTGATTTCGTCAGACATATTAAGAGAAGAGCAGAGACTCTTACCCTGAAAAATGCAAGCTCGAGCTCATCTGTTCTTTTGTACACACAGGCCGTCCCCTTCCCACTGATAGCCACTAAACTCTGTCTCTCGGTTGTTCCATCGTTGTCCACCCAAACTTCGATCAATCCTGGATCAAACATTCCCGCCGGTAGGCTCAGCAGCTGGAATGGTTTTGCCTGTTGGTCTGATCCTGTTTCAGATCCTCCTTGGCTAGAGGTACCATTTGTCTCCAGTCCTGCTCGTCCAGGATAGGGTGAAACACTTTCCGATCGGGGCGGAAATTCAGGCACGTCGTCGCTCTGAACGGTGAACTCGGAGACTTTGTCATCGTGGTTGCGATGAGAAGACTGGATACGGCGTTTGATACTTCCAGAGATGGAATGGTGTATGTTTAAAAGTGGAACGTTGGCATGTTGAGTGTGTAGAGCGCCGGCGAGTGTCCGCAGAGGTTGAGGAACGGAGAGCGAAAGCGAGGAGGTCGCAGAGGAGGAGGAAGAGGGAATAGATGATTTAAACGATGAGGATAGAGTGGAGGATGTAGAACCAAGCGGGAAATCGAACGGAGTTGGCGAGTCCTAATACCGTGTACCCAGGCCAGGCTGTCAGGGCAAGCGCGGCAAAGAAAGAGCCGAAGGAAAAAGAGTGAAAGAATTCTTACAATCGATCCAGAGATCCACATGGCCATATCAGTCAAATGGTCCCAGTCCCAAACTCGGACTTCGCCCTTGGCATCACCTGCTGGACTATGGCAGAGCATGATGACCTGATCCCTTCCCAAAGCTTTCATTTGTCTAACCCCTACTCCACAAAAGACGCATCTCGCCGGTTCTTCTCTCACTGGATCAAACACCCAGAGTCCTTCTTTGGTACCTATCAGTAGAAGAGAGGATGAAGTGGCGCCCAGAGGAAAGAGACATTGGGGTGCACTAGCTGAAGAGGGCAGCTGGGAGAGGAATCTTGATTGTCCAAGAGGTTTATATACTGCCTGACTGGGAGTCAGAGGAACAGGAGCGAGTGAAGAAGTTTGCGCAGCTTCGAATGAAGAGGAAGAGGCGACATGACCGACCGTAGCCGTGGTCGTGATACTTTGAACGGACGGTTGGTTTTTAAGGACATCCGCTGAAGAAGAATGCTGTGACGAGCTTTCGTGGACTTGAGGGTCGGACGAAGGTGCCGAAGGAGGGGAGAAGAACCCTGCCTCGATTTCTGCAGGTAGAAGAGGATCCGAGCCACTCCTAGGTAGATAATTCTAGTTGGATTTGGTTTCCCCAGTAAAGAGACAAAGAGCAGACACAATCTTTCAGTTTCCATGAGACTGACTGGTTCATAGAAGATTGAGCGAAAGAGAGGAGAATAGATGAACGAACACCAGCGCCCCATCCCAAGTTGCTTCTCCTTCTGTTTTCTGCCAGTTGATCCTCCAATGCATGTTGCTCATCAAGATGCCTCTCTCCGGCCCTTTTCTCTCTGGTATGAGCACGTAAAAAGTATGAAACAGGTTCGCATTGAATCAGTAGACAAAAGCTAGACAGAACAAGTCGATTCTCACGGTGATAGACTCACATCCAGCCTTTCCATCTTCCGAATCGTTGAGAATCTCCGCTTCCTTGCGACCTCTCTGCCTGTTCTCTCAGATGGTCGTACGAGGGAAGCTCTCCGACTATGTCGTCTGTTCCCTGTTCGCTATCGATCAAGATACCTTGAGTTTCTATGGCATCCACCGTGCCCTGTTCTGAAGACGAGGTGGGCTGTGCGATCGAGCCATCCGTTCGAGGAGGCAAGGCCGGAGGAATGGCAGGCTGTGTTATAGCTAACTCAGGTGGCGGAGGAATCTTTCGCTTCGGATTCCGAGTCGGTCTTCGGGGCGGGAGAGGTGGAGCATTACTGAACGTAGCCGGCAGCGGATCTGGATCAAGTTTGTGCCAATGTGGTGTGGAAGTCGAGACATTTCGCGGGGGAAGCTTCGGTGGAGAGACGATAGAAGACGGGGGAACAGGGAGTGGCCGAAGAGGAATCGATGGGGAAGCATGGACAGGAGGAGGGGGAGCAGGAGGAGGAAGAGGAGGACGACCCGAAGACATGTGTACTTGAGGTAGTGATCGTTGAGCACCAAAAGATACTCGAATGAAACCCTTGAGGTTTCCAGCCACCCTTGACGGACGACATGCTTTCTATGTGCGCAGGGTGGAAAGGTTGATGTTGCGTGTGCTGCTTAGCTATGCCTGCCGGTGCTCACTCCGATCTGCCTCTACCGCTCTTGCTCGGCTCCTCCTCTTTCTAAGAACTGCGAGTCCCAAGGCTGGAACATCTCATCCAGGATCAACTCCCTCCTCAGATCGTATCTCTCTCATTCTCTTGCGCTCTCTCTTGAGCGTTCCATCGTCTCTGGGTGTTGATGGGATTGTCCGCTTACGACATCACATCTGCCACGTGCGCGTCATTCCGCAGCAGCTTTCCTTCGGACTGCGCGCGAAAGTGACATCAGCCGGAATGTTAGAATTTCAAGAATACCCGGCTACAAAGTCAACGGCTCAATCACATCCACACCCGACCGGGATCTCATCTATAGGGCTCGGCTTGTTCTCTGGTTTATTCTTTCATGGGTAGTGTATCAGATGATGATCCGTCTGTGCTTGGACAGCAGAAACACCAGAAACATCGGCGGTCTTCGCGGCTCTCGAGATACGATCAAGACCATTCAGTACCCACAATCAATCGATAGTCAGTGTGTCTGTTCGTGATGCCCGCCATCAGCGCTCATCCCTGCTCATCTATTGGTCTCATTTCTGTCTGGTAGCCTGGAGAATAGGGAGCGAGAGCACGAAGACAATTATGATGGAGCTTTGAGTGAAGACGAACTCCAGGAGGCAAAAGAGGAAGAAGTCAGGAGACAAGAGGATGAAGAAGAGGATGACAAGGATCTCGTCAAAAAACGGATGAGACCTTCCAGGGAGAAAAAGACGGATCAAGTAAGTTCTTCTTTTTATTGGTCTCTTCTTTCTTTGAGTTATCTGTCTACTCACTTTGATTCCGTCGCTCTCCGTGTCTCACCTTGCTTGGTTTGGTTTGCGTCGCAAAGGTCAAGAAACAGAAGGGGATTCGCACAGTCAAGGATCCTACAACTGGGTTCGCAGTTACTATCAAAGACGCGCATATGAAAGGTCGGCATTCCGCCCACATGCTCTGCAGTCAATATCATCAGACTGACTCGACCGGCGATCTTCTATTCTTTTTCCTTTCTTTCTCTTACCGGCCTTGAACATGTAACCTTCTCATATATTAAAGACTACCCACGCCCGTCGAAACTGACATCAATTCAACCTCCGCCATCCAGGGCAGACACCCATCACTCCCGCCCATCACCTAACCCTGCACACCCGACCAATATCTCTCTCCTCCCGTATCCTTGCATGTCCTCTCCGGCACTCGATCGTGTCACCCAATATCTCGACTGGTTTTCGGTATTCATCCCGTTTTCCCTCGGGTTACTCTGGATTCTTACATCTCACACTGGTGGCTGGCCCGCTTGGACGTTCAATACAATCGTGCTATCCATCATGGGAGCATCAGGGTGGTATGCCGGACAAGAGGCAAAACAGATGGTGGTAAAAGGAAGAGCCGGCTTGAACGAATTTCCGTCAAGAGAAAAAGGGGAGTCCTTCATAACTCCGTTGCCCGAGAGCACCGAATGGCTTAATAGGCTAGTCGCTGCATGTTGGAAATTGCTCAGCTCCGGTTTGTGTCTCCTCCAATGACATATCTGTCTGTTTCAACATAGTAACAGACCTTGGTTTCTTTGCATCATGTATTCATGCGCGCACGTCCAACTGCACAGAACTGTTACTGCCTACAGTTTCGGAGATTGAAGATACAATTATGGAATCTATACCCTTTCTAGATAATTGCCGGTTCGGAGACATCGATCTCGGTGAGTAGCTATCACTGATATTCATCTTCAAGTCCTCTAGTCTTATACCGGCTCCGGCTGACAAATCACGTCAAATTTATTCAAGGGGATGTTCCGTTAAGGATACATTCCATCAGAGGTCTATCCGATACGCCTTCTGACAAAGCGTGTGTGCTCGTGTTTCCTACGTATGCATTTCATCTGTGCACATTTCTAATCCGACGATCATTCTTTCCTATCAGATATCCACGGGATGATTGGATAAACTTGGGCAACGCTCAGTACCCATTGGCCGAAGCCCAATCCGGAGACTATACAAACCTGGAGGTTGCTTTCGCCTACAGTGGTAGACAGAAGCAAGAGGGAGAGCTCAGAGTAAAGAATATTCAATTCACCATTGAATTTGTTACTAGAGTAGGTTCTTATACTTAAGGGATGCGGCTCGAGCCATGAATGTTACTGATAGCGTTAGGTCTTTGTCGGTAGTTTTTCAAAATTTTCAGAATTCCTATCCCCATTTGGATCAGACTAAACAGAATCGTAGGAAAAGCTCGATTCCGAATGCAGTTCATCCCAATATTTCCCTACATCCGAACTGTGGACATCTGCATGGTGCGCCTTCTTGCTCGGTATCTTCAACTGTTGACTTCCTTTGACATTGTTGATCTAAATAAAATAAGATTACATCCCCTCTATTCTCATCATTTTCTGGTTGGCATATTAGATCGGCGCACCAGATGTTGACCTTGCGGTATCCCTGACAAAGTCTCTTCCCAATATCCTCGACCTCCCAATATGCTCCGCACTGTTTAATTTAGGAGTAAACATAGGGGCGAGTACGCTGGCAGCCCCAAGGTCGATGAATTTGAATATCAAGAGGATGTTGAACCCTGGTGATTTTTCGTTTCATGACATGTCATACAATCAACTATCTGATTAGATCAGTTGCTGAAGTTACGACTATCGATCTGTGTTCGGATATATACCTGATGCTCTGTCTTATGAAGCTGCTATCCAGGAAGCGAGAGCATTAGGTGTATTGGTAGTCACAATTCATCACGGAGAATCCCTCAGTGCTCAAGATCGGAATGGGCTTTCCGATCCTTATATCATGTAAGTCCACCTCTACTCATCTTTGATTGGCGACTCCGACGCTTGCTTTGGTCTACTGCTGTCAAACTGACCTTGCTGTGTTGATATGCATGTTCGTATACGGGCAAACATAAATCATAGAGTGGCATTTGCCAAGTTTGGTAAACCACTGTATTCAACCAGGATCATACTGGAGGAGCTTAACCCGGTGTTTGAAGAGACTTATTTCCTGTTGGTCAACCCAGATGATGTAAAAGCCGAAGAGTCGTTAAGTCTCTGTTTGTGGGATTCAGATAGTCAGCCCTCGTCCTCTCCTTTCTCTAACGCCATTCCTTATCTAATTTGTGGCTCTCCACTAATCTGCAATCTCCCCTTTCTATGCTTGCGATTTAGAATTCAAATCGGATGATCTAATCGGAAGAGGTATGCATAACTCTCCCAATCATCATCATCTGTTTACCAACCTCGTTACGTCCGAATCATCACTTATTTGAGACGTGTCTTCCTGGCTTCAACAGTAAACCTTCGCCTCTTGGATATAATGAAGAGTCCAAACGTAATGCATGCCCGGGAAGACGACTTGATGGGCTTCGAAGGCAAGTCCTTCCTCTCTCTTCTATGCAGTGATAACACTGCAACATATAGCGGATACCATAGCTCACCTTTGTAACAAATCAAATGGACACATAGACGCAAACGTCATGCAAGGCAAGCTTCGTTGGTCTGTTGGATATTACGAACGAGCGCAATTATTGAAATCGATGGAAAGACCCGATGAGCATCCACCCGCACCACAGAGAATGACACTGGTCGAAAAGGAGACGATGATTCCAGGAGAGAAAGCCCCGTTTCCAGCTGTAACACCTCCACCAGTGCCTGCTCGCTCCACACGAACACCGTGAGTCAACCCCATCTACCCTCAAGCGCACGTGTTCTTTTATGTTCTATCATGAGGATACCGACACTGAATCTGAATGTATACATAATAGGCCGCATCCTGATTACAAGTCGGGTGTTCTGTCAATCATGTTAAATCATATCAACGGCGTCCGAAGAAAAGAAACCGAAGCCTCTGATGTGTGTCCTTCGATTCTTCTCTTCCATTGCAGCGTTGTGGTAGAGCGCTGATGTTTTGATGTTTAAACAGACTGATCTGACGCCGCCCAGTCCATATATCGAGGTGTATATCAACGGAGAACTAACTGCAAAGACGAGAGTTCGGCAGTTCACAACCATGCCTTTCTATATGGTCCGTTGGGTATCATTTGTTGGCCCTTCGCAACCTTCTTTTGGATGATTTCCAGTTGGGTTCTCACACACATAAATTAACATGCTTGGTTGTTTTCATTCACTGTACAGGACTTTTCAGAACATTTTGTGCGCGATTGGAAGACATCGGTTGTTCAGTTCGTTGTCAGGGATGCTGCTTGGTACGAACAAGACCCAATACTAGGCATTGTGGTCCTAAACCTTCAGGATTTGTTCGAGAAGTCTAGTGAGACCACCGAGCTTTTCCCTGTACGTGTTTCTTCTCTGCCCCTCATCTCTTTTTGAGCTTACCCGAGAGGATCTGCTGAGCTTGGTTCGATCTGCATAGATGCATGACGGAGAGGGATCTGGCAGTAAGTGTCTACGATGTGCTGTTCTTCTCAAAAAAAATTCCCAGGTATAGTCCTCACGATTGGTTCCTTACTCTCCATCCAGGTATACATGTCTCTCTGCATTTCTCTGGATTCAAAATGGACCTGCCTGCCAATCTGTCCGGGTTGGAAACCGGCAGCGTCTGGTTGTGCTCCCCTATTGTTCTTGACATCTTTCCTTCTCATCAAGGACTTGTCAAAGATCTTAAATTCCTTCGGCTAGCCACACATGATACGACCGAAAAACTATCCAAGAAAGAAGCTACGGTGGAGGGTACGAGGATAACGTGGGACATAGAATCGATCCGATTGCCAGTGTTCAACCGGTTCCAGACGAACCTCTCATTTCAGTTCTTGGAAAGTCGGAGTTTGGGAGTAGGAAAAAAGTTAAATGGGATTTCCTCTCTTTGGTTGCAAGAGTTGGTGGATAGAGAAACAAGGCAAGTCAGGTTGCCTATCATTATTGGAGAAAACATTGTCCAGCTTCGACAGAACGTGAGTTTTCTTGTCTTCTCCTCTCAAACGTGGTCAAAGATGACTCCGTACTGACGACCCGGCATGTTACTGCTCGTTGAGGGAGGAAGTACTTGAACGAGTTTTGCGCGAAACATCATGAGTATGAGATTGTCGGTTGGTTGAGTACGACCGTCCGATTTGATCCTGGCTTGGACAGGGTATGTTCCATCGATTCTCCTCTTTGTATTTTCTTTTTTTTCTCTCTTTTTTGCTTTCTCTTTTTCAATTAAGAAAATCCCCCTTGTTGTTCCTAACTGATGGCCTTTTCACGTCCTCACTGGTTGATGGATTTACATTGACGTAGCAACATGAAACGCAATGCAAGACCCAAGCTCAACGACATGCGTATGAGGTTTGGGACAAACTCTTAAGAGCCAATTCGGGAGAAGAAACGTCGATAAATTCGCCCTCTAGAAAGATTGCTCGGGTTTGTTCTTCTTTCCATCATCTTTTCTTCTTCGCTTTTGTTTTGATCTATTGACACTCGAAACGATTGACCGACGGATCGGATCGGATCGATCCATTTGTTGGGTGAGAAAGTCTGAAACAAGAGCTCGTAGAGAAAACCGTGTGAGGAAATCTATGGAAAGCACCCGATCTGGTCAAAGAACACATGAGGCTCGCAAGTCAGTACCCTCGCTCTACTGTTGTTCTTCTGTGCTGATAAACCACGCTGTGCTTGGACTTTGATGTTGGTTAGACCGATCGACAAGTTCATCGATAGACTAAAGCACCCAAGGCCCTCTAATCACTAGCATGAGAACTGCAACAAGACGGATGTTTGCGCGGCGCTTCGCTGCCTTCTGGTGACTAGATATACAACATTGTATCAAAACATGGATTCTGTATGGTAAAATAAGGGATAGACAATGCTTCGTAACTTGATTTTTATTCGGTACCTAGCGAGGTGAAGGAATTATTTTGTTGTGTAGAATATGAAAGCGTAAACCAGACAAACGCATGAGAAAGAGAGTTGAGATACAGAGGGAAAGAATAGGATGTCGTACAAGAAGACTAGTTCACGGCGAATTTAGAAGTTGCTCTTATGCGAGCTCCGTATTTATAGAACACAAATGGGAGTGGTCTAAAATTCAAAGTAAGGAAAGATCCGAAGACGCACAGAACAAGATAAGCTGAATTTGTATAAAGCCAAGTTTAAAACAAATAGATAAACAGACAGAAAGACTTACGCTAACAGGGTCATGATTCCACCCAACACACAACCAGCACCTACGATTCCTATTCGATCATACATCTGACTTGCAAATAGAGGGAATCCTCCAGCTAGCGCACATCTCATAAAACAGTTTGCAGACAAAGCTGATGCTGCGAACGGTCGGTATGCGCTTTTAGGTGAAGAGATCTTATTTTAGTTTGGGGGTTAAAATAGAGCTACAAAGAGAAGAAAGGGATCGACATACTCGACGAGGAAGGTGAATACACTAGTGAAGATCAAAACGAGTCCAACCCCAAACGGAATACTGTATATACAGAAGAAAACAGAGACAGGTCAACCTAGAGTATCTTTATCTCTATCGATTTGTAAGACTGATATGCTCGTACCTCATTATAATAGGAACGACTACAAATGATCCAAAAACGAGAAGAAGTCAGTCTACATGTTTGCAATCCGAGTGAAAGAGAAGAAACCCCAGATACATACTCCAATGAACACTCTTGACGGAAGTACCAGCGAACAAGAAAAGACTGATAGGAACAAGGATAGCACCTAGCATTCCAGAGTAGAGCCTTGATTCCGGTGGTGCAGAACCCCCATGGGCTGTTTGATCCCGTAAGTACAGCCTAGTCGTGAGAGGATACAGAACAATCAGATCGGGCGATCGAAGAGAGAAGAGAGACGCGAAAGAGAAAGAAAAAGAGAAATAAGATACTAACCGTTTCCAGATAGGTCCTGTGGCGCTCGCTCCAAGAATTCCTAATGCGATACCGATAAAACTAAGACCAGACTCCTGCTGGCTAAAATCATGAAGCTCTCCAAATACAATAGGAAACGAGTTGAACTCTAAGTAGAGTACTGCAAGAAGACAAGAAACCCAGAGGTTGAGGAGGATCGCCATGGGTTCCATAGTGTTGAGCTCTGAAAGGAAAAGGAAAACAAGAATAAAACGAAAAAGGAAAAGCAAACATTTCAGTATTAAGCGTAAAGCGAGGAGAAAAATAAAAGTAAAAATAAAGAGGCGGAAGTCTAGAATGCAACTGACTGAATGGGATCAACACACTCTTGCTCAATGAATGAATGAAACTTTTTTCTTCTCTTTCAGATTGGGCATAGTACCTGTCGTCCCCGGTTTGTTTTCTGATCCGGGCGGCCTTCCATCGGAGAAGCGTCGGGCCGTGTGTCTCCGGTGCAAAGATTACGAGAGCAATGAATTGTATGAATGACCACTATAAGGTGTAAATTTGACGGATGTCGATGAGCATTTCTCGAGCAGGAAACGCCAAAGCGCGAGAAGTACATACGATCATAACCATATAGTAAGACCATCGCCAGGAAGTGTTTTGGTTGATGAAACCTCCTATGACCGGACCCAGGACGGGTCCAAAGAATGGACTGGTACTATAAACTGCCATCGGGGTTCCCAGCTTGTTATTTGGGAACAAGTCGCTCACAGTTCCACCTGCGACACTCAAGAAGGCAGCTCCGACAAACCCAGAGAGAAATCGGAAGATGCTAGTGGTATTTTAAAGAGGACGGGTACAAGGAAAGACTCTCAGGGACGTTCTTTGTAGATGGATGAGATGACACCGACACACAAGGAACACATACAAATGAACAGGGGCGTTGTTGGCAAAAGCGACAGGAATGTTAAACACTGCATTTGTTGTGTATTCGCGCGTCCCGGATTTGGTAGACAAAATATATGGTCAGCTGCCTTGGTGTTGGATGAATGACAGAGTAGAAAGAAGAGAAACAGAGAACGAACGAAAGAAGCAACCAAACGCTCCGTAGTAAACTCTGTTTCGGCCTTGGAATTCTGATATCGGACCAAGGAGCAGCGGACCTAACCTACGAGAAACAGGAACCCAAACGCGCATATTCACTCAGCAGAGAGGTGGGTAGAGGAGATAAAAGAAAAGACGAGCAGGAGAAGAAAGTTCAAACTTACGCTAGACCGAACACAAACATAGTAATACTCAGGATTGCGACTTCTGGGGAGAGATTCAGATCCCGTTCGATTCCGGCGTAGGTGGAGGACCCTATAGAGCTCGTACAGGTCCTTTGAAATTGAAGATGTGATAGAAACAAGCCACATGGACAGACTCGACAGAGAGTTAGTAGTGAAGAAATCTCGAACGACTATTGTGAACGATTGAGAAAGACAAGAAAGGCATACACGCAAGCAGAGCTACCGCTCACGATCAACACGGCCACCCATTTTCTCCACTGAGGCAAATTCCATGGATGATCGGGGTCGTCGGTACCATTAATTTCTACTAGGAACGGGTCCTTCTTGTCTTCTCTTTCATTGTTCGTAACATTTAGCCTTCTATCGACGGTGTTCGTGGGAGGCTGTTTCTCCAAGTCGGATACCATGGTAGGATTTGGAGGAGAGCCGGGATATATGAGCTGTCGAGATCGAGAGACATCGAGTGTAGTAGATGAGACCGAAGAAGACGGGGTGAGTGAGCCGATACGAGTGTCCAGCTGAAATTGGCGTTCGATCGTAGTCATAAGGAGAGACCAGGCTTTAATTGGCTTGCGTGTGAGTTCTCTGATAATGGATGATTCTCCGAGGAGAGCGAAAGTGACAAAGGCTGATGTTAAAACAGACTTACCTAGCTATGGGTTTAGGGTTTATATAACTCTCTGTTCTCCTTCTTCTCCTTGTCGACCTTGCTGAAGAACCAAAAAGGAGTTCTGTGAGTCAACGAGAAGTAAAAACTTCGATTGGACAAATACAAGGATATGGATGATCAAGCTGCTACTAAAAATAAGTTGGATGTATGATTGATCAGCGAGCCAGTAGAAAACCCAACAAGGAAGGAGTGTAGGAGCCGAAAGAAGAGGACCTACTGCCGAGTTGAAGCGAGGAAGTCAGGGAGCAAGCGAGAACAGATCCGTCTCCTGTTCTTGATGAAACGTCCAGACGACCAGCTGCTCTTTCAGCACAACAGAAGAAGAAATCCTGATGTCGGTATTCATTCTACCCCGGCCGAGTCGGTAGTCCCACTCCTCCATCCCCCAACCGACCAACCCATCCCTCCGGGCCGCCGGAACTGTTCGGAGCCAGGCTCCCGACTACAGCGGATCGGCTCGGTCTCTTGCTGACGGTGATGCCGAGACGAATCGGCCCCAGGTGCCCCCAAATTTGCCCATAATTTCCGTCTCGCGTGTCACCTGTGAGGATTATGCCCTGAATATCACATGCCTGTAAACTGTGACTGGTAGTGTCAGGTGTTGAGATTCAGGCCTGGAAGGGTAACGGAAGGTCACAGCAATCGTAACCAGGTTGAGAAGGTGGATAGACAAGAGAGAGGTCATAATCTCGCTGAAATACTGTGCAACCAAGAAGACGATGCAGGGATCATTTGGAGTTGGGCACAAGATTGTGAATCACAAGGTACAGGGAATAACAAAGGATCCAGGCTTGGGAGAATATGTAATGGGTGGCAAAGGAAACCTGTCTTATATGTCATCCTCAATATACAACAGTGATGCATAAATGAACAGAAATTAGGGTATGCTAGAAAACACCTGCGCCCGAAGGATGTACACTTGCAGGTCAACGCATTTATAACAGTAGGAGAAATAGAGAAGGAGCTGAAGAGACGAGACAGTCGAAGGTTACAGAAACGTAACGCTTAGGTTACGTTTCTGTGATCGATGATATGTGACTCACGTGCGTGTACACAACCCTAACAATTTCGGTCCTCGCCGGTTTTTGACTCGACTTTTCTTTTTTTCTTCTTTTTTTCCCCTCCGATAAAGCGACAACAGAAAAGATAGAGAGAAGCCACTCACTCACTCGCTCATCCAGCCAGCTAGACAACATGTCGTCCCCAACACAAGTCCTCGATATAGAGGCACTCCCTGCATCACGTCCGATCACGCCTTCAGTCAATGAGGAGAAAAAAGCGCTACCATCAGATCGACGCCACTCGATGGACGATGAAGAAGAGGAGGACGAGGACGAGGACGGTTACCCGATCGGCAAAACAGGCTACAGTATAGAACAACAGGCCACCCATTGGGATTCCAAATGGGGCGCACTCGGTAAAGTGTTTGCCTTTCTAATCAGACATGGTTGTGAGGCTAGAGGAATCCAACCGGTAGCTCTCCAGGTGGGTCTTAATCTTTCTCTTTCTTCTTCGACCTCGCTTGCGTTTGGTCTTGAAAAATCCTGACCTGAACGGGTTTTTTTAGGACCGAGAGAAAGTGACTCCGTTGAGTTATCTTATCCAGACCACCGTACGTGTTCCCATGTGGTTTCTCTCTTTCTTTCTCTCGTGTTTCTCTCGTTGCCAGCTACACGTTTATGACAGCTCATATCTTTCTTTCCTTCTGAAGCTCTTTGCTACATTGAACGCCAACATTCTCACTATCTCGGCCGGTGTTCTTGGGCCAGAACTCTTCAACCTGCCTCTCAAAAGTTGTGTTGCTACCATCCTCGTCTTCAATGCAATCGCCGTCCTTCCTGTCGCCTATTTGTGAGTTTTGTCTCCGAGACTTCTCTTCCCATCATCTTGACGCGTGCATCTGCTGGTCTCGATTTAATTCCGTTGGCCTTCACTTTAGCGCGACGTTTGGTCCCAAATTAGGACTCCGTCAGATGGTTCTCTCTAGATACACCTTTGGAAGGTGGCCAAACCTCGTACCAGCAGTCCTTAATGTTTGCACCGCTGTTGGTTTCCTCTCTCTCACTTCTATCCTCGGTGGCCAGCTCCTAAGTCTAGCCAGTGGCGGAACTCTCAGCTGGAGTCTAGGAATCGTCCTCGTCGGTTTGATCGGAATCCTTGTTAGTCTCTTCTCTTGCTCTTTTGTGTGTGCCCTATTCAAGTCAAGTACAACTAACTGAGATCCTTCTGCTTTCGATTTTCCTAGCCCTCGTTCCTCGGTCTTCGAGCAATCCATCTCTACTCCCTCTCTATTCTACCGATCTCTCTCATCATCCACATCGCTATCGTCGGTCTCTCCGCCCCCTCACTTGCTTATGTGTCTGAAGGAGAACGTGTTATGAATGCGACTACCACCGCCGGTTCTGTGCTCGGCTTTGGTTCCACTATCATTGGTTTCGCCGCGACCTACGCGTCGTTCGCTTCAGACTTCACCACCTATCTTCCTCCCAATACGTCCGCTCCCATCCTCGCAAGTTGTGTCTGGATCGGCCTTTTTGCCCCACTTGTCCTCCTTCAGATCCTCGGTGCAGCGTTCTATCTTGTCGCCATGGCTCTGCCCAGCTGGGACCAAGCACTCGAAGCGAATGGAGTCGCTGGTCTGGTAGCAGCCGCTGTGGGAAGTGGTGCAGGTGGGAAATGTCTACTAGTGCTATCGGCGTTGATTGTGACCGGTAACGGAAGCTGTACAGTCTACAGTATCGGTCTAAGTGCTCAGGCGGCTGCTCCCTGGTTGATGCTTAGTTCGTCTTTCTCTCTTCTTTGTCTGTGCATGTATATGTGCGCCAGATCTGAACATCTCTCTTTTTCTGACCAATCAGTTCCCAGATACTTCTTGGCCTTGCTTGTCACGTTCGTCTATGTCCCGATCGCTTTGGCTCTGTCATCCCACTTCTCGAGCTATCTTAGCAACTTCCTCTACATCCTTTCCTAGTCAGTCCCTCTTTCTTCCCGCTTCTTGCCTACATATCCTCTTGTTCCGATTGAGTCTGATACATCCTGTCCTTTCCTTATCTATAGTTGGATCTCGTTGTACGTGGCTCCTCTAGCGTGGGAGAACATTCTATTCCGGAACCCGATCACTGTCGGTCAAGGAGGGACATACGATTTGACCGGTTGGTCGGACAAGAAAAAGTTGCCTATAGGTTATGCAGCGATCGCCAGTTGGGTCGTCGGCGTACCGGCTGTCACAGCTGGAATTTCTCAACTCTGGTGGGTCGGTTGGGCGGCGGCGAGGATCGAAGGTGGAAAGGGTGACATCGGCTTCATCCTGGGCTTCTCGGCCTGTTCCCTTGTGTTTATCCCTGCGAGGTATGTTTTCTTCTCTTTCGCTGTCCTTTTTTTTCGGAGCAAGAAAGACACTGACGTGGTATACATTTGGCTGATTCGCGCATTCATAGGTACATAGAAAGACGATACATCGGTCGTTAACTTATTTCCTCTTTCTTCTCTCTTTCTCTGTTTCTCATTTGAGTTGGATTCGGGGAAGAACAAATTGAACGGAACGAGGTTTCCTGGACGAGTCTTGATCCCTTCTTGCCATTATCCTTCTTCTTCGCTTTCTGCTGTTTCTTCCTTCTCTTGCTTTCTCTGTTCTTCATCCTTTTCTTATTTTCGCTCTGGGTTCTTTGTTCTTCCATCTTTTCTTCGACCTTTCGATCTCGATTTCAACATATCAACCTTAAAAGTAAATTATTAATGATCTAAACATCTCCTACTCTGTCATCACACCTCTTCTGTTCTCTGATATCTTTGTTCTGTGGTCTTCTTCCTCCTTTTCTTTTTCTTCTCTTCACCTTCTTATCTCTCGGCTTGTCTCACGCCAAGGAGACGGAACGCGGGGCGATAGAAATCCTTTCTGTTGGCAAAAGTCAGAAGGGACATATAGATGAAGAGTGCAGCAAGTATAGCAAGTGTAGCAAGTGTAGCAATCAGAGGTAGATGGGCATTGACTCAAAAGAAAGAAGAAAAAAAAAAGAAGACGAAACCGAATGAGAAGCGAGTAGAGATTAGGATAGGACGGATAGATGCAAACACATAGAGAAGACAAAGACTGAGGTAGAGACAATGGTGAATGGAGTGGGAAGACTATAGTGAGTACTAAATGAGTCAACAGTTACGAACGATTAATACTCGTCAGTTGATAGTCGATAATTTAGTACCTAAGATTTAAAAGAAAAGACGGGCAGAAGGTCGAAAGATTGGGCATGTGTGTCCTCGCTCTCAAGAAGAATAAGAGAGGAGGAGGGAAAAGATACGAATACGAATCCAAATGAGGAAGAAAAGACATCTAAAGGTGAAATAATTGACATGAAAGAATAGAAAGACTATGGGCAGAGAGAATTGAAGGAAAGATCAGAAGATACATATGTCTCCTTGTTTGATTGAATGGATAATTACAGAAACCGGACCCAAGGGATTGGAATCAAAGAAACCAATGAATCAAAAGAAATAAGCACCCATGAAGAAAGAGACGAACAGGAACAGAAACAAGAAGGAGAGCAGTAGAAAAAGGATGGGAACAGAAGCCAGAATGTGATTACGTTAGTGATGGAGGAAGGAGATCACTATAATGGTCCATCAGTTCGGTAATCGATTTGTCCTTCACAAGCTCGATTTTCGGATTGTTAATCTGAACGATCCCCTCAAAAATTAATGATATGAGCTCCGGAAGCAATTTAAACCATCAAAAAAAGAGAAAGGTGCCAAAGCAGATGAAGAAAACGTACGGTGGCCTCCAAGTCTCCTCTACCTCTACATAGTGCAACCCACAAGGACGCTTGGAAGCTCGCCTGGTAGGCACAATCATCCTCAGGATCGGTTGAGGCGTTAGCGTACGCCTGATGCATGTTGTATATACAGTCCAGCTGTTGTTTTCCGGCAAGGATGTATGCAATGAGAAAGGATAAGAGAAACATCAAAAGGTCATTGGAGATGGATGATAAAACGATACTGACCACTTCATTCTCGTACGCTTCAGGCAATCGGGTAAAGTTCTGATACACAATACGGAAGGAGTCAGCCCGCTTTAGAAGAAAGAAGAGAAAGAAGAAGAAGAAGAAGAAGAAGAAGAAGAAAGGAATAAAAAAGGCGTACTCTCGCAAGCCAAACACAAGTGCCCATCAAACCGGTGTTGACGCAACCATGAGAACAGATCAACAGATCCTTCATCTCTGTACACACGAACGCCAACACGCCCAATGCAGACTGGATACATTGTGTGAAAGCGACGATGCTCTCGTTTGAGTTTGAAACTACAGAACGTTTACTGCTACTCCCATTGCTTTGATGGGACGAAGTACTTTCCCCCAGGGACGATGGAGTAAGTGCGTTGTGTGATGTCGATTCAGGCTTCAAAGGGAACTCGGCGAGCTCGATTCCTAGAGATATACAGTCGATCTCAAAGGCGATCATTCTAAAGATCGAAACAAAGATAACACATAGAGGAGTCAGCATTCGGCTAAGAACGAAAGAAGAAAAGAGAAGGACTTACAGAGAATAGTATGTGACCATGATTGAACTCTTCTTCGTCAGAGGAGTGTTGATTCGGCTGGCTGTAAATACCCCGAATAAGGTCAGAGAAGAAGACTCAGTGGTCAACATCAATCTACTCAAGTAACAAGAGAAGAAGCGCAAACGATCAACTTACTAAAGTAACCTCTATCCCACTTCGTCTTCCAGCTCTTCAGCTTGTCCTTTGCAAAAGAAATCAGCAACTTTCTAGCCGCCGTCTCTGTCGTACTCTTGAGACAAGCAAAGTCAAGGAAGACCTCGATAAGCTGGAAGATAATGGCGGCGTAACCATCTGCTGCACAAGGTAGATGCGCATGATCGAGTGGCCAGTCCGCCCAATTCTTGAACTCGAGCGGTCGAACGAGGCCGGAACATCTGTTATCGTCCGAGAGGCAAGAGAAATACACCCTGACGATCAGTCTGTGATTGAAAAGCAAAGAGGAGAGGGAGAGAAGGGAGAAGGCAGGGAAAGACACATACATAGAGGCCTGGAGTTCCAAGATGTTGTTATAGCATATCAAGGACAACCATGTCCTTTCTCGATCCTAAAGGGAACAAGAGAGCACTCGAGATCAGTTTTTATCAGCGACTCGAGAGAGGGGACGTCTGTACTGAAGTAGAGAAATCCTTATAATCGTAGAAAGGAGAAAGACTAACCAGGATAAGTCTGGCTTCAAATTCATCTTCTGGCAACGGTCGGACATGAGGGCCGTCCAGACCGAGTTCATATGCCAGTTGGATGGCTAATCATCAATCAAAGAGACAGGGCACTGTTTCAGTATGACTGAGCTCTGCAAATGATCGAATTATGAAGAAAAGAAGGAATTTACCATATCCCTGTGAATCACCATTCCAGGTTGGAGAGACAAGCCACAATTTAAGGTATCAAACACTACTCAGATGGAAAGAGGATAGAAAAAAGGCATAAAGAAATTCAAAAGACATACTATGAATCTCCACATGCCAAACCCGTGGACGTCCCTATAGAAACTTCCGATGCAGAGCGCCTGAACGAACCCAATCTCCCTGACTCCTCTGGCAAAGGCGATTCCTAAATCTCTCTCGAGCGCAAGCGAGAGTGCTGGGTAGAGCTCTGGCATGTATACCTTCGAGACAACGGTGAGGATAGTGGTAAACAGGATGGGGGACGACGCGTGTGTGAACACAGCGGTGTGTAGCGATGGGTCGAGGAGAGCGATGAGAGAAGTCATGTTGGCATGATACCTACCAAGGTGCCAAGGTATGAAAAGGAAAGGATCAGTACACATACGTGGTCATGATATACTGAGACTCCTGCGGGAATAGGAGAAAGCATGAGACACAAGCTCAAAAGGAACTAACGTGTCAAACAACCAGACGACAACATCCCAACTGACCAAACCTTCCTCCCAAGGCGTTCTCCACCCTTTAGTGTTTCCCTTCTTCTCTCTCTCCCTCGCAATATCTCTGTGCAGCTTTCTCGATCCTTTAACCCTAAGGGCGGCCATGCCTGCAGGCATGGTCGACCGAGGTGGTTCCACATTTAGACTCGTCGAGTCCCAGATCATCCTTCGTTTCGCGGGCGGTCTGGCTTCAGAATACGTGTCGTTCACGTTCCCATTAGCGTATCCGTTAAGGTGACCGTTGTGGATTCCGTTCCCGTTACTAATTCCATTCGTCTTTGCATCCTCATTCATAGAATCATCAACAGCCTCCTTCTTGAATTCTCTCCATGTTCTGTTGGGGTTGTCATTTCCGTTCCCGTTCCCGTTTCCGGTTCCATTTAAGTTCGCAGTCATATTCCCGTTTGTTGGACCATCAGAGTTCCCACCCGACGGCGAGCTCGGTAGGATTTTTCGTTTCGTACTGGATCTATCGGATTCAAAGGCGGAAGGTGACGGGACGGATTGGGCTGACGGCATGAACGTGCCGTTCTTCGCAAACGGCAGCGACTGATGAGCCTGATTGGTTGACTGGTATATCTGGTCTTGCTGTGTGGACGATGGTTGGGGATGGGGAAGTTGATGTGATGAAGTGTACTGAGATCGAGATTGAGACGGCGGCCGAGATTGAGAAGGTGGTGGAAAGTACGAGCTGGAAGGTGAATTTGAAGTCGAGCGGGTGGAGCCTATCAATGTCCACGATTCTTTTGATGCCCCAGATCTGCCGGTCGGAGGAGGAGGGAAATATCGATTTGAGCTTTGGTTTGAGTATACGTGTTCCTGAGTAGACGAGCCGGCTGGTTCTGGTACACTGCCTTGTGGCGTGGGCGGTGGATATGAGATCGGGCCGACTGTTGAAGTCATACTGGGAGAGCACTTGTCTGATGGGAAGAGTTGCTGTGGCATCGTTTGATGATGGTTAGGAAACGGGGGAGGTTGGTGTTGGTGTATTGGCTGCTGTTGGTTGTACGGATAATGGAACGAAGGACCAGAAGGAGCTGGCATGGACGGGTCGAGCGATGAGGGATAAAAACCGTACATGTTATTCCCATCTTGATGTGTCGAAGGGTATCCTTGTAGTGGCTGTTGCTGCCCGTGAGTGGCCGTATTCGGCTGAGTAGAAATCTGTGAAGACACCGGAAACTTCCATCCGTTCACGTTCATCGACGAAGGATACACTGCTCCCATATTATCCTGACGGTTGGTGGAATGTTGTTGTTGCTGCCGGTCGAGATCATGCCGAGGGTAAAGTCCGGCCGAGAACGGATCAGCTGTAGGGGGAGGAAAGAAATGGGCAACGTTCGCCTCGACTACCTGGGGTGGAGGAAAGGTGGATGCGGATGGAAAGTACTCGTCCCTGGGATACTCATCCGGGCGAGAAGCCGATGGATAATGTATTGGTGGTGGAGTTGATGAGGATGAGGGTTCGTTGGGAAACGACTTGAGAGAATTTAAGTTTGGCTCAGGGAGCAGGACATCTTCATTGGAAGGCACATCTGACTTTGATCTGTTTGATCTGGGAGTGAAGACGGAAGCGGAAGCGGGGGTGACGGATGAAGAAGGCGCGTAAGCGAATGATGCTCGAGGCGTTCTATCGGTATAAACAGAACAAGGAAAGGCAATGACGGATCAAGATTGGAGAAAAAAGAAAGTAACCTACATGTTTCTCAGTCCGGGCTTCCTCCCTCGTTTCTTTTGGAAAAAGACGCATTCAAGTTTGAGTTTGATGCACCGGGTGCAGACCTTGGTTGTCGAATCGGACGCGGATGAATCGAGGTGACATTTGATCTGTTGATTCCGTGTGGACGCAGGGTTTCAACGGTAAGAGGAAAGAGAGAAAAGAAAGAAAAGGATGAGGCAAGAACGAGGCGAGAGAAGAAGCGAGAGGTGAGACCATTGAAAACGACAGAAAGAGAAGGCGAAAGAGAGAGAGGCCTACCTTCGCGACTCTGCAGGCTACACATGCTTCCGGCTGCGGTGCTTTCGTCGTATTCTTCGCCGATAGCGGGGATGGATTGATCGACATGGATCTGTGTTGACAATGAGCGTATGTGTGTATGTGTGTGTACGTGTGTGTACGTGTGTGTACGTGTGAGTACGTGTGAGTACGTGTATATGTTGGCAAGAGTCAGAGTCAAAGCGAAGGAGTGGACAGAAGGTGAATTCACTGGCCGATAAACGATGGCACTGATTTGGGTGGGGTGTAACCTTGGATGTATGTGTGGCTGTGTTTGGTAACCATGTTCGTGCAAACACGGCGAAACCCATCAACGTTCATGGGTCATCGGGCCTATCCTGTCGCTCATCTGTTCTGATTTGCTTTGTTCGTCGTTAGTCCTCTCCCCCGCTTCTCTTCTTTTTGTTCCTTGCCCTCTTCCTCTCTTTCATACCTCCTGTCGACAACACATCTCCTCCTCAATCGTTCACCATCAGTAGCCGATTTATCGAAAATTTGGAAGAAGAGTGAGAGGATTAGAATATCAAGATGATACAAGCATGGACTCTATCGGCCGTCTGCAATTTGGAAAAATCCATCGACTACGCCATCGGCACGGAAATAAATTCTAAAATGTCGAGGGGCATTTGACTTCCTCGACCCGGAGAAAAGGAACTCGTGCTTTATGAAAATCTGCGCAGCGAAATTTGACACTTGGCGAGAATTTTCACGTGACTGCCGTTGGTACAGCTTTCCCCGTGCTCTTCCTCCACACACCCCATACAGTCTTGTACGCACACCCCCTTCACCGCCCTCACTCGCTCGTCCGATTTCTAGCAGAAAGCTAAGTCGAACCGCTCGAAGAGGGTTTTTGCAAAGAGAAAGTGCAAGAGCAAGTCCTTCTTCTCTTGAGAACACATACATCCAAGCATACATCTATACGAGAACACAAGGACTTCCATCGCGCTCTCCTTGATCCTTGTCTTTCCCTTAAAAGTCAATTCTGTCGGAAGATCACACGATCATAACACTTCCGTCATCCACATCACTCATCCTTTCGATAGTCTCACAACACATCATGCAAGCGTACGTCCGTCGTCACTCCCTATTTTCTTTCTGCTCATATCTGTTCCATGAGCCAGAACTTATGGATAGAATGTTCCTGCTCAATCATCAGCAGTTCATCCACAAGGCAACGCAGAAGACAGTTGGACATGCCATCAACCATCATCAGATCGGCCCCGGCTTCATCCTCGTTCTCTTCCGCCTCTTCGCTCTCTCAATCACCTTCGTCCCTCCCCTCTCGAAAATCTCGACCATCCCGCTCCTCATTCAACTCGACATCTTCCTCTTCCTCCTCATCATCCGTGACTGCTCACCCACCTGAATCATCGGATCATGGGTCAAAGGACGATCCCAGATGGGCAAAGTCGTCTTCAGCCCAGATCCAACACGCCCGTCAACAACAAACGTTCGCCTCTTCGTCCGGACTGAATACTAATCACTCGAACCGGGATCTCGCTTCAGATGAAGAGTACTCTGACCACGACGAAAGTGAAAGCGACACCGGAAGAGATCGATCGGCCAATTACCACGATCTCCAAGATGATGACAATGACGCCAACAATGATGATCTGATGTCAGACCCAGAGCCAGGTGCCTTTAACGAGGTCTCCCAACTGGGAACAACTCACTATCTCCCACTCGTATTTGTCGCTCTTCCTTTGATCGGCGGAGCTCTTGTCGGGAAAGCAGATTGGTGGAGGGATGTGTTAGTACTCGTTGTTGTCGTTTGGTGGATGTGGTTCCTGATCAAGAGTGAGTTTGCGCTTCAGCCTATTGTCCTCGCAAGCAAAACTTGAGAAAGATGTTGAAAATTATTATCTCTGTTTTTTCTTCCTTTTCTCTTCTTCTCTCTCTTCCCGGATGTCTCTTCTCTCCTCAGCGCCTTGGGAACTCTATCATGAATCTCTACATCACTCTCTTCTCATCCAACACGAGCCCTTGACGGACATGACCGAGGCGGACAGCTCAACTTACCTTCTTGCACAGACATCTCTTGGTCGACTCAACAACTTCTACCTTCTCCTCACCCTACTCGCTCCCGCTTTAGGATCCATCCTGCTTCATATGACAAGGTCCGCGTTAACCGAAGGCGACCAGTACATCAATTCATTCAACATCAGACTCTTCCTCCTCGCCTCTTCCGTCAAGCCGGTCTTGAACTTTGTCGATATTCTCAAAAACCGGAACCACGCTCTCAAGAATGCCCTAGGGAAGATCAAACCGACCGAAGCCGACAAGCTCAACAAGCGAATCAAACAGTTAGAGACACTCGTCAGAGATCTCGAACATGAAAAGGCCGGTACCAAGGACGTCGCCGAGTTGAGGGCAGCGCTAGTCGACGGAACGCTCGGTGACTTGAACAAGGCTGTCAAGAGGCAGGAAAGAAGAGGCGAGCTCGTCAGGCTAACCCTTGGAGAAGTTAGTGCCTTTACTGTTCTCTCTCACTCTCTCTCTTTCCTTGGAATCGAAAATAGAGCTTTCCGATGTTGATGCATGTATGCGTGTCCTGACTACGTCCTTCTTTCGTTCTTCTTGCATCACGATAGAGAGTCGACCTTCTCTCGGCCTCGTTGGCTTCCGTACAGAACGAACTAGCACAGGTCCAAGCTCAACGGTCATCTCTCTCTTGGCTTCTTCGTTTACTTCATCTTTCGTCATCTTCCTCCTCGGCCGCCCGCTATCAACACCTGTATTACACCGCCGCTCCGAAGAAGCTTCAGACCGACAAGCCTCAGGGTCCCCTGAGCCACCTAGACCGGGCCGAGACCGAATTGACTGGTCGATCTCTTAAGATGCCAAGAACGGTGTCTGCTAAGAGACACTCTTATGCCGTCTACGGAGACAATTTTCAGGCAGGCTCACCCTCAAATGGGTTGCACACGCAAGCACGAAAAGGTTTCGTGCGGTTTCTCTGGGACCTAAGTGTCAGTTTTCCTTTAGCGATCGTCAAATGGCCTTTCGGAATAACCAGCAGGTTCTTTGGCCTCGTCGGTGGCATGTTAGGAACGGGAGGCAGGAGGAGAGATGAGTAAGGCAACCTTCCCGTTGTACTGTTCCCTGTTAATCATAGTACGATGTTTGTAGCAAGCCCCCTCGTCCTTTTTATTCTTCTCTACCCTATCTCTGTATCTTTCTGTTCTTTCCGATTGGTTTATCTCTAGTTCCCGTCTCTTTCATCTCTATTTACATGCTGTCTCGTCCTGTGAGGTTGTACTTGTCCATTAACCGTCTTCAGTATCTTGATCTATATAAAATCATGTCTTCTCATCTACCTTCCTCGCGTGTTCTCTTGAGCTACAGCTATCGCTCTTCCCGCCACAGAAGTGCACCGCTTTTTCAAAACTTTGGACATGCGACTTCAACTTTCCGCTGCATTTCTTTCGGTCCTTCTCTCCTACTCATCCCCTCTATTCTTCAGCTCTTCTCGTAACAGGTCGGAAAGATGCCCAAGGATAACAAGAAGACCGGAAAAGGTCGTTTGTGAGTTTTTGCTAGACGTTTTCTCAAGCTTCGCTGCATTTTCATCCGATTAACGGCTTACATCTTCTTCCTGTTTGCCTCAAAATTCTCTTCCCTCTTCTCCTTTCCCTCGAAAACTCTGTTACATTCATATAGGGATAAGTACTATAAGCTTGCGAAAGAGCAAGGATACCGAGCTCGATCCGCTTTCAAGCTTGTCCAGTTGAACAAAAAATATGATCTTCTAGGAAACGCAAAGGTCTGTATCGATCTTTGTGCGGCTCCCGGTGGTTGGTTGCAGGTGGCGGCTAGATACATGCCTGTTGGAAGTTTGATTCTCGGTAAGTGTCCTTTCTCTCCTTTGGGATCCCTTTCTCTTTCAGCATGCATCGCTGTATGATAGAATTAGGGGAAATCGAGGATGAAATCAGGCTGGGCCCTCTGAACGGGCTCTTCATATCTTGTCTGTTTGAGTTAGCTAACTGGGTTCCTCCTTCTCTGTGCTTCGCTTGACTGTTCGATATGGGATCATACAAAAACGAAAAGGTGTCGATCTTGACCCGATCAAACCTCTTCCTTCTTGCACAACATTCGTGTCGGACATCACCTCTGCCCACTGTCGAACGACCCTTCGGTCGCACATGCACGACTGGAAGGCCGATTTAGTCCTTCACGATGGAGCTCCCAACGTCGGTACCGCCTGGGTCCACGACGCGTACGGTCAATCCGAATTGGTGCTCATGAGTTTGAAACTCGCGGTAGAGTTTTTGAAGAAGGGTGGAACGTTCGTCACCAAGGTCTTCAGATCTGGAGATTATAACAGTTTGATGTGGGTGTTTGGGCAGTTATTCGGAAAAGTAGAGGCGACCAAGCCTCCTTCATCCAGGTGCGTATTTCTTCCTTAATCTGTCCGACCCTCGTTTTTGATAGGTTAGGTGCAAGGGGGAAAAGACTGGATGTTGATTATCAGAGCTTTCCTTTCCTTTCTCTCTCTCTCCTCACAGAAACGTGTCTGCAGAGATTTTCGTTGTCTGCCGAGAGTTCCTCGCCCCGAACTACATTGATCCCAAGTTCCTTGATCCTCGACACGTATTCAAAGACCTCGCGTCTTCCATCGTATCCTCCGTGACCGGTACATCCGCTGGAAACGTCAACGCCAACGTATTCGCCCCAGAGAAGAAGCGAAGACAGCGAGAAGGTTACGAGGAGGGAAACTATACCCAATTCAAGGAGGTTGGCGTTAGTGAGTTTATCAAGAGTCCCGATCCGGTCGCAGTATTGGGTTCGGTAAACAGGATGACTTTCCGAGAGCCGGAGGAGAAGGCGTACGTTTCCCTTGTTTTCTCCTATCCATGCTTTCTTCTCTCCGTGTGTATATTCCTTTTTCGCTTTAAATGCTGACAAACTGAGGTTCGTTTCGATAACTCTTCAGTTGGCTCAAACTCGAGTGCACTACCGGAGACGTCAAAGCGAATTGTGATGATCTTAAAGTGCTCGGCAAAGGAGATTTCAAGACGCTCATTAAGTGGCGACTCGCTCTCCGGGAAGAGGTACCGCCACGTTTCTTTCCCTCATATTTCAGACTTTTCTGTCTGTACAATTAGCTTACGATGATCTGTGCTCTTTCTCTCTCCTTCACAAAAGATCGGAATTGACGTCAAGACGAAGCCTCTCGAGGACAGCACCGAGACTGCTGAGGTCGAAGAGGTCGACGAGGATGAGCAAATCGACAACGAGGTATGTTTCTTCATTCTTTTAATCAAACGGAGACAGTGAAAGACTAATTCATCCTGTTCGGTTTTCGTCATTCTTGATTGTCCGGGACAGCTCTCCCGGTTGAACACCGAGGCTGCTAAGCGAACGAAGCAACAACGACGAAAAGCCCAGGAGAAAAAGATGCGAGCGGTGACGAGGATGCAACTCCGGATGACGGCGCCCACCGCTGATGGACTCGAGCTTCAAGACGGTGCTCTCCAGGGAGAAGAGTTCTTCGATCTTGGTGAAGGAGAGCGTGTCCTCCGAGGGGACGCTAGCGGGAGAGGTGATCTGGGTGACGTGTTGGATGAAGAAGGCATGTCTGGATCGGAGAGTGATCTTGAGAACTCTGCCGGTGGGGCGGCTCAAGACGAAGAGGATGCCTACTTGGATTCCGAGGACGAAAGAGAGGCAAAGCTCAAGTCTCTCGAGAACGAGCTCGACGGGATGTATGACGACTATCAACAACAGATGCAATCAAAGGATCACAAATACCGCGCAAAGGAGGCCAGGCGGAAGGACAAGCACCGAGAATCCTGGAAGGGTATCGAGGGACCAAAGTCGGATGACGAGGATGAGGATGAGGGTGAAGATGAGGTCGGTGGCTATGAGAACCGGGATGAGAACCGAGCGAAGATCGGTGAAGAGGCCGATAGTTCGGATGATGAGGACGACATGGAGGTTGATGATGGAGCTGTCTTAGTCGCCCGGTCCGGCTCGAACAAGAAGAAGGGAGGTGCTTTGTTGACTTCGTTGAGCAACAAGCAAGAGGAGATCTCTGGAGCCGCTCGGGTCTGGTTCGATCAGCCTGCGTTTAAGGGACTGGAGGACTTTGATGACCTCGACGAGGATGAGGAGGATGAGGAGGACGAGGAGGAAAGTGAAGCTGAGGATAGCGAAGAGGAGGAGGAGAGTAGCTCCGAAGAAGAGGAGGAGGAGGAGGAGGAGGAGGTAAGTCTCTAATCATATCCGCCATTCCGGCTTCCGCTCATCCGCCCTTCATCCTGATCACTTGGATTTTGTTTTTATCAGATGTCTGGTTCTGATGATGACTTCGAGATCGTCCCGCAAGACAAGGATGACGACGAAGCTGGTCTTTGGGATGTTGAAGATGAAGATCAGGACGAGATCAAGAAGAAGCGTGTCCAAGGTGTGTCTTTTTGGCTTTCTCTTTGGCCATACTTGCGACTCACTTGTCGTTCTCGCTTTTTTTTAAATCGGATCTCTACAGATCGAGGTCTTATCACCGCCGAAGCTTACACCCTGGCTTCTCAACTGGTGAACCGGGAGAAGACACTGTCTCAATTGATCGACGATGGTTTCAACAAGCACACCTTCGATTCGAAGGATGATCTCCCGACTTGGTTCTTGGACGACGAAGCCAAGTTCTACAAGTCCAACGTGCCGATTACCAAGGAGGCTGTCGAGGCTCTCAAGGCGAAGCAGCGAGCACTTGATGCTCGACCGATTAGAAAGATCGCAGAAGCCAAGGCTCGAAAGCAGCGACGGGCGGTGGCCAGGATGGAGAAGGCGCTCAAGAAGGCTGATGGAATTGTCAAGTAAGTTTCTTCTGTGCTTTCACCTTTGAGTTTTTGAATGTTACCGTTTTTAACAAACCATCACTCTTTTCTTTCTTTTCAACCATCTTTGTAGCAACGAGGATGTCACTGAGAGACAGAAGGCCGGTCAGATCGAGAAGGTCATGCGCAAAGGAGCTGCAAAGGATCAACGTAAACCCATGGCGGTCGTTGTCGCTCGAGGAGCTAACAAGGGAATTAAAGGAGTGAGTTTCTTCCTCTGAACTTGCTTTCTGAGTCCTATATGTTTCACTATTTCTGACGGTTGTTCTGTGAATGTTTTTCTTCTTCCCGCTCTAAACAGCGTCCCAAGGGTGTCAAGGGACGATACAAGATGTTGGATTCTAGGGATCGAAAGGAGCTTAGGGCAAAGAAGCGAAAGGAGAAGGCAAACAAGCCCCGAGGAGGCCGAAAGAAGAAGAATGCTTAGAACTAGTTTTTTGACGAACTCACTCCTTCTTCTTCTCCTTTCTTCTTCCTGATTACCTTTTTGGATGCCAATCCCTTCTTTCTCTTTCGGTTTCTTTGCGGATAGAGCTTTATCTTTCTTGCCTTGCCTAGTGTTTCAACCCTCTGCGATCGCTCTCACTCTTCGGTTCTTCCTCTTCCATTCTTCTTCCCTTTTCCCATTCTTCCCGTTTGTAATATGTACGTGCTTTATAGAAAGGAACACGTTTGAAGTTTAGAAATCTTATGGAATTCATTCAAGCAGACTGTAGAAGAACCTTGAATGTATCCAGACCAAGTGTAATCCCTGGGTATAGCCATTCTTACATAATCGTCATGAACTTAACCCTAACCACACCGTCATCGATGGTCCCTCTCAACATCTCGTCCGTCTGGAAGTTGTAGAGTCACCTTACTCGATACCCAAAGATAGTTAACAAAGCCATCATGAAGATCACATTTACGACCGCTCAGAACTCGTTTCTCCTAGAAGTCCCAGCCGACATGACTGTAGGCGATCTCAAGGCTTTTGTGGAAGTAGAGGTTCGTTTTTGTTTCTCTTCTCCTCCTTTTTTGTCTATCAAATAGGTGACCAACGGTGGCGATGGCCATGACGGTGACGAAGATGATGGTTGTTTAAGGACGTGTTTCTAAAGCTAACCGATTCTCTTCTGGCATCTGGTTCGTCCGTCAGTCATCTATCTCTTCCTTGGACCAACGGTGGAAAGTGAACTCTGGAGAGGTAAATGCGTTAGATACAACGACGCTCGATAAACTTGGCTGGGAGGAGGATACGATGGTCTCTCTAGAGAAGAAGAGTTCAAGCTCAGCGTGAGATTTCTCATTTATCTCTCCGTATCTACATAAGGTGTTATGACATGTTGAACAGTTCAATTCAAAATCAACCTGGTATCATCAGTCTTCAACAAACCCCTGCAGGGCCATCGGCTGGACTAACAAACACGAATGCATTGACTCCCCAGCAAATGGAATACTTTAAGAAAGTAGGCTGTCTATCTGAGTGTGTTCTTGAATTACGAGGGCTGATATGACAGGTAACTGACACTTTGTGGGTTCTTCTTAATCTTTCTTTACGAAACCAGATGATGGCAGCTAAACAAAAAGAAGAAACGTTGTATCGCAAGTTGGAAGCAAACCCCTGGGATGTGGAGGTAAGTTCATGACCCTCCTTTCTTCTCTTTCTTATTCGCTAGCTGTACGTCGTGGCCCACCGGCTTATCTGATTTAAATCTGTTGGCAACAAAGTCTCAGAAACGTATCGAGGAAATCATCAACCAAAAGGCAATTGAGGAAGCGTTTGATCATGCTATGGAACATCAAGTTAGTTCAATCCCACTCGTCACTTCTCATGCTATCATCATGTTGAACGCAATCGACGTTTTGCCTTTCTAGCCAGAGTTCTTTGCACAGGTTGATATGCTATATATCGATGTAGAACTCAACGGGACGAAAATCCAGGCGTTCGTCGATAGTGGTGCACAAATGACAGTGATGTCGCCGGAATGCGCTGAGAGGTGTGGGATGTGAGTGATCGTCTCGGATAAGAATAACATACACGCATCTCTTGTAGTAGTAGTACTAGTAAAAACTTACTCTCTCCCTCTCCTTCACTTGTCTGACAGTATGAGGATGGTCGACAAACGTTTTAGCGGGGAGGCCCGAGGCGTGGGAACCGCCAAGATCCTAGGTGAGTGTTCTGTCAGGTCAGCTTGATCTGATGTCCGTAAGTTTCTTTTGGAAAGACTGATTGATGTAGAATGATTCATATCTTGACGGTTGCTAGGCCGGGTGCATACTGCGCAGATGAAGTTCAAGCATGTGTATCTTCCGGTGTCGATCACAGTGATGGAGGGTAAGGATGTGGATCTGTTACTTGGATTAGATATGCTCCGGAGGCATCAAGCGGTGATCGATCTATCGGGTGGGCACTCTATGCTCAAGATTCAAGGGGTGGAGTAAGTTATCATCATCAAACACTCTTGCTTTCGCATAAAACGCTCCTTTGACCTTCGACGTCTTTTCTTTCCCTCCTTAGACTTCCATTCTTGTCAGAGCATGAGTTGCGCGGGAACGCTTCCAAATGGGCTCGAGAAGCCGAGGAGAAGCGAGGAGAGCCGTCGTCATCGTCCATAGTTGAATCAAAGGATATGGGGCAGAGCGAACGGTTCCCTGGATCTGGTAGTACGATGTAAGTAATCCGCTGAATCTACTTCCTTGCGAGGTGTACCGGAGAAGAGATATAAGGACTGAAGTATCTCGGTCGATTTTGCGTTTTATCTCGCTAGTTCAAAGCCTCCGTCATCGATCATCCCCCCTACCGGTCCGGGAGTATCTGGATCTGGATCCGGCCCCGGATCTACCACTGTTTCAGCTGGAAAAAAGGCGGACGGAGAGTTCCCAGAGAATTCGATCGAGGTCCTTGTCGGACTAGGAGCCAGCCGACAGGAAGCTATTGGACTACTCCGGATGTGTAACGGCGATATCGAGTTGGCCGCGAGCAGTTTATTCTGAGCAGTTCTGCAGGACGAGGAGAAAGGCGGAGAGAAGGGGAGTTGTTTGAATGAAAATGGATGGATGGAGTAACTCACGGGGGCTGGTCACGTGCGTGTGTGTATGTGGTGGAAACGAGGACCGGGCAGTCAGCACTCACTTCTTCTGTTCTTTCTTCTTGCTCATCTGCCGGGGCTAAATCCAAAAAAAAGAAATAGAATTCTTCTTCCCATTATCGTCACTCTCATTTCCTTCTCGCCCTTTTTACTCCACCAGTCGTTATTCAAAAAGAAGAAAAAAAGAGAGGAATAAACAGTCTGGTGCTCGACTGGCAGATACACATATAAGGTCAACCCTAAAGGAACGGAGAAACTCAAGAAGCAAGAAGGACGCTCAGAGCAGATCGATTCTCCTCCCTCCGTCGTTGTCATCTTCCACTCTTTCTTTTCCATCGCTTTATATCCTTCCTCCTTACCCTCCCTAGTTTACATACGAAATGGCCGACACAAGCGAAGTACCTGAGGTTAACGACGAGTGTTCCCCGACTGAGTGGTCAAACAGCAAGGTCGGACTCCGAGTCGGAGCTATCTTCATCATTCTCGTCACTAGTATGGTCGGTGAGTGGTCAATATCTCACTGAACGAGAGACGAATACGTTGGCTAGTTTTTCTGATGCTGACCTTTCTTTCGCTTGTTTCACTTTGCCTCTCTTTCGGTTGTCTTGTTTCTTCACAGGTGTTCTCATGCCTATCGTCGCTCGAAAGATCCCGGCTATGCGAGTTCCCAACAGTAAGACCATCCACCACTGCCGTTCTTAACATTGGTACTCATCATCTTGGCGCAATCCATTCTTCCTTTTGTTTCTCCTCTAGGTGTCTTTGACTTTGCTAAGTACGCTGGATCTGGTAGGTTTTTGTCTATTCTTGCCAATATCGCTCTTGTTTCGCCGTGCCTAATTTGTAACCTCCCTCCGATCAGGTGTCATCATCGCTACCGCTTTCATCCATCTTCTCACTCCTGCTTTCGATGCACTCTCTTCGGAATGTCTCACCGGCGCATGGACTGTATACGTTAGTGTCTCTTGGCCATCCTTTTTTGATGTATTTACATACCTGAAGTTCACGAAACTGATGATCACGTGTGAAATTAAACTACGCGTCTCCAGCCCTGGCCTGCGGCGATCGCCATGTTTTCAATCTTTGCTCTATTCTTCCTCGAGTTCTTCTCGTTCCGAATTGGTATGGCCAAACTCGAGGCTCTCGGCCTAGAACATACCTACAACCATCATGGTCACGATATTGAGGAGGCCGAAGGCGAGGCCGGCGCACACACCTTCCATGGAGTCGAGAGTAACCTTGACCGATCCAAAGAGATTTCGAAGGCAAAAAACCACAAGGACGATGACAGCATAGAGAGTGCGGAGCGACAAGGAAGCGTCTTGGCCCAGCTCATGGGTATCGCCATCCTCGAATTTGGAGTCGTGTTCCACTCGATATTCATTGGTTTAACTCTGGCCACAGACGAACAGTTCACTATTCTGTTTATCGTCATCATCTTCCATCAAATGTTCGAGGGTCTTGGTCTCGGTTCCCGACTTGCTTTCCTTCCTTTGCCCGAGCGACTTAACTGGGTGCCTATCATGGGTGGTATTATCTATGCATTTATCACCCCAATCGGTATGGCCATCGGGTTGGGCGCTCGATACAGCTATCAAAGCAACGCCAACGGCGCTCTCATCGCCAATGGTATCCTCGATTCAATCTCTGCCGGTATTCTTCTTTGGACCGGTCTTGTAGAGCTCATGGCCCACGAGTTCTTGTTCAACCAGTCCATGTTGAAGGCTAGTAACGGGAAGGTCCTCTACGCTTTCTCTTGCATGATCCTCGGTTGTGGAGTCATGGCTCTTCTTGGTAGATGGGCTTAAGTTCTGTCGCGTCATGCTTCTCCTCTTGTTTCTTTATTGCCTTTCATTCTCCTTTCCGACTCCTCTCCATCTTGCAGATTAACCTGTCACTTTTCAATTGTTTGTTCCTATTGCCTACATCTCATATAGACGTTTTTCCTACTTCTTCATCTCCTCTCTAACTTCTATCTGTATCTGCCGAATGATTCTAAAAGTTATATAATTCATGATCAAATATTATACGTCCATCTAACATAATCGTATTCATGGGATCGAAAGAAGAGGGCGTGGAAGCAAAAATGAAGAAAGATTCAAAGGGGCACAAGTCTTTCATGCACAGGCTCCGAAGTTTCGTTCAGCCGCGATGACGAGCTCTTCCAGTTTCCCACTCTTCTCTGCCATCCCCCGGAACACGCCATCCGGTTTGGCTAGAAGTGCTCTAGGTGTATCACTTTTTATCGTATTCCAAACAAACCCCGGTTCCAATGTCAAAGGGAAAAAAAAAGAAAAAAAAGTCCTCCTGGTCAAAAGAACGTAAACGACAAAAGAATTACGAAGTGACGAATCAGGAACGTACAATTCAACAATTCGGCCGTTATCCAAAACGAGTAACCTAGTGTAGTCGATAACGGAGGATAATCGGTGGGCAATCGTCAACACGGTTGCCGAGCCTAATTCTTCTCTGATCGTAGCTTGAATTAAGTCGTCCGTTTCCTTTTTTTCCAGAAGGTAGTTTTTTCAGGAAGAAAGGAAAAAAAGTAGAAAATAGAATAAAGGAAGACGAAGACGTTAGTCAGGGCTTCTCGGAATGTTTTTGGTAAGAAGAGAAGGGAACGCGCCATGTCGACACTAGCCGTTGCCTAGAATCCATTTCAAAAAGCAAGGATATCAGATCATGAAAGGAGAAAGCATCACACGTAAGACGAAGCACGGCACTCACCTCATCCATGATGATCAGATTGTTTCCTCTCAACAAAGCTCTGGCCATCGCTACCAACTGCCTTTGACCGACCGAGAGATTCAATCCTCCAGCGGCCACGACGGAATCCAACGTGAGAACGAATTTCTTCGATTCCGGTTGAAAAATTGTCGTCTCAGATTGGGAAATGGATGAAGGTGTAGGTGCTCGAGTTGTTAGACCGCTAGATCGATCGGATGTTAGGTGCACTCGGAGAAGGATGTCGTCTGTTACATCCAATTTTAATACGAGGCACAACATGGTTAGAGTTCGTTTTATATCTAAATCGAGTGGAAGACCGCTCAGAAGTGGCATCTCGTCTTACCAAGTTCAGAGTCAGTGTGGTTCGAGAACGGATCCAGGTTTTGCCGTACTACCGAGGTTTCATGAGAATTGATATGAATCATGAGCATGCTGGGTTGAAACCAAGAACAAAATAGAAGACTCACAAGTTCCCGAAAACAGGACAGCGTCTAAGAGATACGATTCAGAACGACAGATGAGCGACTTGACAAAGATTAAAAGCAAGTAAAGAATGTTTGAACAAACCTTGAGGGATATGTGATCTTTTCTCGAAGATCTATACGTGTTGGTACCATATGCCGATATATCTTAGATACACACTCAACAGCCGTTTGTGCACGTTTGATTTCGACATACCTTGAACACCCATCTTGCAAATATCTAGTCCATCAATTCGAATTGTACCGGCTACGGGGTCACAGAATCTGAGAAGGGAGAGCGCCAGAGCTGACATCGAAACATTTGAGTCCATCAGTGAGGATCACAGAGATCATGTTGAACGAAGAGAGTTATTAGAACTGAACACTTACTGCTCTTTCCACTACCTGTTCGTCCAATGAGTCCGATCTTCTCGCCTGCGTTGATAGAGACCGTAACACCATGAAGGACAGAGGGAAGTTCAGGTGCATATTTCATCTCGAGGTTCTCAATCCTGGTCACCACGAAGAAACGAATCAAAAGAGAAATACAGATCCACGCATGGCCGTATATCAGAGACGGAACAACAGAAGATGGAAGAAGAACATAGGAAGCAGTCTGGTAGGCTTACTCGATGAAGGGCTTGGAAGTGGAGGCAGAAGGCCAATAGGCCGGGGGTCTGTGGCCCTCAATCTCGTATGGTGCCTCTTGAGGCAGATGGAGGTCTGTATTTTGAGAAGTTGTGAAACCTAATGAGTTGGTTTCTTTATGATAAAGGATCTAGGGCGAAAAAACTCACAGGTATCTATTCTCTCCACCGCGTTGAATGCCATCTCCAAATTGGTAAGGTTTCGGCAGAGGAAGAACAATGCTCTGATGAATCCTTGGGTGGCAAGGATGGCCAAAGCAGAGGATCCGGCGGAGGCAGAGTAAAAAAGAGCAAAAAACATGGATAGGAAAGTGGCGATAGCTCCAAGCGTGTCGAATCTGTATTCCCGAAAAGTCAAATATGAGATTACAAGCAACCTAAGGAGCCAAGACGGTCCATGTACTCACCGAACCATAAGCCATCGATCTATAAAGCAGAGAACATAGGGAGATATCAGTTCAGATTACTTCGTCGTCGTCGTCGATGGACAATAAAAACTCACTAGTCATATTATTCCAGTAGATCTTGGACATCAACTTATCAACGTTCTTCTCAAAGCCAGACAAAAATCTGCTCTCTCTATATATGTCGAAGAAGGAGGAGGATATTAGTTCCTTATATGTAACTGTGCCAGTAATCATGTCTAAGAATACGTACCCAGAGAATGCCCGCACAGTGACAATTCCATCTAGGAGCTCTCCAAAGTCGGAAAAGAGTGGACTGGGATCGACTCAACCTGTGTCAGCTCCTTCGGATATACTGTTCATACAAAAGATAACGAAAAGAACGGAAGCATACCTTCTATTTGTAGACACCATTCGAGTAATATCTCGTCGAGTACGAGTATACACAATGGAGACGAGGTAGTAGATGACCGAGAGAACAGAGGCAGGAAGCAGGAACCAAGGTTCTATATATTTACCAGTAAGGCCAATGTCAGAAAACAACAAACAACATCGAACAAATATGATTTGATGCTTACCAACGACAGCAACCACCACGACAGAAGAGATTCCACTAGCGATATAGAGCATGGCTTGCCGAAGAGACATCGTCAACTGTCCATCGAGTGACGAGACGTCTGAAGAAAACCTGTTCAAGATCCTTCCGCCAGGAACAGTATCGAACCAACGAGCTGTTTGTGAAGTCTAAGATCAACACACCATCTAGAAAAGATTGTTCAATAGCTAGAAGCTGAACTAGACTTACCTGGTGCCTTGATTACACTGACCAACATGCCATCATGAAGCTCCTGGGCTGCTCGATAACCTGCCACATAGCTCAACACATTCTGGGTAATCTGAATGAGGAGCGAGACAATGGAGATCACAGAATATGCAATGAGGTAGAAGAAAGGTCGATCCTGCGCTCGGGGAAGTTGAGTATTTAGATAGACAGGGGCACCCTTATAAGCCTCTCCCCACTGAAAGTAGAACACATCAGAGTCAATATCGGAGCAATACAAGATATATTTGCAGACGATAGAGAGGAACGAACAATCTTGAGCCAGAAGTCAGAAGCGAAGGAGGCACCTCGATAGACCAACAAGACGGCGATGATCGCCACCCATAGGGCCGGTCCTGAAGCAAGGATATAAAGTTTATAGATTCTCCATTCCAGACTCGCTGAAGATCCAGAAAGGATACACGGAAAAAATTGTGTAAGTAAGTCAGCTCAAACGAGAGTAGAATCGAAGGTTACGCACACTCAGACCTCTCTTCTTCTGCGTGCAATTTTTTGGGCTTCTTAGCCTTGACCGCCGAAATATCCTTCTGATCAGCCTCTTCGGTATCCTTATCCACCTCATTCTCTTTGACGGGGGCAACGAAAGATGAAGAGTCCTTCTCATCTTCTTCTAGCAAAGCGGGCAAAACTCCAGAAGCACGCAGCTCTTCAGTTGTTCCGATTGTCTCAATTTTCCCAGCGAGCATTTGTATCAGCATATGCGCGCCAGGCAGGAGAAGATCGACGTGGTGAGATACCAAAACCTGGAGGACGTATAAAAAATTCTGAGTGTTAAACGTGATGTCAAAAGAAAACAACAAGATTGCAAAGACGAACCACAGTTCTGTCTCTAAGGAGAGGACCTCGTAAGCAGTGCTCGAACAGATGCCGCGCCGTTCCAACATCCTTCACAGAGCAAATCAGATCGGTCAGACAAACAAACATGAATGGTTCAGGGAAAAAAGGAAACAAGAGAAAACGAAGACAACATGGGCGGACTCACAACGGCAGCCAAGACATCATCCAACAAAACAGTCTTGCTTCGACTGTATACAGCTCTTGCGAGTGCAACTAATCAACAGTCGAGATTAGGTTTAGTCTATGTGTTTTTTGTTACAGTTATACAAAGTAAATTGATCTCACCTCGAGCCTTTTGACCTTTATGAGGTGGGGGATCAAACTGATTAGTCAAGCGTTTGTAGATAAATCTCGAGACGCCAGTGAATCTTACCTCCACTCAGCACCACTCCCCGAACACCGATTTCCGTTTCTAAAATAAAAATAAATAAGTATCAATGCGAATATCAACAAAACATTGATGAACGATACGTACCATCACCATCTTCTAAGACCTCAAGATCATGCTCAACTAATGAATCCAAAAGATAAGTGAGTTGATTTGGTTTCCAAGATTTCATTCATGTTGATGATGAGAAACGTTGATCGAAACGTACGAGCACAAGCAACTAATACATCGCGATACCGGGCTTCGTCAAAGGCACTCCCAAAGATACTAGTGACACAAACAAAGACCAGTGTCAGCGGATAAACTAGCATTTATACAAGAAAAAGAGACGTCCTCACATATTGTCTTTGATTCTATGTACACACGAGGAGTCCGAATGGACCAACGAAACGGCCGCCAATTTATTAAGTAGCTAAACCATGTGTTTTATGAATACGCAGACAACGGCAGACTCACGATCTTTGTTGAAGGAAAGGGTTCTGTGCGCAATAACTAACACTAGCCAGCGTTCCATGTTTGGGCAAGAGTACTTTACCACTCACACATTCGATCTCTCCTAACAGAGCAGAAAGCAATGCCGTCTACGGACCAGTCGGTTCATTCGGATATAAAAAGCACATTAGCCAGCTCTCTCTATCTACCTCTCACACGGAGGAGAAGAGCGGCAGAAAAGTCAAGAAGGATGACATGATGACGAACCTTTCCTGATCCAACGGGACCGCTTACGACGGTCAACCTCCCCTCTGGAAATTCGACATTGATCTCCCCCAACTGGAACGGAGCGGCTTCCTCCGTAGGTTCCGAAACAACCTTTTCGGTTGAGTTCCAGTTGAATACACCGTTCTCTATCGCAAGTCTATAATCCTGGTTGACTCCGGCATCTGTCTTTCTAAGGGAAGACACAAAATCGGGTACTTCCGCTTCATGAAGCAAGATGTGAAGACAGTCGATCGTCAATTCTATGCGAAAGGGGAGAGAAACATACATATGTGAATTCGGGTAGACTTACGTTCATCGAAAAAGTTTTCAATCCGTTCGAAGGCAAGCCTCGCTTGAGCCCAAGTGATGAGTAAATTAGGAATTCCATTAAGCGGTCCGGACAGCATCCCGTAGAGTGACAAGGATGTAAAGGCGATTGAAACAGTAAGTTCTCCCTTTCCAAGGGTGATGAAGCTAATTTTGTGTAATATTAAATAGAATATAATTCATATCAGTGAGCGTTCTCCCTTGCATTGGGATGGCAACAATTAAACAACGAACCATGCGAAGGCTGATTCCAAAAAAGAAAAAAAATCGTATAAGCGAAACGTCAGAACAACCCACCACACTTACACGCATTGGTCATTTCGGACGCCAAAAACAGCGATGAGAGAGAGAAATACACGTACAAACAAGCATGAGGATCAATGGATAGAGGCCCCAAACGAACGTCGCCAATGCCATGTTCGTCCGTCCTGCAATGATCCACTTGATTTCTTCCATTCGAGCATCCGTCGCTTTCTTCATCCACTGTTTCTCCCAAGCCAAGAACTTTTCTTACAGGCCACGTTTAGAAGACTCGATCAGCATGTTTGATCTTAAGAATACATGAGAAATAGCTATCGAGAAAGAACAAACCTTGATTAGGCGGATAGAGAGGACAATCTCATTCATGACGGTCATTCTCTTATCACGAGCTTCGACAGTTCCCTTGTTAATCTGTAAAACACAGCAGGAGAAGAAGAAGTAGATCAGCAGATGCTCGACATATCTAGCAAGCAAGGAATTGACTCACCCGGACAGCCCGGTTCCTTAATTTTGAGCTGACAGGCCAGAGGAGAATTAATGCGGCCACTCCAGTAAAAGCGGACCAGCCGAGCAATTGATATAAGAAAACACAGGCGATCAAGATCTCTAGTGGAGGAGAATATATGTCGGCAACTCCCGAGATCTGGTTGGCAACCCGCTGAACATCACCAGACATCATCGAGACAATTTTCTAGAGACGTATCATATATCAGGGTGACAGCATTAGTCATGGCGGAGACACACCAGAAGGAGAGAGGTGGACTGCAGAAACCTCACCCCAATATCAGCTCCCGTAGCTTTGGGAGCTCCCTTTCCGTCTTCTAACGCTGCTCCAGACGGCTTGGCTCCTCTCTTTCCTTTCGAAAATTCCTTCTTCTTCTCCTCCTTGCCAGATGGGTTGACAACCCCTGAGAAATCTTTTCGGACAAGCGCCTTGGCGTAGATGGCGCTGCGAGGACAATTGAAGAGGTACGTCAGTTTTTGGATAACATGATATGATGGCTGACAGGATGGAAGAAGACATACGCCATGAGAGTCGATCGCGTTCTGGTTTCTGTTCGCGTATCAAACAACAGGTATAGAGCTGAGCATTCTTGCCAATAAATGAAGGAGGAACAGACAGGAAGTCTCTATCAAAAGACATAGAAAGACAGAGTAGAGTCTCACCAGCTGCAGACATGATTCTTACGCTCAAGTTTCCGATGATCGCTTTCAAGATTCCAGCGACCATGGCCAAGAACGCGTACAAGTAAGCAGTAGAGACATTCTCGGGCGTAGGATTATCGATAGCGTCCCTATGAGAAAGCAAGAGGAGAAGAATACAAATATGAGTGTTTGAACAACATGTTTGAAGAATTTGAGACCAGAGGAAGACATACAGGATTCGTTTCAACAAGTATGGTGCCGTGTAACTTAAAAGTACATACGATACCGAACTAAACAGAGCGCGTTTGTAATTGAATGACAAAAACAGTTGTCAGGAGACAGAAATAAAATATCCGCTCGGCGTGAACGATAAACACTCACATCACTAAATCAGCCAAGAGTTCTCTTAAATTCAACATAACAATCTTTCGAAGTATGCTCGAACAACTATTCAAATTCAAAATGCCGAACCGACCAATCATTAGCGTCGGCCACTGCGGCTAAGGCCGAAGGGAAGAAAGAGAAAGAGGCGGTGTAAGAAAGACCGGAAGGAAACAAAGACCAACCTATCCTCTTCCCATTTACGTCTGTTGATGCCTGCCCGTCTAAGTATTCCAACATCCCAGATTTCGTCATCCTCCAATCGTTTCCCCCAACCGAGCTTGAAGAGCTCATCCATATGGCCATATGTCAAGTATTTCCAAAGACTGACATCCTCCTCTGGGCTTCTTCCTCCGATTCCTCTTGGCGAATCAAAGATATCTGCCGGAGGTACAGCGACTGGTAGGGAAAGCTGAATGGCGATGATGAGGAAGGAGGGGAGAAGGGGAAATGCGAGAGACAGCATATCTTCGTGTCCAGCGGACGAAAGCGGAAAGAGAAACGGAAGGAGAGGGGTTGGTAATCGGAGTGCTTGAAAGAAGAGCATGGAGTATGAAGGAGTAGGAGACCTATTCCATAGGGGAGCAACGACAGTAGTAATGGCCTGAAGGTATCTCAAGGCGAAAAACCCGATCCGATCACATGAGCTAGGTGAATTAAGAACGAGAGATAGAAGCACAAGATATTGAAAGGGGACTGACCCAAGCGAAGGCGAGTACCCATGATTGAGATACAACCCAAGCACCCTGACCGCTCATAAGCTCCCGGACACCACTGTAGACCAACCACGCAACTTCGACAAGACCGATATAAACCATCAACCCGGTCTTCCACACGGGCATTCCAACAGCCTTCTTATATTTAGCTGTCGCCATGGTATCGTCATCGGTCGTATGAACGGAAGGCAGGTCGTCATACGTCAAGAACGGTTTAAACACACTGTTCGGCGAGTTGAAAAGAGAAGACACAGCAGATACAGAAGAACACGCCGCCAAAGCAGGCAGAACGATGTTGAAAGCCGTATAGGCCAGGTAGGAAGAGACCATGCCGGCTCCTAGATGGTCGTTGAGGTTAACGGGGCTTTACAACATGTGTATGATAATTGAGATTAGTCCTGGACTTGCTTACGTCACGCAACTAAATAGCCGACAATAACACGTGACTACGCCACTCGGGCATTACTTCTGACAAGAATTTACAATGATCCATATTGTCAGGGATGTGATCTGCGTGTTACACCGGGTAACCTTCTCCTATTTCTATCATTCCTTCTGCTTCGCTATTCCTATGCTCTTCCATTACAGCGCAGGTGTTTCTAGCATTTTCTATGATTCATCCTCTTATGCATAATCGTTGGAGTGAAGGATAATATATAAGACGGGTCTCCTTTACCACCCATAGTATAGTCTGCTAAGCCTGAATCCTCTGTCCTCCTTGGTCCCTTAGCACTCTTGTACTCTGTGACATCAATCTTGTTCTTCCAAATCTCTTCGCCTCGCGCCCTAGTCACAGTCACCAAGCAAGAGAGCCTGAACTTCCTCTTTGCCCTCCATACTCCCTGTCTAACCACACTCTTGTAACCTCCCCGTTACTCTCTGAACTCGGATCCTGACACATATCATATCTATGTGGTTGGAGAATACAAACTCTTGCCCAAGAAACAAGAGACAAGTTCTGGATATCTTTTTGCTGATTCCTGTAGAGTTTTAGAGCCAGAACAAACCATGTGGAGTGAGTGTCCAAAGTGGGAGCTTGATTGATTTCGTTCTTGAGTCAGGAATAGACCGAAGATAGAAAGGAGAAGAAGAAAGAGATACTACCTTTATCTGTTTGTAACCTCGCCGTTGATACCACATTCGAGTCTGAGAATCAAGTCCATTTTGGTCGACAGCTGCTGTGCTGACTGTGACTACGTGAGCTTTGAACACCGTCCTATCTTGGTTCTCTAGGGTATCCATGATCTACAGGCATTCAAAGGAATGAAAGAAAAGAGTAAGGGATATGAAACCACGGGTTGAGAGTACAGGAGCTCTGTAAATCAATAGTATCTTGGTCCTTCTGCGCGGCGGGAACCTTGCTGACTTACTGCATTACCAATTCCTAGACCTTGAAATTCTTGGTATACGAAAAGACCGGCTAAAAGAGTAGAAACCAGTTCAGTCAACGGATTGCGTAGATTCTCGCATGTTCGGATGGGGTCTACAAACAGATCATTACCGTTCCGGTCTCTGGGTTACATAGATCGAGATCCTGCGCGTACGAATCAATTTTCTCGATGACGCCCCTTTTAAAGGTCAGATTTTAATCCCAGATAGTTTGAAAAGTGCAAACATGGTCAATCACATGAATAGCTTTATGTTTTGATCAAAGTAAACGGCATACATTCCGATATCGGTATTCGTTTCTGCATCTTCAAATATATATATGCCAACCTCTCCCACGGCGGCCTGCTGGATGCGAACGGAGACGTATTCTGACCAGCAGAAGGAGAGGTAGATTCACAAATGAAGGATACCAAGGAAGAGATTAGGAAGCATAAGAACAAACCTGCGCCCCATCCACAAGCTAGTCGCAACTCCGTCAGTGGGGGCTTATCCTCCTCTGAGCAAGCACATCTCAGTCAACGCCTGCAACCTCTTCTGTTGATCATCAGCTGATAACGCGCGCCATTCGGATCCGATTCGTTTCCTTCTCAGATGAGAATCTGAAGATGATATCGATACCGGCGAAACGGTCTGTTCAGGCAGGTCCATCGTTGTCTGCACACCGGTATGAAACGCAAGATTGCTGTTGCACTGTTGATCTTTGTAGCCGAAATTCACCGCAAGGGATTATTGTCAAGTACTAGACGTCAATCTCGATGTGTTGTCTACTCGTTCAAGCGTTGCTTTCACCTGATATACCTGATTAACTTGTCGAGACCCTTACAGACGACTGTTTAAACAGGCTGTCCTTCCAACTTCTTACCCAAAAAACGGATCCATCGATTGTGACCAGTGCTCAAGTTCTTATGGTTTCCTGATACTTAGTTCACAAAACCAGCCCTAAACAAAGTCGATCAATAAAAGGCGGAACGAATTTCTCATGCTCCACTAATTTCCCTTTCCCTAACAAACCCTTCAGTCTGGCCATGTCTTTCTGAACTGCCCCGAAGGGATCAACTTCTGTCATAGTGAGTCTTCAATCATTCCATACCATCTTGGTATTTTGCTTTGTTTTCCATTTTTCCTTCTCCTTCCTTCGAGTGACGATACATTAGTTATCCCTGTCCAAATCACAATTTGTCGACGAAAATTCCTGAATCGTGGTTGATTCTCTATCTCTGACACCTACACTTCGTTTTGCTCATCCTTAAATATATTCATCGTTCTTGGTTCTTGTACTGACTCCATTCTTCTTTTTCGTTTTTGTAATGAATTGGTCGAGCAGGCTTCTTTTATATGTACCGTTAGATATGACGACTGATTAGAATGTGTTTAGAAATACAAAATTGAAAGAAACACGGAAACGACAGACAAATAGAAAAGAATGGCCAGAAAGCAACGCTAGCAGCTACATCGTACATACCATCCTGTAGCAACTTGATATGATACACCGCGGGCCCAGTAAAGACACGTTTATCACCCCGGTAGTGAAATCATCCTCTGACGGCCGAGACTGCCCGGCCTCCAGGTTGGTCGTCCGTGGGTCTCTTGATCTACACGTGGAAAACAATTGGAACTAGATCACTTTCTCTTCATCATTCTCTTCTCCCCGACATTATTTCTCTTTACCTTGCTCTTTTAATATGCTATTGACGTTGACCGGCGCACAACCTCCGTCACATGAATAAGACTGGATCATGTTCAGACAAACCCCGGCGATAGTTTTTGTTTGACATTGATGAAACGGCTTCTCGTTCAGCCATACCAGTCACATAATATAGTCGTCTTTCAGACGATTCGTTCTTGTATCTCTCTGGCCCGTCGTTGAGGAAGATTGTACATTCATCTCCATTCATACCAGATGCGGTGACTTGGGTGGTGGTCGCAAGGATCTGGCTCTAAGGAAATGGACGGTTTGGGATATTATATCCCACTCGAACAATACTTGGACCGAGCGGCCGGGATGCAGAAGCTCCTACTCACTTAGAAGGAGTTCAAACGAGACATGTGTTGGCCATCATGGACGAACTTGATAAATATTTCTTAAGGCAGGGTAAAGATCTACGGTGATATATGTTTGACTACGACAACGAACGAACCATGCACATCAGAGGATTTTGATTCATTCTTTCCGTTATTGCTTTCTCCGTTTCATCTATCTTCTTGTTCGAGACAACCACTGCTTCTGTTCTTCTGGAAACTCGCATATCGATGTATACGAAGTGTCTTACCTTGATCGATGCTGTATCGCTCTAGCTTGGAACTGGGTTCGTTGGTTCCTCTGGGAGGGCCAGTGCGTTCCATCCTCAAATTCACCCACCTTGATTCTCCGTTCGCAATCATCTCCATCAGAGTCTCAACGAATCGAAGGAAACAAAAACCCGCTTCACCAATTACATATATAGATATCTTCAAGTAGGTTACCAAAAGTCATCGTCGCTCGATTCATCTCCATTCGACGATTTAATCTTCTTCTCTTTCTGAACACCATAACCTGCTTCTTCAGTGAAAAGAGAATCGTAAGATTTAGCAGCCTTCGCTGCTTCTCTCATCCTTGAGGCTTCTAGTTGAGCGTTCTTCTTTATATGTGTTTTCACGAAAGGTGAAAGAGAGATGGCGCGAGAACGAAACAACAATCAGCCAAGAGAACAGGTAGAAGAGTTCAGGGAGAAGAGGGGGATCAAGAAGAAAATGAAATTGGACGAACTAGTTCGTTAGCTTTCAACTTTTTAAATTTCCCTTCCTCTTTTAACCGTTCGATCCTTTCATGCTCGTGGTCCACCTCTTTTACAACTTTTGTCTTTACGAGTCGATTGACAATCGCATTATCTCTTGTAGAGATGTATACTCGCTTGACCCGCTTGTCGGAGTGGAAAGAGACCGCCCCGGTCGCCATATCACCCGTTTTCTTTCATGCGAGAAGACAACCAACAAAGGCAAAGAGAAGGGAGGCAATGAGTAGGTAAGAAATTGAGTGAAAGCTTGATCGGAACGAAGAAAGCTCTTGCAAAACGGAGATGGACAGACGATACCTTGAGATTATCCCATGGTGTATATATGATCGTGATATTGTTCTTCTTATTTCCTTCGCGCATTTATTTATTTAGAGCGAAGAATGGAGTTCAGCCTATAGGTTTAGCCGTTCGACAAATGTATCTTTTCTAACCTTCTATGCTGTTGGCTTTGACGAGTTGACCTAAGTCAATTAACAGCTTTTCGGGCAGGTTGTCCCAGTCTCCATATGGTAAGCTCGAAGGGATCCGGAGGTAAACGTGTGCTGACGAAAGCTGTAGCCAAAGAGACACAGTGTGGTCAGTATACTGTGAAGCTGACCAGGCCAGAAAGAAACTTGGGAACAAACTTTATCAACATGGAACCAGATGTCTTCCTTCGTTCCATACTTAATGAGATCTTCGTCTATAGAACAGAGAACAAACCAAATTTTGTTTAGTCGAATCTGTGCACGCACGGATTATGGAAGTTGTTGATCCTTGAACAAACGTACTTTCCACCTTGTCCTTTCCCATATAGATTGTCGCTGGCGGATCCACAACGTTTGATGTGAAGAAGACGACCATGATAGTGCTGGATGGGTTCAATGAGCACGGAGAATAAAGCCAACGATGTCAATGTTGATACAGACGACGAAGAAGGTGTTTGACCAGGTAAAGAAATTAAAGTAAAAAAAAAAAAACTCGACTCAACTTCTTTCAGTCAAACAACGACCTCGACCTCGATCAATCAAGCAGCCCATCGAGCTTGTCGGTCCCTCTCTATATTCTTCTCTGCACAACTCGCTTCATATTCTCCCTTTGATACTACCTACCGCATCACTTTGAAGGAATTGCATCATGAAGTCATCTCTTGCCCGGCTTGGAGCCCAACTCCTCGACATGTCTGCTAAGTCGAACTATCCGATAGCTCAAAAGCCTGGAATCGTTCGTTCTTCCCTATTTGTTTCTCTGTGCTTTGTTCTCTATCCTCCTTGCTCCTCTCGTTACCTTATCATTAAATATCCATTCAGTTTCTCTCCTTCCCTCACGAGAGAGCTATGACTGATCGATTGTTTTCTTCTCTTCTTTGGGTTATCTCCGATCTCTCGAAATATCCTTCACTCCTCTTCTCTCTCATTTTGTTCACGATCTCCTTTACCTTTCTCTTTTTTTCTCTTTTCATTTCTTTTGGCAACACCCCTCTTCTTCAAATACAGGGAGCAGTCGCTGCCTTCTTTGCTTCTGATCAGTCCAATAGAAAGTACCCGGAGCGAAAGGCCTACTTGACTGACAAATACACCCGGATCCTCACCCAATCCAACTGTATTCTCGCCTTTCAGCACAACAACTTGAGCGCGGCCGAAATCAAGGCTATCAGAGTTGGTTTGATGAAGACGAAGGTTCCAGAAGGAAGCAAACCTATGAAGTTGTCGGTCATTCGAGCGGGAGTGATGAGTGCGGCCTGCAACAAGCGTATGTTTCTCCGTGATCAGCACTCTTTTCCTTTCAAAGAGAAAGCTCTAACTTTTGGCCTGATCTGTTTTGTGCCTATATCCTCCTATTCTCATCTTCGTATTCTTTCTCTTACTTGTGCCTCTTGAAACGATAAACAGAGGAGTCGATTGCTTCTTTTGACGCGCTTCTATCCGGCCCGATGCTTTTCCTTCACTCTGATGGCCCCCTCTTGCCCTCTTACATCACCCAGGTTCTCACACAAGTCGACAAAGCCACCGGCTTCCGACCTCCCGCCGGTTCTGCCTTCCCACCCCGTCCGTTCGAATCGACCGAAGCTCTATTGACACATACCGGACCTTCGGTCTTCTCTATGGTAAACCCTCGGGTGTTCTGCGTGGGCGGTATCGTTGATGGAAAAGTGATGGGTCCGGAGGCTATCCGAACGGTCGGTACACTGCCTGGACTTAAAGAGTTGCAGGCTCAAGTGGTCGGTTTGGTTGGCTCGCCGGCTTCGCAAATTTCGGGTGTTTTGGGCATGGCTAGTGGAGGACAGCTCAACAGAGTATTGGAAGGTTTGAAAGTGAAGTTGGAAGAAGAGCAGGGTGGAAAGAAGGAGGAAGGAGCTTAAGGAGTTTATAGTCTAATTAAAACGAAATACACAATGCTTCTTTTTTCCCATCACTCTCCTTCTCTCTCCGGAGCTAGCGAGGAAAAAGTCACTTGAGCTCTCTGATGTGGTTGTCTATCTCCGAACTCAACCTTCTCCTTGGTGGCAGAAGAACAAAGTACGGGTTATCATTTGTATTCTCATCCCTTGAGGGCCTTCACCCACGTCCTTCCCACCTCTCCTACTGCCTGTTTCTCTGTCTCCTCTCCAGCTCTGTCCAAAACACTTTCTAAGCTCTCCCCCAACGACGTTCTCCAATCACTTGTATCTACCTCCTTCGTCCGCCTATGTTCGCCTTGCTCAATGGACGAGCGTCCGGCTACGTTGCTAACGAGCCATATGGCTGCGTCAAGCACAATAGGGCCGCCTGAAAGATCAGCCTTAGAAAGTGTTTCTTGTAGTTTTGATGGGGTCAACGTCGCAGGAGGAAACACCGGATCGGAATTGATCAAGAGAGAAAGGGTTAATTGGGTCTTAAACGGCTCGATATTGGGGATGGCTGACGACCTTGCCAGAGATGACTGAAGAGAAGGGTGGATGAATGCTAGGAAGCGCGGGAGAGAGGACGGAGGAAGCATGGAGAGGATTTCGGATATTTGAGTGTGTACTCGAACCGGAGACAGGAATGGTTGGGAGTATGAGAACACAGGGTACGTGAGTATGATGATCTATCAGTCACGGAAGAACAACCGAACGGACGAAAAGAACAAAGTGGCTAAGTGAGTTCAAGGTCTCCTGCTGACGAGATGATAACAACCAAACAAGAAACACACAAGAGAAATAAGCGACCCAAGAGTTCGTTTCCGTCTTTCTGACCGGTTCAATATAAGCTCGTCAAATTCGTTCCGATCATTAGACCCATTCGAGTAAAGCACCTGGACGAGTGGTAGGATATGCGATAAATTCCAACGTATCTTTTTTGTAGATGAATTCGTCTCGGGTGGTATCTGCGCTAGCAGTAATGGAATCCTCTGTTGCTGAGAACCTGGAGGAGCATTTCCCTCTCGGAAAGCTTTCTCCTCATCCTCTTTAGACTGAGTCCATACCTCCACCAGATCTTTTGTCCACAAGATGCATAACCAATCCAATACCAACCACCATCTCTCCACTCGTTCGCTTTCTTCTTTTTCTTCGGTAACTCTTCCTTCACCCTCTCCTTCTTCTGATTGTTGGCCTCTTCTGGATCGCTTTTTGTTCCCATTCGTTCTGCTCTTCAGCTTTCCCCATGACTCCCCGTGATCTCTCCATCCGTTCCAAAGCCCATTTTTCCAGTCGATCATTCCTCTAGCTTCCTTCTCAATCTCGGCCATATCTGGCTCAGCCCGGTTCCAATATATAGATGGAGGATCGAATGAAGGAATCGAGCGGGCGAGAGGGACTGGTGAGTGAAGCTCAAGTAGCCGGTGAAGTTGAGAGAGCGCAGTATCAGGAAGGGAGAGCTTATTGACCGAAGGGAGATGGATATTCACTGCTCGTGAAGAAGAAGAAGAAGAGGAAGAGTTCGATTGGTTGATATAGAAGAGATCAGACATGGTCGGGTGAAGAGCGAGGTAGAGTAAGATGAGGGTGTGCGCTCTGAGCGAGAAGATCGAATTAGAATGATCTGGTCAGCGTAGAGCTAAGGACAGGCAGAAAGGAAACATCAACGAACGGTGAGGGGACATAATCAGGCGAGAGAAATAAGCCTATGGTCTCTAAAGCGATCTCGACTATATTTCTTGTTCGATAACCCCAACCACAGTACCATGGGAGATTTTGTGGAGTGAGGGATCGAGCGACATGAACAGATGGGCCTGCTTGGTCAAGCCGAGTGTCTTCTAGAGGCTAGGGAATTAACAATAAAGAAAGAGGGAACAGGACGGACGGTGGCCTTCCTCGAGAGCGTTGTTGATAACACCTTGATAGCTGGAAGGCATGTCGACCTGGATGGAGTATTTATCAAGAGCGTCCATCACGGCTGATTACCAACGACGTTGAGGGTGAAAGTGTTGTTGTTGAAGACGATGAGTTGATGATGGTGGTCTGATGGAAAAGTCCTGAGCATTGCTACGGTATTTCACTCCATCACCATCATCATCACCATCATCATCACCTCCACCATCTCTCTATCCTCAATGACATCCTCTCCGACTGATATCCCCATGGATACTCCGATCAACACATCTGCCCCTACCTCTCTGGATTCTACATCATTCTCTCACCCCGCTCCGTCTATACCAACGCCTACAACTGACACGGAGCTCTATTCTTCCGATGAAGATCCTAGTACTAATCCTATCGGTGGCGATGGGGGCTCTGCATTTGAGACTCCATGTTCATCTCAACAATCCAATCCTAGTCGAAATCCGGAGAGTTCTTTAAGAGAAAGCTTATGGAGTGCTACATCAACTAATGAGCCTAAGGGGCTCGTCAGAGGAGAAGGAAGGAGAGGTAGACAAAATGATGGTGAGAACGGTCAGAACGGTGGAAGATTGTCTAGTCAGATGGAAGCCACAGGCGAAGGAGCTAGCGGTCCGAACGGAGGAACGTATGCGCAAGGAGGTACCAAGGATGATAGACTGTTAGGTGAACGAGAGTTTGATGCTCTTAACGAAGGTTCGTTCTGCTTCTCTCTTTAGTTTCTTTTACCTTTGTCGAGCGATTCATAAGATCAGAATGTACCACGCTTGAATGATACGCCTATTGAGGAGAAAGGCTCATCCGATTGATTCCCTCTTTGGCCCGTCTTGGACATCTCTGTCTCTTGCTCATCACAGAGATTGGAGACCCCTTCGATACGGACGAGATTGATGACTTCTAACGAAGCCAATCGTCTTCAACGAATGAACCTCCGATCTAATTCGCCTCATAGAACCGCAAAACACAACACACACTCTTCACTAGACTATATCGGTAAGTAGGCTCTTTCGATTTTGTTTCAAGATGATGTATATATGGTGTTCGAGAAAACTGATCATATGTTTCAATGGATGCGCATATAATCAGATCTGCGTTCTCTACCACCAGCTCAACTATCCTCTTCTCAACAACATATAAGTGCATAATCTATCGTCACACTCAGACGTCAACTCTTGTTCTATTCTAGTTTTGACCAAGTTCTCCAAACTCGAAAATAATCTAAAGAGTTTTCTCTCTCTGATCAAGTAGTAAATCATAAATCAAGGGAAGAAGGGCACCCGTCCATGTGCATTTTTATACTGCAAACAAAGAATAACATGGAATAGAAGGGCAGATGTAACAAGAAAGAATGTCCGGATCTGGATATAGAAAATATGCTGATATTGTCCGTGATGCAAGAGAGAAGAACGAAGGGACTGAGTAGTGAAATGCAACAGAAAGAATATCTGGAGATAGGGTGACAGTTGAGAATGAGGGCGGCAACCACGTCGTCACAGCAAGGGCAGTACGAAGGGAAAACGAAATATAACAGTCCGAAAAATGTACGATACAAGAGAAAAGAAGGGATAAAAACTTGAGAAAACTGAAAAGAAAAGAAAAGAAAAGGCTGATGGTCTTGATAGACTGGGTCTACCAGATGGCGAGCCAACTGATGACTCCGGCGCCAGCGCCGAGAGCAAAGACCCAACTAACGTGCTCCGATCGGGAAGCTCCCGAAACTCTGGCAGACTCTGAACCAGAAGCAGCAGCCTGAGCGGCAGTGGCGACAGTAGTAGAAGCGCTTGCAGACTGGGTAGTAGTCTTTGAGGCGCTGGTGGACACAAACGAAGAAGTAGAGCTGGTTACCGATGCAGGAGGAACATAAGCGTGGGCAGCTTTGATCATGTCGGCAGCCTTCTCAGCAACTCCGTAGGCGGAAGCCATCAAGTGAGCGGAGATCTGCATAGGCATGATAGAACAGTCGACGACCCGAACATTGCTTGTACCGTAGACCTTCAGAGTAGTGTCAACCACACCTCCAGAAGACTGAGGCAACATGGCGCATGTTCCAAGAGGATGGTACTCGGTTCCAGAGCTAGTGTATATGAAGGTGTTCAAGTCGGTGCCGGTGACGTTCGCTCCGGGAAGAGTCTCGTCAGCGATGACTACAAATAGGAAGTTCAGGTAACGTTTGTCTTCAGTACATCGACAAAAGATATAAATTAAAATAATAAAAAAAGAGAAATGCATAAAAGACGTACATGTAGACATTGGGTCAGTCGCCCCAAGAGTCCTGGCCCACTCCAGTCCCTTGTTAAGGATATCGACTTGAAACATGGAAACATCACTGACGTTAAGCGGCGCTTTTGTACAGGAAGTAAAAATAGAATACATAAGATAACTCACCATCGTAACCCATTCCAAAGTAGTTGGGGTCAATGGCAGGGTAGTCGAAGGGGCTATCGAATGAAAAGATGAAGAGATGAGTATTTAGCAAACGGTGAGAACCGTAGCTGTATGCAAGGAAGTACTCACTTGGTGGAGTTGATCATGATCGATCCTCGAGAGTAAGGGTGCTGCAATCCGACCTGAATACCGGCTCCGTTCATTCCTATATGGGCGCAAGGTAGAAATGTTTGCAGCAATCAGGATCGGAGTCGATACATCAATCGATTGAGACTGTCAAGAACACATAGGCATACCATTCAGCATTGACAAAATGATCTCGAGCTGTCCGATGTCCTTGCCAAGCCAACTGTTCTGGATCTCGTACTGAGCCCGGTATCCAGCAGCGACGTTATCCGGAATGTTTCTGTAAGGTCGGACCGACAAAGGTGAATATTCATTAGTCACCTTCTTTCGAATTGACTTCTCAAATGCAGACTTAATAGACGTACTGCCAAGAAGTGATGTCTTTGATATTCTGATCCAAAGCGGCGGTGGCGGTGGCGACATAAGTGGTATAGTCGCTATCGATATCGGCCATCGAGACGTATCCGGTGGCTTCATTCACATAACTCCATTGGGAGCCAGTGTAGTTTCCAGCTCGGTACAGCTCCAAGTTGGAGGCGGCTTCATCGGCGTTGATAAGGTTTCCCCAGGTGAGAGTTCCGGCTCTGTTGTCACAATATGTTAAGAAACAGAGAGTAAGAACACCACTAAATATGCAATTTGGTTGAACGCACACCGATATGGCAAGAAAAAAATGTTCACGCACTTGGTGTTAAACTTGACAGCCGTGGAGACGTGGTCTTGAAGTCCGTAACCGACCGGAAGATCTGAGACGACATTGATACCCAAGTTAGAAAGGACCGAAGAAGGCCCGACACCTGACAACTGAAGGACCTGAGGAGTGTTGACTGTTCCTCCCCTGAAGATATGTTGCACACATAAACAAATTGAAGGAGAAGAAGAAATCAGCCAGGCGCAAAGTCAGATTGCTGATACACCACAACGACTGAATTTATTTAATTTTTCTTCACGGAAGAACGAATACTCACGAGAGAATAACTTCCTTGTTAGCGGTGACAGTGTACTCTTGCCCTTCGTTTCCTCCAGCCGTGCTCTTGAATTTAAAACCATTGGAAACAGCGTTGCCTGCCACTGTTGAGTTCCAGGAAATTGCTGTAACCTGGAAACCGGTGAGGATGACACTGATTGTATTCATTCATATGTTAGTCATTGAGTAGACAGAGATTGAGTGAAGAGATGGACGACGAACAGGTTGGATCTCGGGGGAAGAGGGGCGATGTATCCGGCCTGAGAGTCACTTCGAGTAGAGTTTTCGGTGTTGAGAGTGGAAGGAGAGAAGGAGACCCCAACATTGGCTCCAGAGTGTGCGTCCAGTCGTTTCTTACCCAGGTTGACCTATTTGTAAGAAGGGCATTATTGATTGAAGATCAGTAAATGGACAATCGATTCTAAAGGAAGATGACAAGAAAGAGAGAGAAGGGACCAACCCAGGCAGGCACCCAGTTCTTGACAGAGTCATACATGTAAGCACAATATCCAATCTTGATTGGTCCAACGGTTCCATGATCAGAAACGTTGTAAGGGATGTCATAATAGTCGGTTTGCCACTTGGGAGGAGCAGTGAAGTTCTCTGCCTGTTGTTCATCCAGAAAAATTCAAGAACGACGGTCTCAGTAAGAAACCCTGGACCAAGCAAAACAGAGAACCTTGATGACGGACTTTGTTGATGTAAGCCGTCATGGCCTCCCATCCCCAATCTTCAGTCCCATTGGGATTCAACGTATTCCATGAATCGTACTCTTCTACCGATCCTCGAGACCAGAACAACCCGTTTGTACTTGAGCTTCCTGTGGTGTCCGAAAAAGAGAAAGGAGTTAGGTACAAGCAGAGCAAGATGTGATGGGTTGGTATAGGAGCAACAAACCTCCTAGTCCTTTGCCTCGGGGCCACGACTTAACGGTACCTAGAGCGTCGGTCTGTAAGAGAAAACGGAGCAACGAATAAGTATCTTCTGCTGATGTTGAGAAGAAAGATAGTGACCGCTTACTTGAGCGACGGTCTTGTACTTCCTGTGTAAGCGCATCACCGACGCATACGCATATACATACAGTCAGAAACAAAGAACTATCACTTGATGCATCGTTGTTACTCTCAATGTACTAACCAGTCGTAGTCGGAGCCGGTCAAGCCATTGAGATCTATCGGTCGAATGAGCCAAGGAAACTCAAGATTTGTAAGCTGCGCGTAACAGATGAGAGTTTGGTATACACGTACAAGAATATCCAGGGATATCGATCTAAGATGACATTCAAGACACCCATGCGAAGAAAAAGAGGATGACGAAGAGAAGAAGAGAAGTTGAGCGCGAATCACACAAGCGGAGAAACGCCCAAGCAGAAGACGCCGTACCCTGTCCTTGAAGTTCGATCCATCGCCACCAGCTTCGATCAGCGCGACAGTCACGTTCGACCACTCTGATAGACGGGCAGCTAATGCCAGGCCAGCTGTTCCACCACTGTGCAAACGAAAGTCCCGAAAAAAGATAACGGGATCTAGAGTGAGAATGACGCAGCATACCGACAGTAAGAGAGCTTGTATATCAGAGGAAACATACCCAGCGATGAGGAAATCAAACGACTTTCCATCGAGCTGTGACGGATCGGTAACGATAGATCTCTGAACAAGCGCCTTGTCTGGAGAGGAATGGAAAGCCAAGACCGAGAGAAGAGATGAACGGAAGAAGCATGCATAAAAAGATCAGATGACGCGTTTCAAGTGATTGAGTCCAACAATCAGAATGGATGGGTAGGATGGAGAACTCACTAGCATAGTTAGGATTATAGGCTGCTTGAGTGGTCGACCCCACCAGAGAGAGAGCGAGTAGAGCAGAGAGGGAAAGACTATAGGTTGACATAGACCGGAATCAATGGATAATGTTCTGTATGTGTGAATCGCCAGGCAGAGTAGCTTGAAGTGTCCCAGGTCAATCGATCGAGTGATGTGAGAAAGAGGAGGGAGAGGAGAGAGTAGAGAGAGAGGAGTTTAGGAGAGCAAGTGGTGGTTCCGAAGAGAAATGAAAACAGAAAGAGATAAAAACAAAGCAGGCAGTCTTTAAGGATCTCTCTTCCTACCAGTAGACACGAACTCTAAGACGGAAGGCGAGCAGAAGAGGAATCAAGAATTTCTGTGCGTGGCAAATTCGGAGGGAAGGCGGAATTTCCTTTATTTTTCTCTCCTCTGCCGCCAAGGCCGGATGAATCTCTTGGCGGATCTCCATTTTTCTTGCCCGCTGCGCTTGAACATCTACATCTACTGGAACATTCGGATATTCTTAATAACCCTCTGAATCTTATTGGCGCAACAATAATAACAACAGTAATAAAAACAATAACACAACAATAATACACGCCTGCATGCACGCGTTCCTACACGCGACTATGACTATGGCTGGCCAAAGAGCGAACTGAAAGGCATGGCCTCGGTGGGCTGCAGCCAGTTCTTCTCACTAGGTTCGACAGAGATGAAAAAAAAACCGCATTGGTCAGTCACGTTGTGCCACGCCGGCAACAAACTTCAAGGAAGAAAACAGAAAAAAGAGAGCAAAAGTAACGCAACTCATATGTTGCCCCGTTTTCCTAAAAACAATTTCGAAAAAAACGGTCCAGTCAGCCTTCGGACCCTAACACAAAGATGGGTTGAAAATTAGAGGGATTAAGCCCAACCTCTGATTCAATCATGTCTGTCGAGGAATCACAAGAAAACACGTTTGGAATTGATGAGAAACTACTGTCTACCAATCAGAAGATAGATCAGTAGATAACTTACGGAATGTATAAATGAATCTCGACTTGTCCGAATAGTTGTGTTCCGATCGGTGGGCTACACTGCCATGGATGATAACCAGAGTGCCTAAATTACAACATACATTCACACGCCCCTTGATCAGCATCTTGTTCTTGGTACATAAGACAGAACAGATACTCGAAAGAAAGAAAAGACAAACCGGCATCGCACTCCTCACACACAAAATTTTCTGGATCCCAACCGATCTCCTCTTCTTGTTTCTTGGCTTGCTCCATGCCGGGAAGGGTCTCGAACCCAGTACCACCTCCTGGCAAACGAACAAACCGAGAGTGAACTTTGGAAGTTTTATGTGACCCTGGTTTGAAGTACTGCAAAACAGAAAACATGTCAACTCCGAATCAGATCAGGAGAAAAAGGCTGTAGCCAACAGTGATGTACGAGAAAAAGTTAGAGGATATGCTCACAAGGCAGCCATTGGTTGGTGTACACTTCTCAAGAGCAAACCAGAAGCCAACGGCCGATGGAGGGTCGGTGTACAGGAACGTGCTATCGTTATGCACCGGAACTTTTCCTCCAATCTGCGTTTGTAGGTACAGTCCAAAAAAAGAAAAACAGTTCATGATGACCGAAAATCACAATCGAGACATGAGTCAACATACCTTAGGCTGCTTGCAGATGATCATGCTCTGCAGGACCTTTGGATCTTTGTGAGCGCCCAACTCTTTGGCAACGTTCTTTATGCTTTGGTTTCGAAGCGTGAACTCTGTGAGCACAAAGAAATGGGAACAGAGAGGCAGTTCGTCAAAATGTCGTCATTTCTTTCTATACCTACCTAGATCAGGTGAGGAAGGAAATTCTTCGGCACAAACCTCGATAGACATCATCTAATTCATGCAGGGCATGCCCGATCTTATTGATAGAAGTCTCTTTGGACACACCCGATCTGAAGTCCTTGGCTGTAAGATCGAGAATGAAAAGACGTTCTCAATCAGCCATAGAAGAGATGAAGCTACATCAGAGGAGTCTCACTCAGAGATCATTCAGACTGACTATCATCATCAAAAGCACCCTCTTCGAAAAAGTACCGAATCTTGTCTCCAGAGTCAAGGAAGTAGTCATCGCCAACATGGTCGACGCCTTCCTCGTAATTGCCATTCCAAGAAATTCATCCGAGTAGTTCAACAAGACACTATCAGATTGACACATGGCGGTGCTGACGGACTGGGTTGGGCCGAGCACAGGTTTCACTCACTCTCTCCTGTACTGAACTTTGTCATAGGATGGCCTTCCAGAGAAAAGTCCTATTTCCGTCATCGTTCAAAAATGTATGACCATCAGGTCCCGTCCATTTGTGTAGCTCAACAGATGAGACGACAGCCAACATACAGAGAGTAGCTTGTGAGCCCTGTTGAGTAAGCCATCGGTCTGGCTCTTGGAGAAAAAGCTGGGAAGGACAAGATATCCATCCGAATTGAACTAGATTTTCAAACGAGAGAACGACATTATTGATGAAACTCCGGTCCTCCTGATAGTTTGACTGGTTGACTCAAATCTATTGATAGAAGCCAAGTAAACCATAGACTCGCCTTGTTGATTTGTTCTTCGGTCAAATGATAACCGCTCATGGGAACAAGGATGTACGAATTGAAAGAAGACACGGACGAGAACGAGGAGGTGAACGGAGTGAAAACGCGAACGAGAATAAAGGCGATCGGCGTTGATGACTGAGATGCGAGACAACTCGTGAATAATCAACGGCGGCCGCCGCCGGGCCGTTTAGCAGTGCCTTGTGTGCAAATCTCCGGCTGTTACCCTTCGCCTCCTGCTGCGGCATTGAGAAGGCTGGATTTAAACTTCGGTCCTGCATCCGTCATTAATCCCTAGCACAGCAAACGGATCCGACCTTCGTTGCTGGTCGTGTGTTATAAGAAGCATTCTGGTGATGTCTTGTCGAGTTCTCATCCTCATCCAGTCTTCATCCTCATCCTCATTCTCAACTTGTATACCCTTTCCTTGATACTCTGTTGATAATGCTTCGTCTTCGAACAACTCTTGCCGTGGCGGTATGTCTCATCGCGGCTCTTCAGTTTGCGCCGACAGCTTCTGCTGTGGATCTTCCATCCTACATCACTCCGGCCAGTACGCAGGATCCCAGCAACACGACAATTCAGAACGTATGTATCTTGTTATTAGTTCAATTGAAGACTCACAAGACTTGAGAGGAATAGATGGATGTTGCTTGTCGGAATATGTCACGTGATGGCCCAAATTTGTGTTCGTTTTATTCAACCTCAACAACTCTTGGTCTCTTTTACTACGCTCGGCGCACCTCCCTTACAAAATCTGGATACACGCTCAGTTTTATCCTCAATATGATGTTCGTCCATGTTCCTCAATTATCCACTGAAGAAGATCGAGCAGCCTGAAGCGGATCGGGGTTTTCTTGATTAAATTAAATTTACCATCACCTCAGGAAAGCAACCCGTTGAGATATCTACCCAACCAAGCTCTCGCCATAGTGGTCACCGCGCTTTACGCTCTCGTTGGCGTCGCGCTCTTTGTTCAACTCATCATGCATGGTCAAAAATGGATGTGTACGTTCGACAACCTTGGTCACTGTTTTCTCTCAAATCCGTCCCTGTCTTTTTGCCGTTGAGCGCGCAGTGTTAACCCTCAATCTATATGTTACATTCTTGGGATTGTTTCTGCGTGGTCAACTCATAGTGACTTTGATCATCGGTAGCTTCTGCTATGCTGTCGGAATGGGCCTCAGGTTGCTCTTCCGAAAGAACTCTGTTTGTTTTATGCTCTTTGAACTTCCTTCATCTGAAATGCACTTTGATACTCATTTCATTCTCAATACATTGTCCCCTACATGGTTTGGCACAGCACTCGATGGGAATTTATATCGCTCTAGATATGTTCACCGTGCTCTCGCCCTGTGCATTCCTCGCGACCGACTATGTTCTCCTTGGCCGTCTTGTGAGACATTTGGGAATGGGCAAGCACCTTCTGATGTATGTCTTTGTCCTTCTACCTCTGTTCTGAAGAAGTAAGCTCATCCTTATTTGACAAATTCAATACAGCAAAGCGCAGAAGACCACAATCATCTTCGTCGGATCAGATGTGCTCACTTTCTTGGTCCAAGCTGGTGGCGGAGGTCTGGCGTCCAGCAAGTCTTCTTCGACGTCCAACATCGGCTCAAAAGTCTTCCTGGTTGGTATCATCCTTCAGATGATCTCCTTTATTCTGTTCACGTAAGCTTCCAGGCCTTCTTGTGTAGCCTTCGGATAGGGACTGATATCTTACCTTTTCTGCGATCCTGTGTACAGCTTTTTGGCCCTTGACTTTGGTTTCAGTACGTCTTTGGCTGTTCGAATCTTTTTGGTATCTTTAATTTTGTTGACTTGCTGATCATTTCGTGGGTGCCACTTTCAGAGATCTACAAGCACGAACCTCAACTTTGGTCTGCGCCTGACAAAAATACTCGACGATGGAAGCACCTTTATTACGCCATGCTTTGGACATGTGTTGGGTTCATTGTACGTCTTCTGAGAAGCTTGTCTCCTTTTTCCTCCTCATACGGGTCTCTTGTGTGGAAACTGATCGTGCTATTCCGTTGTTCCGCAACCTCATCGATTGGCTCATATTTTTTGCTCATCAGGTCCGATCTACATTCAGAACAGCCGAGCTCAGTCAAGGATTCATTGGCCGCTTGAGCACAACAGAAGGCTACGTCTTCGTTCTGGACACTTTGCCCCTTTTCCTGGCCATCATTGCCTATATTCCCTGTTCGTCTTGCCTCCTTTCTCTCATCTTGTCAAATTCTTTTCGCACCTTGGAGCAGTTTGGCTTACTGTCTTTCTCTTCTGTCTGACCTAATTGTGACAGTCTACCCTGGAAGATACCTCCGCCCAAATGTAGCCGGTGCTGACCAGCATGCATACGATACTGTTGGCTCGCTCCAAATGATGGGTGATTCGAGCATAGAGATGGAGTCTGGAAACAAATCCTGGTATGGACACAAGTAGAAAATATAGATTACCTCTGTCGAGCCTTTTTCTTTTCCCACAAAATTTCACTTCAACCAAAGGAGTTAGGTTGGATTATCTAAAATTCATGAACGTTCTCTAAGCTCTTTATTTATGTCCACTATCATTCCGAATTCTCCCCATCCTTCTCCTCATTCTTATTGACTTTTCGACTTTGATCAGAGCTAGCTCGTCTTCTCCTCCTGTGTGTCGTATAATCTCTCCTTTAGTTTATAATCTCTTCATTTTAGCAGATGGCTTGTGGCGCTACTCTTTCATCTCCGTTTCACTTTGATCCTCGCTATTTTTATCAAAATAACCCGTCGTTCGATATTTTCTATATCTCACTCGTGCATCGCGTCGATATCAGTTAAACACTTTTATTGGTGTGCTTCACAAATCAACGCGAAAGGATGATACAAGGAAAAACGAGAGTCACTGGCGAGAAAGAATGTGCTAGAAACTTCGAGTGATCAGTAATTTATGCACGCTCTATTTCCTTTGGTTACTTTTGATGTTCAATCTTTAATTCGCCCACCCGTTTCACGATCGACTTTTTCACCATCTCTTGCTTTTCTAATCATCTATCATCTATCACATAACATGTCTACTGTGAGCAAACTATTCCTTTGAATAAACAGACATACACGTTGGGCATCTGCTGAGACAGGAAGATATTGTGTTTTGTGGTCTCTTCTTTATTCACCTACTAGGCTGAAGAATTTAAGGCTCTCGGAAACGCCGCCTTCTCTAAGAAGGATTATGACGAGGCCATCGTTCAGTTCTCAAAGGTTAGTCGTGATTATCCTTTCCCATATCCTGATCTCTGTCCGAGAGAGAGAGCGAGAAAGAGTCCGCTTTGAATGATATCCTTGTTTCGCATATTTGAATGCGACTAATATTCATATCCTGCTCTCGTATTGCTTCACGAATATTCAGGCCATAGAATTGGACCCCAAGAATCATGTGCTATTTTCGAACAGATCTGCCGCTTACGGTGGAAAGAGAGACTACGACCAGGCCTTGGTTGACGCCGAGAAGGTCTGTCTATTCGTTCATTTCCATTCTCTCGTTTCTGTGATACGTATTTGTCGAAGCTGATGTATCGCGACATATGAATTCTCTATTCAGACGATTGAGCTCAACCCTTCATTTTCTAAGGGATACTCTCGAAAGGGATCCGCTTTGCACGGTCAGCGAGAGTACGCTGCTTCTATCGAGGGTAAGCTAAAGTCGATCATAAATTGGATTATCCGATGGAAAAACCAAGAATCCTCTTCCGTGTTTGTAGTACCTGATCGTTCTTCTTCCGGTATCTCTCGTTGATTACAGCATACGAGAAGGGACTCGAAGTCGAGCCCACTAGCGCTTTGCTCAAGAAAGGTTTGGACGAGGTCAAGAAGGCTCAGGAGAAGGACGAGGCCGACGGATCTGATGGCATCGCAAAGATGTTCAAGGACCCCAACATGTTTGCCAAGTTGGGAGCCAATCCGAAGACTGCACCCTTCCTTTCCGACCCTACTTTCGCAGCCAAGCTTCGAATGATGCAAGTTAACCCTCAGCTCGCTTCCGATGCGTTCCAGGATCCGAGAATGATCCAGGTCATCGGTGTCTTGATGGGTGTCGACTTGAACGCGTTTGAGCGACCGGAGGGCTCCTCGTTTGATCCTGCCAATCCGGAGGCTTCCGAGCCGGCCCCTGCCTCTGCTCCCAAGCCCAAAGAGACTCCTGCTCCTGCTCCCAGCAAGCCTACGCCTGCTCCGGCAAAAGAGCCTGAAGCTGAGCCAATGGAGGTCGATGAGGATGCTCAAGCCAAGGCGGAGGCTGAGGCTAGCAAGAAGAAAGGAAATGAAACCTACAAGGCTCGAAAATTCGAAGAGGCTATTGAGCATTATCAGATGGCCTGGTCGGTTTGGCCCAAGGACATCTCGTTCTTGACCAACTTGGCTGGTAAGTTCATCTTTGCTCTGTTCCGTTTCATTATGCATGTAGCTGATCGTGAGAGACAAAACTCACTTGCTACTCAAACATTGTCTATGTGCTGTGAATAGCCGTCTACTTTGAGCAAGGAAACTACGATCTTGCTATCGAGACTTGCCAGAAAGCCGTCGAAGAGGGTCGAGATATCCGAGCGGATTACAAGATGATGGCCAAGTAGGTTCCTTATTGGTCTTGTGATCACCTTTCCTCATTATATTTAAATCTATGTCTGATGCCATTTCTCGTATTCTTCTAATCTTCCTCCAGAGCCTACGGCCGGATAGGAACGTCCTACCAGAAGAAGGAGGATTTGGAGAACGCCATCAAGTTCTACAACAAGTCTCTCACCGAGCACAGAACCCCTGATGTGTTGGAGAAGCTCCGAGCTGTGGAGAAGCAGAAGAAGGACGCTGACATCGCTGCCTACATCGATCCCGAGAAGGCTGAGGAAGCTCGAAACCAGGGTAACGAAGTTTTCAAGAAAGGGGATTTCGCCGCTGCCGTCAAGTTGTATACTGAGGCTACCAAGCGATCGCCAACGGATCCCAAGGCGTACAACAACCGAGCGGCCGCTTACACTAAGCTGGCTGCCATGCCCGAGGCACTCAAGGATGCTAACCACGCGATATCACTTGATCCCACGTTCGTCAAGGCTCATATCCGAAAGTCACTTGTCTTGTTCGCCATGAGGGAATACACCAAGGCTCTCGAGGCTTGCAGCGCTGCAAACGATGCTGATGTGGATCACAAGAACCAGAGGGAGATTGAAAATCAGATGAGGAAGTGTTATACCGAGCTTGAGAAGGAACGACAGGGAGAGTCGGAGGAGCAGACTCTGCAGAGAGCGATGAGAGACCCGGAGGTTGCCGTACGTCTTGCTTGGATCTTTTCATTCCCTTGTGTTGCCTATTGTTTGCTCGACTGATCGGATCACTTCGTGTCTTGGGTTTTCCTTTTCTGTAGGCTATCATGCAAGACCCAGGTGCGACTTGAATCATCCCTCTTCTTCCACGATCAACCCATCCTACGCCACCCAAATCTATCGACCGATCTGAAACTAACTTTCACTCTTGTTCCCCCTCAATTTCTTCTTTTCTTGCCTCAGTGATGCGAAACATTCTCGAACAGGCTCAGAGTGATCCTCGAGCTCTTCAGGAGCACCTTAAGTCCCCGTTGATCCGAGAAAAGATCCAGAAGCTTCAGGTACGAAGTTCTTTCTTCATCAAACCTTCTGATCACCATCGGCTCGGATCGATCTCACTGACATTGTTTTCTGGCCAATCCCGACTTTTCTTTCTATTCAGGCCGCCGGTGTCATCAGAATGGGCACTCGATAAAAACTCTATGTCTAATTAATCTACGAATTCGAGATGCCGCTCATGATGGTTTTAAATTGATATGCCTTCGAGAGTTTCTTACAAGGCTTGTGGCGAACAAGAACACAGCGGAAAAGAAGTAACTTTTTCTGATTCTGATTCTTATCATTGCCTGTTTTTTTTCTCTTCCTTTTCTTGAGAAAGTCGTCATCATATGTCTTGCAAAAGTAAATTCATCCGGAAAAGAAATAAAGAGAGCCCGAGAAATTAAAGAGTGTGGGTTGGAGGGGCAAGTGAAGTAACATCTAAGAAGTTGAAAGGAAACTGGTCCTGATTCGGAAGAAAAAGGATAAGTATCTTAGAATCGATCACGCCTCCAGGGCTCTCCCTCGTGCTTGTGGTTGATCTAAGATAAGAGAGTGGGGGACGAGTCGATCAGATTGAGAATGCGAAGAACTCAACACATTTCTTGTCAAAAGTATGAAAAGGCGGAAACTTACAGCAAGGAGCTTGACCTGCTGGTTCTCCTTGATGTGCTGCCACGGCTGAGGGTTTCCGTTCTATAATCATGCCGAAGACAAGTGAGAAGTAAGGACGAGAAACGTATGCAATATACGTTTGAATGAGACTGAAGAGAATGCTTACCCTGTCCCAGATAACTGTGTAGATCGAGTGTTCGGAAGACGCAGGAAGGTTGAGTATTAACGCGATGAGGATCGAAGAATGACGTTGGTCAGTGAAAAGTGGCGGGGAAGAACTGGGTTACAAGCCAGCATAACTGAACCAGAGATACAGAGAAGGAGCGGGAAGGATAGGAAGGCTCCACAAAACTTTGAGACATACCATCGGGACCTCGAGCCAACCTAGACAAGTACCAGCCAGCACCGCCGACAGCACCAATCACGACGGCGTAGATGGGAAGAATCTCATAAGCGAAGACGGACTATGAATCGACACGAAGAAGTTGATTGAGAAACGATAGGACGATGGGGAAAGAGACAGATGCATGATCCATCGAGAAAGCAAACGAAATCGATAGAGTCAGTCGTTGAGCGTTTTCACCTTGTGACCTTTTTTTCCCTTTCTTTTTTTTCCTTGCGTCTCTGACGTATCGCCTCTATGAGTACTCCCCAAAGAAAAAAGATGTTCGGGAGAAACAGAAGCTACAGACCTTCCTGAAAAGGGGGGTAGGGACCTTAGGCATGGTGTGCGAAGGTGTAAAAGATCGGAGAGAAGAGAGGAAGGGGGAAGGGAAAGGGGAGGGGAAGGGAGGACGGGAGAAAGGTGGTGGTTAGACGGCAAGAACGGGTGGGGCACGGATCCATGACCGAGTGCGAGATCTGTAGGTGATTTGGTTACGCACGGGCACGCCTCTTATCACGTGTCGGTCTCGTAACCATATCAACCGACGTACCCCATTCTCTCAAGAGAAAAGCTCGCTCACGCAATCCCGGACTATGATAAGTCAAAGAGGCTCGGCACAGTGCGCCCATTGCCAAGAGCGTCTGGATGATAGACCACTTGGTTATGAGTACATGAAGCAAGGTAAGCAAACAAAGAGTACATGTGCATCCTTTGAAACAAACCAGGTTGGCTAGGCGCATGAACTGAACAAATCGGATGACGTTTCAAGTTATTGATGCATTTTTGTGTTAAGCCCATACGGACTTATACTACTCACCTTCTCAACGCACTGCCTCTAGCAGTCGTCGAACGAAGCTGATCCTTCCGACCGAGTGTTCGGAATCCGTTTGAGCCTTTTAATTTCCGCCCTGCTGACGATTAACTAAGTTGAAGGAAGTGCTGATGATAAAGCAAGGACGATCCGCTCTCTTGAGCCGGTCTAGGTCTAGCCGAGATCATGTTCATTAACGTTGGATGACGGCGACTCCAAGCTGATATTTGGGCCTTTTTAAACTCCCTGATTGTCGATATTTCTTTCTTTCCCTTTATACAAACGCTCGTCGTGTTCTTATCGATTAACTACAGATCAGGCTAGTTCATCCACTTAACCTTGATTCTGTTTGGTTCAGTAATTCCATCTTGACCTCTGTTATCTTGATCAAGAAGTGAATACCTGATTTAGCATATCACCCATATCGTCCTTCACTGTCTTATTATTCTACCCTGTTGATCTTCAAAGTCCGCTCTCCCAAGCCGTGAATACTCATACACATCCTCTTCCACTTGATGGTTTCTCAGTTGCACCTACTTCAAATATGACATCCTCATCTTTAACAAGTCCTGAAGACAGATCCGACATAGTCGCTCTTACCAAATCAGATCAAATCACTAAAACTTCTGTCGAAACACGGGCGAAGGTGGAGATGGACGAAAGAGTTGATCTCGGAATAAAACGGAAACGGGTGGAGAGGGCTTGTCTGAACTGTAGAAAGAGAAGGATCAAGTGCAATGGAGCGGAACCCAAATGCGAAGCTTGCACGAATTTCCGTTCAGAGTGTGCCTATGTAGGATCTTACCTTTTTGTTACTCCCCTCAATTTTCTTCATATAGAAGAGGATGGTAAACAAACAATGCTGATAACATATATCTACGTCTAAATCTGGACGGTATCTCTTTAGCCACCTCCCACTCATAAGTTGACTATCAAGTTAGTGTCACCTACATCACTTCCATCTGCACCACCGATTTGTTATTGTGATCTGGCTGACATTGTTCCTATCCTCCTTTCTAGAAACTTCGAAGCGCTGCAACGTCGAATTCATGAACTCGAGTCCAAATTAGCCCACGCGACAGAGCAAACATCTCTCAGTCAAGCTTCGAGATTGGCACATGAGCCTATCTATCCTTTAGTATCCACACAGCCACTACCTCTTTCCGCAATCCAGCACGCCAGCAGTACATTTCCTCAGTCTTCTGACATCTCTCATCAGGTATTTGACTTTATCTCTTGAGCCTTTTTATCCTGTCCGTCCGTCCGTCCGTCCGTTATGCGTACCCTCTAAGACAATCTTACCTCTATCTTTAGACACCATTCCAAACACTTCCAACCTCCACCTTTCAAACTGAGCCTGCAATTCTACCCATCTTATCGACATCTCTGTCTATCATTCCGGAATTGGTATCTGTGCAGCTAGACGACCCTTCGAACACTGGCCAACCCTATACTTTTCCCACAGAGATGCTGCCTGATGAGACCCAAACAGGTTCTCTAGAGATCACACAATCACAACATAGTTCGCAGTTGTTCGATTCTATGAGAGACATGGATCAATACGGTATCCCGACAGGGTCAGAAACAATTCTGAGGGGCGCGCAATTCGGAGAGGAGTACAATTTTGAAGAGTTATTTGAGACGGAAACGAGAGCGAGCCAGGAGAGCGAGCCCGTACCTATGGTCCAAGATTTCATAACACATGCACAGTTGGAACCAGTTCCTGGTGAGTGGGTGCATCCTTCCACGCCGAGAATATGAGATTGAAGCGTTAACATGGAAACTCAATCATCCTATCCTACATGTTTGTGTCCTTTTTCTACCTTAGTTCAAATAAAAGTCGAACCTATATCGGATGCTCTTGATCCGGACCTAGTGAGAGTGTTTCAGTCATCTCACCATTACATAATTCCGTAGTCTCCGAGTTTTGCTGATTCAATGTGAGAATGGAATTCTTTCATCAGTATGGTCTCCCGTCGTCCCATGAGGTCGCAGCGATGTTGACGGTCTACTATGAGAAACGTAAGTATATCTCAAACGTTGTGATATTATTGCTCTGACTTGGCTGAGCCAACGACCTTTGATTCAGTTTACTATGCTTTTCCTGTGTTCAACCTTGATCCGATCTACCAAAGGTATATTTCTTTCTGAATTGAACGGTTCGGCGGACGCTTGAAAGCTGACCAACGATATACATGCCGAATAAGATACACAAATCCTTCTGTACAACCACTACAGCAAAACTATGACACTTCAAATATTCTCCAGCTCGCAATGCTCAATCGAATCTTGTCCATAGTGATCGCCTATCGGGGTCAAGACGGCGATAATGTACAGTCGGGAGTTCTTTCAACAAGAAGTTTGCGACTGATTAAAAAAATTAATAGTCGGTCATCTTACCTGATTCATTAAGAGAATCAAACTAGATGGAGGACATGATCCGCTCATTATGGATCTCGTATGCTATTGATGACGAACTCATAATAAAGTATTCTCGGCCATCAAGATAGAGGTAGTTCAATATGTTCTTCTCTCGTGTTGTGAGTAACACCTTCACATTTTTTCGTTAGTTTGTCAGCTCAAGCGCCTCAAGACTTGAAAGATCCTTTTAGTTGTTATTGTATAGATTATTATAGCGAAGTGTAAGTGTTTGACATACTTGCTCGTTAATTGTGGTTATGTTTTGGTGCTTTGTTACTTCAAATTGTTCAATCGAATCTTTGCACCGTTACGCTCCCCTCTTTGTTTCACTCTCATCAATACTTCACCGTATCCAGTTGTCCTAGCGTCTCCAAGATCGATGTTGCCAAAGAACACGCTATACTATCATCGTTCCTCGTCCACAGCCTCCAGCTTGATCTGCCATCAGCTGACGGTATGCTCAGAACAGATCGTGAGATTCAGTATAGTCTGATGAGGGCCGCTCATGTTAGTTTCATCACTGCTTTTGTCATGCGAACGTGCTGATGGGTTTAGATGATCTATTTGTCTTGTTGACTGGCCAATCGTTTTCGCGCTCTTTGATGATACTTAGTTGTGCATAACTGTCCAGCTGTCAAGCATGCTGGATGAGCCAAACCTCACCAACGGTTGCGGCCCCATGTTGGAATCCGAGTTGATCATGTTGTTGCTCTATCCAGCCTCAGTTTGGTCTGCTGTCGAGCCGACTAGATCTTTGTTCTCACAAAAGCAACACATATTTTTTGTCGAGACTACTAAACTATGTAATCTCAAGTGGGAAATAATCTCCAAGTACATTCTAATCATTTCTTCATATTTCTTTTCGCTCTGTTTCTCTCTTTATACCCGAAGCCCTATGGTAGTTATTAACAGTCCTTCTTTGTATTAAAGATCATATACATCTTACAACGTCCATCAGGCGTCTGAGATGGTAACAGAAGCTATTACATTCGAAGAACAGCTTTCGGTTTGGTGGACTCGACTTCCTCTGTTTCTAAAAAAAAATCAAACTCGAGGCATTGGCCAGCACTCCTCTTGATCGACTCTTAGCATTCCAAAGTGGGCTGCTTCAATGCAGGCACGTAATCCTCTATTCCCTTTTTTTCACGTGGTTCTCACATGCCAATGTCAGCATTCTTATGCACGTGCTTCTTGATATACAGGTATATCGAAACTTCGATCATGCTCTATAGACCTTGTTTAGTGGGCGTAAGTCGCACCGTTCACAGCAGCAAATGAACTACAGCTTTCAGATTGGTTTCTGATTGCTTTTGTTCTTGATTTCGACTGTACAGCACTTCCTTGGACAAGAAGTCTCACCTGGATCTATAGGACAGACCCTGAGTTCGTCTGCTCATTTGCGCCATAATTCACTTTCAAATCTTCAATCGATTTTATTCGACGTTACGAAACAATGCTGACCTTCTCTTTCAACCAAATATATCGACGCGGCAGCCAACCTAACTTTATGCTGTGCCGAGGCGGCTCTCGCTTCGATCAATACGGTGTTGAAGACATGGAACACTATCCTCCAAGGATTTTGGTGGTATGTAAGAATACCTAAGTAGACCAGTTTGCGAGTGTGTGGACCTGTCTCATTTATGTTTGTTCTGTATGTGCGACTGTTCTGGGACATCCCTAAAGGTATCTAGTGGGATTTGCCCACAACTCATGTTTAGTCAGTGTTTTTGCGCACAATCACTATGCACAGCCGATCCTTGATCATTCATGATGTCTTGGTACCGTGTTGGGTCCTCCCGCAGATCCTTCTTGCATGTGGGTGTCTATGATTTCAATCTTATTTCTCCAACTGTTGTTTAGTATATATCTGAACCGGCTTTATCGTTCATCTTTCGTTCATAGTTCAAACGACTCCGATCCACCCGCTCAATTTTCAGTATGAACGCAAACAAGCACGATCCTTTGAGACCGTCCAACATGCCATCGGATTCATTCTACAGGTCGTTCAGTACAACCCATCAGCGTTTCCAGAGTCTGTTGAATGTCCCATTCCGTCTGAAGACGTTCGTTTGATGGGAAGACGATGCATCGGCGTGTTGGACAAACTCACGAAAGTTATCAACCCAAGGACGGAAGGTCAGATGAGGGCACAGATATTGCCGCTTGATCTAAGAAATGAGGAGGCCTCCTTCAAAGATAGTTGTTTTGTTGCAGATTGGATTCAGAGTAAGAGTCGCTTTATTCAAACCGTACAAGCTATGTACGCACTTTGTCTCGCGTCTGATGATTCAGTTTTCCTGCCACCACTGTAGAGATCAGTCCGGATCGAAGAAATCACGAATTCACCAGTTAATTCCATGAAAATTTAGTATCTCTTGAGTGGATCTGGTGTCTACATGTCTTGTTTTCAATATAAACTAATTAATGGCGGCGCTGTTCAACACAGGTTTATTGCGAAGTACGAGCACCGACTGGGTTCTAAGCCTGCCCCTCTCGAATGGAGATGTAAGCAGGTTGGATTCTATTTATTCTGGCTCTTTCCTTCTTTGCGAAATATCGTTCATGACAGCTTTATCTTGACATGCGCTAATGGGTGGGTCGATTTGGACTATGGGATTGACGTTTTCTCACAGTGCTATCAGGGTCGGTAAGTCCATCATTTCTGATGCATGCCTTGATAGAAGAAAATCAATCATATTGACGGTCTTGATTCCCCCCGTTTTTATGCCATTTAGGGCTCCTTCTCGACGTTGAAGTCCCCTTCTACTTGAAAGACCTGACGACCCGGTCACTCGTCCCACCTTTAACATGTAGCCTCAACATTCAATCTTGGCTTTTTACCACTTGCTGCATTATCATCCTTCTATTCCTATGCCTTTCGTTCTAGAGCGGGATTCGGCTAGTCGGTGTTGTTTGATGATGTACAGCATCTGCTCCTACTCTTGTTCTTTTCCTGTTGGTTCTCCATACTCTCCACTGAGATCATTCTCACTGTATCATGAAACCTTTCCAAGTTTTTTACCCTCTTGTCGAGATATGTTTGACCTATGAGAGCAAATGCATTATATAAATCATGAGACTATAGATGTATTCCACCAAATGCTATTCCTCATTTCAGATGAATCCTCCTTCCTATAAATCATGATAACGAGAAAAAAAAGGGAACTAGAAACCAGCTAGATCTTTGACTTTTTTTATTATATTAATAATAATTCTTTCAGCACGAAGGAACGGAGTTGGTAGGAGGAAAGACCAAGGCAAAAAAAAATCCAAATAAAAAGATGTGTTGCAGATGATCAAGAAGATGCGTAGATTTGGTAGTTGAAGTTGTACTGTTGAAGGTGCGCGCGTTCGAAGCAGAGGGAGAAGCAAAACGGTTGGACGATTGTATTTCAGAAGAAGAAGATACGAAGAACTTGTGAGAAGAAAATGAAGAACAGGAAAACTTACAGTAGTAGGTGAGCCGTTAAAGGTGAAGCTTGGCTGGTAATTCACAACGGACGAGCCACTCCTCGTCATTGTGACCTTCATCGTGCTACCGGCAACCAACGCATAACTCAATCTGGTCACACCAGCCGCCACATCTTGAGTGACACTGCCGACCGAAGAAGTCAATGTCACCGTCGCGGCTGATTTTGCAAAGACGAGAGCGTAGAATTTATCTTGAGAGTATCCACCGTTCGTAGGGGTGGGCACGGAATCCGCAGAGGCCACGGCGTTGACAGGATGAGGTCTAGCCATCAGGTAGACCTTATCGGTGCTGACCGTAGGGTAGACCCCGGTCTTGAAGGCGGCGGCATAGTACTTGTTGATCTCCAGAAGAGGAGTATGATCGAAACCGTCGACCCAGGCTTGGGAGTTGGGCTGGGCTCCGGAAATCGGTCCGATGTAAGAAGACTCTCCGTAATCGTTCCAGGTGAGAGCCTCGACAAGATCAAACCTGGCTCTGTTAGCGATGAGTTGGTCCCATCGGTAAGAGTACAACCAATCGTCAGATCTGTAGATCCAGTTTTTATTGTAACTGTCGACACCGTAATGAGTAAAGAACACCGGGGAGACCGTTGTGGCGAAACTCTTTGTGCCGAGACCCGAGATGTAGGCTTCATCCGTGCTGGAGAAAGTAAGATCGGTGGAGCCGGTAGGCCAAGCTCCATTCCAGTTCAGTTCTCCGTCTATAACGTTGACCGAGCTGAATGTGCTTGGGTCGACAAACACACTTGGCAGGAAGAACACGTTGTAACCGGCAGACTTCAACGGGGTCTTGAACGCTCCTTGCCACCCAGCATCCCATCCGGAGTAACCAAACGTGCAATCGCTACCTGCAAAGGTAGAGGCTAAGATCTTGTTTTTGTACCAAGCTTGGTTTGAGTGGGAACCGTATGTAGTAATGTACAATTGAAGAGCAGCACCGTTCGAATAGGCAGTGCAGGGCAAGACGGACATGTCAAACGAGATGAACAATTTGAAGGATGTGCCGAAGGATGCAGCAGCGGCATACGCGTAAGACACTTGGGTCCATTGCCAGGAGTCTGAACCGATGTTGAGCGCAAAGCCATCACTGGGTATCGAGAACACGGAAAACCAGAATCAGATCAAGGACGGAAGGCCAAAGTGAACAAACCGATAGAAAGAGAACAGTGGAGACTTACAATCCAGCACCAGCAGCAAGAGTAATCTGTGTCAGCCAGTCAGCCTGGGTGTATGGGTACGTGTTTCCAACCATCATGTGGACATAAACGGCCTTTGATGAATCCGCAACCGCCGAGGCCGAAGCCGAGGCGGCCGAGGAGGTAGCAGATACGACAGATGATATCACGGCGGAAGAGGAAGCGCGAGCACTGGAGGCACTCGTGGCTGTTGGCGTGGCTGTCGAGGATGCAGCAGCAGAGGAGGAAGAGGAAGAGGAGTTTGATAGTAGAGAGGTCAAGGAGGAAGTCGAATAGATTGAGAGAGCCCAAGATCCACCACAGACATCACCGGTACCGTAACAGTACCAGCCACAACTCCAGCTTTCAAGTTTGGTTGCTGTTGTCGAGAGGGAGTTACCGCAGAAGCACTTTGAAGCGAGAAAGAAAGGAGAAAAGAAAAGTACAGAAATCTTTCCGTTAGCTTTCTGATCGAAGGATGAGAATGTGCACATAACCAGACAGACTTGGAAAGTGATTTACCTGGGTAGCGACCTCAAGTCCGGCGATGGAGTAACCTTTAGAGGCGCAGAGGTTCGTGCAGCCACTGACGGTCCAGCCAGTGAGCTTTGATTCTGAATATCCGGTGAGTGTCCTGCTGGACGAGTCTGACACACAACCTTGGTTCACCCAGTTTGAAGTCGACGAGCTAGCAGAGGCGGATGCCACAGCGGAGGAAGAGGAGGTGGCAGTTGATGCAGGTGCGGTGTATATGAAGAGCGAAAGCGACCACCATCCACCACAGGGAGAACCGTCTAAACGGAAAGAGGTTTAATAGTATTGTGTGAGCACAAAGATAGAGGATAAGGAAGAGTCGCAGGGAGGTAATAACATACCAGATCCAACGGCGCTGCAGTATGAATCGGCAAGTATCGTTCCAAGTCCGGTTGAGCCGGCGGTGTTCTCATAATTTCCGCACTGGAGTGTCAGATATTGAAGATAACGGGGTGTCAGGTAAAGAGGAGCAGAAAATGGCAGCAAAACGAAACGAGATTTCAAGAGCACATACGAAGCACTGCTCGGTGTCTATAACAAGTACCCACAGAACACGAGAAGTCAAACATGAGCCGCAGAAGGGACAAGTCGAAGATATAGGAGATCACTCACATTCGAGTCCGGCGTAAATATAACCCATGGACTGGCAGGTGGTCGTACACTTTTCCACGGTCATGCCTGATTCTTGATAGGCATATCCAGTCAGATACCTCGCTGGTGCGTCAAATATACAACCTCCCGCGGCCCAGCCAGTGGGCAGAGGGTACGTCGTTCGGGCAGCCAGATCAGTCGAGGAAGGGGCATCAGGCTGAACGAGAATGGTGGTGATGGACGGATTTGAGTGAGTGGTCCCAACTTGGGCCAGCCGAGAGTGATGTCTCCTTCGAGCGTTTCCGATTGAATGTGAGGAAGAGGCAGAGACATGAAGAGGAAGGATGGTGGCCGTCAAGAGAAGGAGGGAGGAGAATATGGAGGAGAGCATTATATGGCGAAATAGAATTGTGTATGTAGTTTTGAGGATATCAAAACAAATGGATAGAATGGGATATGATCGGACTGGACTGGACAGTCTGGGATAAAGAAAGGATAGATTGATTGTGATACGATACGATACGACACGATAGGATAGGATAGATCGAATTATCACGATTGAGAAACGAGTGTGGGCGTCTGTCAAAGACTTGGGAGAGAGCGAGGAGGGGAGGGGAGAGGTATCACTTCCAAAGCAGACTAGCTGTTTGGACTTGGGGAGGAGGAGAAAAAAGAGGAAGAGAAGGGTTGAAGGATGAAGGTGTTGGTGTAGATAGAAAGAAGGAAAAGAAAAGAAATCAAGAAAGGAGATACATGCTCCCTCCGGTGCTTGTTTTCTAATATAATCTGCCGGATCTACCGGAATCGGAATTTCTCTTGACGCGTCGATCGCGTGTCAATTTGTTAAATGACGACCCAGCAAGGTTTCGTGAAAATCCAAACAAGGTTGGGCATGTGCCGTGGATGGGCGTGGACTGTCCTCAGTACATTACACGCACACTTGTGTGAACCGCAGTGCTGTATCGTCATGATATCCCAACGGCTTCTTGTTGTGAGATTCTCATGTTGGTCGATCATTCTACTCGATTAGATAATGTTCGAGACAATCAAGAACAAGCGAGTGCTTGGCGGCCCAAAGAGAACGGTAAGCGAATGATCGAGAGAATCGTACAGCTACGGAACACGTTAGCACACGTGAATTCGTTGGAGTTATCCTATCAGGAGCGCGAGCTGTGCATGTAACAGAAGGTTTCACTGTGTGTAATTGATTGAGGGATGAGCGCAGAAGTGGAAGTTCAGGCTATCTAATCAAATCGTTAGAGCAGGACTGCAGCGAGTAAGTTTGGTGGGTTACAAAGTTGGGATACAAGCTCGGCTATCGGATACATGGACTGTGGAGAAGGAAAACAGGAAAGAATAAAAAAGGATTCAGGCTAGGGGGTTGAGCTTTGAAACGCAAAGGAAGCCGGTCTTATATATGATCTTCAGACGTCAAACGCACTGCACGAAGGCAGAATGGCGAGAAGATACAATACGCTAAAGGATAGATCGTACAACATACTGAACATACATGCGCTGGACGACTGCATGTTGGCAAGTCGATGCGTTGGAAGGGGATGATGAGTTGAGCAAGCGCAACGATCTCAAGCCATAGCTGACGGCTGTGTAACAAGCAGGTCACACCCCTGAATACGAAATCTTGAACGTAATCTCACAGATATGTAGTAATAGCATTGTAATAATAGTCATCAGGACCTTCATTCGATTCAATGCATATAGTCCAGTCAACAGTCTATATCGCCTTTTGAGTCTCTGTCTAAAGACACTCATGATCAACTTCAGATTCCAGGAAAGAACAATCTTGTTCAGATGTCTAGCAACCAGCGTATCCATTCGCTAACTGAAGAGTCTAAGTAGACTCGATGAGAACGACCTTCCTGCTCATATCCCTAGGTTAAGTCTATGGTCAGGATTTGTAACACGTGACTGTTGATAATCTAGATCTGGGTTGTCACCTTTCTTCCCGTCACGAACTCACACCCACATACATACACACACGAGAGAAAGAGAGAGGACACATACTCACGTCTATACTCAACCCTCTTTGTCGTACGTTTCAAAAAATGCCAGGTATTCTTCCAGGCAACACCCATCACCCGGCCACGCCGTCTGCTCCAAGGCGAGTTTTGATCCTGCTCAAACGCCGACCTGTCTTTTCGTCCATCCTAGCTATCACGTTAGCAACTACCATCTTTCTCGTTCTCTCCCCTGCTCAAGCTCAGAGGATCTCCTCGGCTACAAAATCCTCCTGGTACTCCTCCTCAGACGGAGATTATACCTCAGCCGCCTCCAAAGCTGCTCAAGCTGCTAGCGATCGTCAACGTTGTGACACCATTTGGAGAGAGGAACACCGGGGTGCCAGCTGGGGAGGGTCGCCTGGGCAGTCCGACGTAGGCGCGGTCCCTCCCAAAGGTGGTTGGAGCAAAACCGGTGATGGTGCAGACGATGTTGAGGATGAAGGCTGGGGCGAGGAAGGTCTCTCGTCTTCGGTACATAGCGGTTCGGACAATAACAACAAGTTCAGCATGGCAAGAGAAATCAGCAAAGGAAAGAGTAGAAAGCGGGTCTTGCAGGAGATGGTCGCCAAAACCAATGGATATTATGCTAGAGACTACTCCCTGTCAGTCCTTGTTTTTTATTTCTATTATTCATATTGTCTTTTCGAAGGGAGAATGAACACTTGGATATGAAGCCCTCATGGATGTGCTTCATCTCCATTCCCTCCGTCTCCCGAGGCTGACTGCTTGAAAACGACGTTTATCTCAATAGCTGGCTTGGTTGGAACAACGTGCGATACATCATCGAAGCCTCCGTTCTGCAGGCAGACATCCTTAACCGAACGCTTGTCATTCCGACATACGTATACGCCAGAGCTTGCGAATTCGATAAGCACACATGTGCTTGTGAGTCTACCATTAGAGTGAACGAGGGAGATGGCTTTTGTACCAGATGATTAAGGGGGTCGTCTTTCGCGCGTCACTGACTCGTTCTCCTGTGCATTATCTCTTCTTTCGTAGCGTTTGCAAAGATGGTCAACCGTGGAGATGCCCTCGAGTCAGACGAGTGGAGAGATCAGCCTTTGGAGAAACAGTGGGCCTGGGTGATTCCTACCGAGGTCTGTAACTTTTCATCTTGATCACTCAGATCCATTGTTCAAATACCCTCTTTTTCATGGCTTGATGAACGTTTTTCCTAATTTGATCTAATATCCTCTTACAATACGCTCTTACCCAAACAGCTAATGATCGACGTGCCTCTACTTCAAGAAACTCATTCGATCATCACCACCGCCGATTTCCTCCTTCTCCAAGATCAACCGGCTTCGATCGAGACCGCCAAAGGAAACTGGAACAAGGCTTATCATCCTTCAGCTAGCTATCACGAGATTCCCAACAGAGATTACGACACCGATCTCGTCCGTGTCGACCGGTTACCTGATGGATACCGGACCTTGACACATACGCAGAGGACCGCAGGTTTAGGAGGAGCTGTCAGGAAACTGTTTGAGGGATCGAAATCTGGCGACGTCAAGGATCTGGGAGAGCTGTTAGAGAAAATTACGGAGCTGAGTGGAAGAACGGAGGATGAAGCAGAAAAGATGTTGGCTGAGGTCGGCGTTTGGGTGCTCAGGACATGGCAGGGATCGTCAGTCTTGTAATTTCCTCTCCTTTCTCTCATCTGACATCGCGCTGCAACACTCTATCCTTTTTGAAACAATCAGACACAAAATGGAGTATGTCAGGACTGTGACCGATCCGATCAAGCAGGTCGCGTTAGGTGAAAACATGAAGGGCTGGTGGAACGATTACCATCATATCACTGATGAGGTTTGTTTGATCATAGTTCTTCTCCGTTGGCATTTTCTCATCATCATCACGCTTGATTGAACGTATACTTGTCTCCTTTCGTTTTCTGACTGTACCCACGGATATCATAGGTCCTGTACCTCCAAGGCGAGATTCATTATTGGCGTGAGTTTCTTATCGTCTCCTTTCCTCACTAAAAATGAATGTATCTGAACACGAAAAGGGGAAACAAACACCTTCTGAACGATTTGACAGGAAAACCCGTAAGTCTCTGGCATTCCTCTATATTACATTTCTGACTCAATTTGCTTCTCACTCACTAAGTTTTTCTCCTTATACGGCATCTGAAGGGTTCCGTCCGATTTACCTCTGCCAAAGCCCAGAGCGACTTTGCCAAAGTTGTTCTCTTTGGAATCATGCCTCCATCAAAGTTATTTGAACTCTCGATCCGTCTGGACGAACGAATGAGAGAGAAAGTTGGGGGTCGGATGTGGATGGGAGCTCATATGAGACGAGGAGTACGTACTGGTTGTCCAACTTCCCCTTTAGCCCACTTTTTGTCCAAACTAGACGTCATCTGATTCGTCCCTCGTTCATTTTGCGAATGAACAGGACTTCGTGAAACACAACTGGGTGATGAACAACGATGCTTATCAACATTTCGATAGGATCAAAAGATGGATGGGAACTGGCGCAAAGTTTGTCAAACGTCCACACAAAACACCATTGTCTTCGTTATTTATATCGACCAAAAGTTGACCGAAGTGAACTCACAGGACGCTTCAAAATATCAAGTCGAGCGGAAAGCATGAAACGTACTCTGTACCAGATGCTTGGGTTGCTAGGGACTTTGAGCTGTATGATGCTCCCCAAATCGGTGACCCGTAAGTCTATCGCACCTCTCTTGCTTTCCTTGCCAGGCGCCTCTCATTCGATTTGACTTCATCCAATTCCTCCATTCCTTCCAAATACCGTTTGAACTTTCTCAGATTCTACTTGGCGACCGACGAACGGAATGCCACTCATCTCGAGTACTTTAAAGCCAACGGCGCTATCTTCATCGGCGATCTAATCACTGCTGCAGACAGACGGGATCTTGACGCCTGGAGTCTCGTGTTCACAGATGTACTTGGTGTGTTAGAGCAAACCATGCTTGCGAGAGGTTCTTTCTTTTACGGACATGCCTTGAGTTCTGTTGCTGGTGAGTTATCCATACAAAAACCTCAATATCACCACTTGTCATAATTACGTTCTATTGGGTGTAATCGTGAGAAAGATCGTCAGCTTACATCAATCAACTTGACCTTCGTTTCAATAGGCGGAGCGGTGAATCATCGAGCTACTCTCGGTATGTACATGAATATCCTATATCTTCTTCCTCTTCTTCTTCCTCGTCGAACAACCACCGTACTGATATTTCTATTTCCTTCTGTGTCTGGGCCTTGCACGTACCTTAGGCAAGGATCCTCGGACGACTGTGATAGATTAGAATATGCACTCTTCTTTCTCTAGTCTCGGAGTTTACCTTCTCTCTATTCTCTACATTTACCATTCAGTCCCATGGATACTTCGATTTCGTGTTCTACTATCTTGTTCCCAAAAGTCTTTTGTCTTTTTATCTTTCCCTTACATGGCTCTCCTACTTGAGATGAGAGTTGGCATGAGTGTGGTGTATACTCGTAACCACATGTCACATGATCGTAACTTCTTACAGCCCTCGACGCGTCGCGTGGGTTGATTTCTTTTTTATTTTCTTTCTGCTTTTAATGAGATTGTTGCTTTTCTTTCTTCCGTCCAACAACAAATCCTTCTCAAGCTGCCATGGTGCGTCTCACTCTTTTTGGTTGTATCTGTCGCTTGGGACTGCCTGAGATTTCTGAAGACATAAAGAGATATACATGATTGATAACTGGACGTTTGGAATCTGAATCATATGTTTGTGTTGTTAAACCTTCCTTATCTTTCCTCTTCTGTACCTCTTGCCCTCGTCATTTTTGGGTCTAAATACAAAACACGAAAATCGAACATCCAGTCTTCACCTGGCCCATCTACTATCCGAAACAAACGTGCTCGGTCGCCTTCAAGAGATGAAGACTCTGATGATAATGGACATGCGCCTTCTTCTGGCCTCCCACCCTCTTCTCCAAATCTACCGCCATCTTCACTCCCACCTTCGTCTCCTCCTCCAAGGTTTGACGATTCAGGTGATGAGTTACCACAAGACGAAGAGGATGTGGATGATGTAGATGACCTGGATGCTGATGTAGAAGGCTTAGTCCTTCGAAGGGATGAAGACCAAGATGGAGAGCTAGGGGAGGGAGAAGAGGTGCCTTCTTCAGAGGGGGATGGAGAGTTTCTGAATAACGATCTGGACACGATGCGACAGTGCGTCTCATTTCCACTTCCCTTTCTATCCATTCTCTCTTGCCTCTCTCTTTCTTCCTTCATGTGTTGAAAGGCTAACTTGATCTTTCATCCGGTTGATCTTCTACAGAGATTATGCTGCCAATCCGGAGCTCGACCGATACTCTGATGCCGACCTCGATGACGAAGAGTACGACCAGATGGACGCCCGAGATCGACGAGAAGCTGAAGCTGCTATGGCACGTCGAGATCGAGGCCAGACTGGGGGGAGACTCGGAAGGAGATCGAAGGCTCCTGCTTTCTTGCTTTCTTCGGATGATGACATGGCTGGTGATGGTCTGCTCGATGGAATTGATTCTAGGAGAAGGAGAAGACATTATGATGAGCGAAGGGATGTGGATGATATGGAGGGGGAGGAAGACGTGAGTCTTCTTTTCTTTCTAACATTTCTCCTGTTCTATCGTTCTTTTGTCCCTTACCATTGCGTTTGCCCTGTTTCGTTTACGTGGTTCCCTCTACTTTTTCTTTCTACCGAATCGAAAGGAAATTCCGTTCCAAGACCTGGGTGATATCAAAGCCAACTCGATCAATGAGTGGGTGGCCGTACCTGCTGTAAAACGATCAATTACCCGACATTTCAAGAACTTCCTTATGACTTATGTCGATGAGCATGGTCACTCCGTGTATGGTCAGCGGATCAAGACGCTTGGAGAAGGTATGCCAGTTTCGATTCTCGCGTCGCGTTCAGGGGAGGACGACCAAGGTAGAAGGATTCAAGAGTGAATTACTGATTTTGCCTCTCTTTTTACAGTTAACTCTGAGTCTCTCGAAGTGTCGTACCTTCATCTAGCAGCTTCCAAGCCCATTCTTGCCTACTTCCTCGCCAACTCTCCCCAAGCGCTTCTTGAGACATTCGACGCGTGTGCGCTCGATGCGATTCTCCTCTATTACCCGTCCTACCGACATATTCATGACGAGATCCATGTTCGAATCACTAATCTTCCTACTTCAAACTCTCTCCGAGATCTCAGACAGAACAACTTAAATTGTCTTGTTCGAGTATCCGGCGTCGTAACTAGACGAAGTGGGGTATTTCCCCAGTTGAAGTATGTCAAGTTCGATTGTGGAAAGTGTGGGGCGACACTAGGTCCGTTCTACCAGGATACGATGAAGGAGGTCAAAATTAGCTTCTGCTCGAACTGCGAGTCGAGAGGGCCTTTCACTGTCAACTCCGAACAGGTCAATTCACATCTTCACACCTTTACTTCATTATTCCCTATCCTGAAATTATTCGCAAATAAAACAATTTATTGACCCGTGTTTTTTCCTGTGTATTTACGCGTCTTCTTTATTGGCTTCCTCCAGACGGTCTACCGTAACTATCAGAAGATGACTCTACAAGAATCACCTGGTTCTGTGCCTGCCGGTCGACTACCCCGACATCGAGAGGTCATCTGTCTTTGGGATCTCATCGATTTTGCGAAGCCTGGAGAGGAGATTGTCAGTGCTTTTCTTTCTCTTTCTTCTGTTCTGAGAACGCACTGGTTAACGGTTTGACGATGTTTTCATGGAATGAACGGTGTCAATCAGGAAATTACAGGTATCTATAGAAACAACTATGACGCCTCACTAAATATGAAGAACGGGTTCCCTGTGTTCTCTACCATCCTCGAAGCCAATCACATCAATAAGAAGGAAGATTTGTTCGCTGCTTTCAGGTTGACGGAAGAGGATGAGAAGGAGATCCGACTTTTAAGCAAAGACGAAAGAAGTTGGTTTACTTCTATCCTTCTCTTCAACAAAGTCTTGAGGAAGCTGTCATGTTAATTAATTCTCTGTTTCTATTTTTGTTTTCAAGTCTCGAAACGGATCATCAAATCGATTGCTCCTTCTATTTATGGTCATGAAGACATCAAGACCGCCATCGCGCTATCGCTCTTTTCTGGTGTATCCAAGGATATCAACCGGAAGCATCGTATAAGAGGAGATATTAACATCCTTCTTCTTGGAGATCCCGGTACAGCAAAATCCCAATTCTTGAAGTACGTCGAAAAAACGGCCCACCGAGCAGTTTTTACGACTGGTCAGGGAGCGAGTGCCGTTGGTTTGACAGCTAGTGTCAGGAAGGATCCTGTCACGAGCGAGTGGACCTTAGAGGGCGGAGCGTTGGTTTTGGCAGATAAGGGTGTGTGTTTGATTGATGAGTTTGACAAGATGAATGATCAGGTACGTTTCTATATCTTTCATATGAGGAACTTCGAGCAGTATCGTCTCATTATCAGGGATCTGATTATATTGCTACTCTACTCTTTTCAGGATCGAACATCTATCCACGAAGCTATGGAACAGCAGTCGATTTCTATTTCCAAAGCCGGTATCGTCACCACCCTTCAAGCCAGATGCGCCATCGTCGCCGCTGCAAATCCTATCCGAGGACGATATAACCCCACGATCCCTTTCCAGCAAAACGTCGAACTGACAGAACCTATCTTGTCCCGATTTGACGTCTTGTGTGTGGTGAAGGATACGGCTGATCCAGTCAAGGATGAGATGTTGGCAAAGTTTGTGGTAGGAAGTCATTTGCGAAGTCATCCGGACTTTGAGACCGCAATCGATGAAGTCAACATCGCCACCAGTCTGGACGCCGATGTATGTATAATATTCTTTTTGAAATGCAGATTTCTATCTTGATACTAACGCCAAGGTGAACGAATGCCTTCCAATGTGTCTGTCTATTTGACGTACTGATTAGATCATCCCTCAAGACCTCCTCCGAAAGTATATCATGTACGCCAAAGATCGAATCCGGCCCAAGCTTCATAATCTGGATCAAGAAAAACTCTCTAGGCTATACGCTGATCTTCGACGAGAATCCCTTGCAACTGGTTCTTTCCCGATCACTGTCCGTCATCTAGAAAGCATGATTCGGATGTCGGAAGCAAGTGCGAAGATGAACTTGAGGGAGTATGTAAGGAGTGATGACATCGATCTGGCAATTCAAGTCACGGTGGCTAGTTTTGTAAGTGCTCAAAAGATGAGCATCAAGAAGACACTTGAAAGAGTGAGTCAAACTTCCGTTTTTGCTGTTTTCTGCCTTGATGAGAATATTTTAGCTTATTGAACATTCTAATTTTTCGTTCTAGGGGTTCCGTAAATATCTCAATCAAGCGACTGATCGTACGTTTCACTTTGTTAAAATTACAACTTGTTACCTTTCCTTCAACAAATCGACTGATCAATATCCATATCTCTTCGCATGCACAACCTTTGTAGACGAGGAGCTACTTGCGTTCCTGCTCGGTCAAATCGTCAAGGAGAAAGCATTACAATACCACAGTATTCACGGTGAACAACTCGACCAAGTCAAGATCAGAGTTGTCGAGCTTGAAGATCGCGTATGTCCTGATCCTGTGCTTTTCTATACATTCACACCCACTTGTCCGTCACTGAAAAATTGTCTGCGTCTTTTGTTTTTGTTCTCCACAGGCTAAGGATCTTGAGATCTACGAACTTTCATCGTTCCTTCGGTCAGCTCTGTTCAAACGAAACGGATACGTCCATCAGGGTAAAGAGATCATCAAATCATTTGAACGAAGACGGCCAGCGGAGGAAGATGAGGAGATGTAATCTCTTTTCTTTTCCTTGTCTACTTTGTTCTGGATTACTTTCTACTAGGGTTTTGGCTTTATCTCTTGTGTCCCTTCTTTTCTGTGCTTGTATACTTTGCCACTTTTTCCATCATCGTCGGCTTTCGTCATTCGTCTATCTTCGTTCTATTTCATCTTTCTAAATCTTCTTGCGCCATTCCCTCTCCTGATTCAATATCACGACTCTCTTGTTCCGTTGGTCGCCTTCTGTTCGTTCGTATAACTATGTTGTTTCATATTGTCGTCAGATTCTGATGCACTCTACTCGCCGCCCCTTCTTTCCTGTTGAAATATGCGATGTGACTGCTATCAGATACTAATATCCACAAAGATTGTTTGACCGGGACATTTGATTATACAGCAGGTTTAGTCCGCTCAGGATGATACAGGTTTTTTGTGCGCTGTTTTAGGAGAAAAATACATTGTGTGAAAAATAATATAAGGGGGATCATCCGTACGTTGCAAAGCGGACTGTGCGAAGCTAGAGTTTATGAAAGATGAAAGAGGGATGACATCGAAAACTGTAAGAATGAGATGAGTTGGAGATTAGCTGTAAGAGGAGAGCAGAACGAACCATTTTAAAACTCTACTGTTTGCAATTCCACTTCGAACCAATAGTAAGAAATTTCTAGTAAACATCGGTCCTTCGTTGTTTCTCCACTGGGATTTGTTTCCTCACGCCGTGGACTTCGTCCAGATCGATGTCAACCACGACCCACTCGGACTTCATAGGTTTCACTCTGTCCGCTGCTGGGATATCAACTAGCGAGGACAGCCGACCGATCTCGTTTCCCCACGGTGAAAAGATCAGGGTTTCACCCCAGGAAATGTTATCCTCAGCATGAGCGCCCGCCTGAGCTGGAGCGATGACATAAACCTGATTAAAAATAGCGATGGCCTTGAGAAGAGGATACCAATGATCCTTTCCGGTCTTGGGTCCAAACACGGATGGGAAAGTGATGATTTGAGCGCCTTTCCGTCGGAGAGCTAGGTGCATCTCCTGGAATCTGTAGTTGGATGAAAAGGTTGAGCGAAAAAGAGGGAGTTCGCTTTAAATACGCAAAGCTATATATGCGTGTACAAATCAGTTACGCAACATACCGGATGTCGTAGCAGATGGCCAATCCGACCTTGCCAATTTCAGTATCGAGCGGATCACATAATCTGTTTCCAGACATGATCCTGCTGCTCTCGGTTGGAGCCTCTTTCGGCGGCTCATCCGAATCTTCATCGGAGGGATTAGTGTTGGGGATACCAGACTCAGCCGAAGAAGCGTTTTTCACATCCAAGTCACACATATGAAGCTATGTTCCAGTTCCAAGCAAATGAAGGGATGCGTTGGTAAGGGCCTGGATCTGAACTATTGAACGGCTTATATTCTAAACTATGAACCCACCTTTCGGTAGGAATCAAGAATCTCTCCATCCTGGCCAATTATAACCTGGGTATTAAAGACTTTTTCACTTCCTTCTCCATCAGGGTTCTCCTCGTCCTCGCCAGGGCGTTCGTGAATACCAGCAAAAATGGTGACCTTCAATTCTTTGGCAAGGGACCGTATGGCCAGCTGATTGTTACAAACGTTAACGACTATCTATCGTATATGGAGTTATGAGGAAAGAACAGTAGTTACGTACAACGTATTTGTGATCCTTCAATGTTCCGCTCATCAAATATCCTTTGTGAGCGTCCCCGGTGAGGTAGTCAGCGGCTTCGGGAAGGAAAATGACCTATCAAGAAACCAGTACAGATGGTAAGCATCGGAAAGTTCGATCCAAAGACATTAGAATTGATGCTTCAAGTGCTTGGCTCCAACTGATCAAGCTTGGATGCATTTTCAGCCATCCCGTTTCAAAATACTTACACGTGCACCGTCTTGAGAAGCTCCTCGGATGACCTCCTCAGAAATCCGAATATTCCGATCGACGTCATCGGTGGACGTTATTTGGCAGGCAGCAGCTTTGACCATTGTTTCAAACGGAATGAATGTGGTGAACTTAGGTTGATACGAGATTGATAAAGAGATGTAGCTGAAAAGAACGGCACAATCGATCTTCTTCTTATGGAAAATCGACGGAGGAACGGATGAAAAAAGAGTCAACTTCGATCGGTCGAGAGAGACATCGGAGGGTTGTAAATATTAGGACGGTGACATCATCAGCCTAGATAAGATAACCAGCGTGACACCAACGCGTCGACGCGTCAGATAACAGTTTTCTTGTTCGGCCATCGTTCTACATTGTCTGGTCACTCGCTTGTATCTGCACCGGTGTTGCTACTGACCCTCACACTCAATCTCTTGATCGCTGATCTGTTCTGTGTCCTGGCATACAATGTCTCAACAACGTACGACAATCGTTCATCCACTTAGTCCGCTTTCTGTGCTTCCTCAGCCACCGTCGCTCTTGCCGTTCCATATCGATTACATAGGCCCAGCTCCTGTGTCGACTTACCTCCTGACTCGTCCTGCACCGTCTCCATCCTCCGGCTCTACCTCCACCCTATCATCTTCTTCTGATTCTTTACTTCTCAGCTCATTCCGAGGTAGACAGATCGTTGGTCAACCTCTGGTCCTTCCTTCAAATTATGAAGGATACATCCTTGATGTTCCCCCGCCGCCTTCGACTCTTGCATTATCATCCGGTCCCAGCTTGAAGGATCCCTCCCAGCGAGGAACAACCTTTGGTCAGGCTTCTCTCAGACTTGATAAAACACAATCAACGGATCAGCCCAGAAAGTTTGCAAGAACAAGATCGGCTACCAAAAGGTTCTTTTCGGAACAGGAAGTGACACCTTCATCAACGGAGGCCCCATCATTCCGAGCCAAACAACTAGGAGCAAAGAAACAAAAGGTGGCTGCTAAAAAATTCAAACTTGAGTCAGACTCTGAAGAGGATATAGATGGTGAGGAGGAGGCCCAAGAAATCAAGGCCGTTCCAACCGCTATACCAATCGAGACAACTTCCTCGACGTGGACAGTCTCGACCGTCGTTACCGACTCTGATTCCAACGTTAACACGCAGGAAGACGAACAAACCCCTCTCTCGACGATATCCAATGCTACCGCTCTTTCCTCTGTTGACGCTACTGGCTTGACAGCAACGGATGCAACGACAACAGTACACTCTACTCTCCCTTCAACGGACATGTTTCCTTCTTCGGATCAGCCTATAGATTCGAAAGCTACGCAGGACACACTTAACCTTTGCCCATCCTCTGTTCCTTCTGTTCTACATGATATTGCGCCTTCAGACCCTTTGGCCTCTCTACCCTCAGAAGAGATTGCAGAAGATGAGGGAGACATTCATGATGTCAACCTCGATGCCGAAGACGATGCAGAACTCTACACACCCCCTGGTCCTCCGCCAAGAGAACTTGTTCCAACACATACGTTCAAGCAGATCACCATTTGGACGGCAGACGATCCAGTTGATAGAGCTCGTGACGAGTTCTTTAGATGTTTTGATGTAGGAGGTTGGATTGACTTGGCGAAGGCTATCCATGCTGAGGATTAACTTGTGTTTTCTTTTATCATGTCTATCATCGCCGTCATGATTGTTGTTGTTTTTTTGCATTATCATTATCATTATCCTCGGTCAAACTACCAAGACACAACACAGCAAAGACAACTGCATTAACACCAAATCGAATTCTTAAAGCCATAACCTCTTCTTTCTCAATCAACCCTTGACTCAAATCTCAACCACCAACAAACATCCCAACAAGTTCTCTAGATTTGAGCAGCCGCGTGTCTATCCATCAAAAGAGATTGAACCAAAGATGAATTTCAGATTTCAGTTGAAATATACGACAGAGAAGTGAGGGCTTACCCGTCCGCTCTTAGATCACTTCCAGCGGCCCAAACTCGTCTGCCAGTCGTTTTGTCTTTGATCTGTTGAATAATCTATGAGCATTAAACAACAACTGTTACATATCAGATATTTGTCCCAGAGACTTGAATCAAGTCAAAGAAGACAAAGACGTGGAAAGCTGAACGAACCTGACCACGGCCCAAAGTAGCTCGAGCAAAGCCTTTAGCTTGTCGAGCGTCATGACCCATATCTTATCACCATCCAAGTTCGACATACAGGATGTCCAGGTCAGCCGTGCAAAGCTTTCTACTCGCACCATGGACATAGAGAGATAGACAAACCGCGAAGGGCCTCGACTGTCTCTATAGGAATCCCCTCTTCGATATAAACCTAATCCGTCATTCGGCGCGCAGTTAATGAGTGAGAGAGAGAGAGAGATATGATTAGGTTGGGTCTCAGTCTGAAGTAGAGTTTTATTTATTTGATTAAGAAATCAAAATCTGATAAGAAAGAGACAGGTACCTCAGAGTTGACATCTCCGGCTGAATGGCTCGTCTTGACTTCTGCATCGGGTAACCCAGCCTGCAACCACGTTATGTTATCAAAATGACTCTACTCTTCAGAGATCACGCAAGCCCATCAATGGTAGGAACTAGACACTTACAGAGATGCAAAATCTCGGAGCATCCAAAGCCTCCTGAGGAGTCATTCCACGGAGCATGTTCAACAGGACCTGTACGTGTCCTTGAGGCTGCATGAAACCTGATGATTGCCACCGTTTTAGTACAGATTGATACATCATCTTGTATCAAATCGGTCGGACAGTTTGGGCAATATGTGTACTTCGTGCTCAAAAAAAACAGACTTACCTCCCATAACACCGTAAGAAAGGAACAATTCGTCACCTCTAAGTGCCATAGCAGGGACTAAAAGAAGAATGAAACGGGTCGGAACCATATATCAACTGTCCTGTTCCCAGGTCCTCTGATCCCAACGATACAGGGTCACTTACTGATCGTGTGGTACGGTCGCTTTCCGCCCTAAAACCCGTCGACCCCAATCACCAGAATACTTCTTAGCCAAAATTGGTGGTAAACTCGGAAGAATCAAAGGTAAACGCACCTTGAGCTCGTTGGGATGACCCTCCTCGAGGGTGAATCCACTTCCTCGGTCTATGCACATCAAGTTTACATGTGTTCAGTCAGACACTCCATCCATTGGGTTCCTTCAAGAAGGAAGCATGTACAGAATGGGAAACATACTCTGCAACGTGAATCCACAGCCGGCGGGAATAGCACCCGTCCCGAACCCTGCATAGTTAGAGGCGATGAAGGAGCATGCATTCCCTGATGTTTATCGAATAAGCGTGGAAGTAAGAAGTATATTAAATCATTCAGGTCGGTCTGTTTCGATCACTCATTTTATCACGAGGCCACGCAACAAAGAAAACCCCGAGACAAACCATCTTTATCGCATGTCGTAAAGTATACTGTGTCTGTAGAAGCGCAAGGCTTGCCGTGGTGAACAGAGGCGACTGCCTGGGAAGGATCAAATAGTTTGGCTCGGGTCTTGAGATATTCCTGTGTACACATTTATGGGGTTGTTTTGTTGAGAAAGAGCCAAAACTTTCTTGGATATTTAGTCTGACTTATAGGTAAGGTAGACTAATCTTACCTCGCTAAGGAGCTCGGCCACAGGTACATGAACTTTATCGGGATCTGAGACGTAATATCTAATTCCTCGTTCCGTCCACAGGAAACACACCGGCGGGCAGGTCACGATTCATTAGCTCTGCGATCCAGAGATGATACAACAGCAAAGAAGCGTGTGATGCATCTTCCTACCTTGTATCGGCGAAACTCAATCGAAGGGCCTCGATGAGGACATGAAGGTACTCGACCGAATTGTGATCCAAATTTGTCAAATCCTGTATCTTGCCCGTAGCTTGGATCTGCTCTAGTATACCCAGAGCGAGGAGCGCAGTGAGACCTTGACCGTTTGGTGGACACTGGGTTTATGGTGGTAGATTGTTTGAATCATTTCGTTTCAGTCTTGGTTGAACATCTCATGAACATCATGTCATGATGTGTTAAAATACCGATTGATTTCACAGATAAACGGACGGACCTCATAGATCGTGCAGTCGTTCTTGTACGTGTAAGAGATAGGTTCTACATTAGCAGAATGATGAGCTTCCAAGTCGGATAGTTCCATCACTCCTCCTTTGCTCTGTTCGATAGGAACAAGAGAAAATTCTTTGTGAGTCTTGGAATCAACCTGAGCAAAGATATACACCGAGAGAGAGCAAACCTGAATGAGATCGACAATGGCCTGCGCGATCCGTCCTTTGTAGAACCCATCTCTACCTTTCTCAGCAACCTCCTTGAACGTGTTGGCTAAGTCAGGGAACCGGAAGATCTCTCCTGGGTTAGGCGCCCGGCCATCCAAAAGCATGCTATCCGCAGAAGGCGAGGCATTCTTGATGAGATTGACTGAACGCTGCCACTATTCGAGATAGGTGAGGATATCATTGAGACCGTCAGACATAACTACAAACAGGCGCAGAGAAAGATAAGGGAGGACAAACGGCGTTACTGTGCAATTCAGAGACGGGAACACCTTCTTCAGCCAGACGAATGGCCCTGAGCCATGCAGAAAAGAGCGAGCAACACGATTAGTTTTTAGAGTTAGCCTTAATAGAGAAAACATGCGACGAACGGATCCAGGATCTCTCTCATCGATAATTTTCCGCTTCCGAACTCTTTGATAGTCGTACACCATCCATCGGTCGCTCCGGGAACAGTGACGGAGTTCAAGTTGTCGAGAGGGATGTGTCTGCCATTAATCCCGACGCTCCGAGCATATTCCATCGTGAGCTTGGCGGGTGATCGACCAGATCCGTTGATGGCTTTCACGGTCTTATCCGATGCATTATAGTAGAGGCAGAAAACGTCTCCCCCGATACCTAGTGTAGAGAAATTTGTCCGGCCGAAAAACTCAGTCTACATGTCATCACCTTCAAGCTTTGAGGATATAACCCATGGAGAGAGAACATACCGGTGCAAGAGGGCTCGGTCACGTTCAAAGCGGCGGCCGTAGCTACGGCGGCATCGGCTTATGTCGGATAGCCGTTACCGGCGTTTATTCGCGACAAAGATGAGGATTCAACCGAGAACAAAAAAAATTAATGAAAAAGAAGAGATGTAAGCATATACACCACTACTTGAAGCAGCTTTAATCCATCTAGACAGCAAACCAGCCAACGGAAGACGAACCGGCATTTCCACCTTTATTCAAAACCTCGATTCCAGCTGAGACAGCCAAAGGTTGAGAGGCCGCAACAAGTCCTTTGGTAGAGAACACTACGGATCGGCTGTATAGATGAGCATGATCCGAGTTTAATTCTGGAGCCCCGATTTGACTGACTGGATTTGTCGACGTGATGTGAAGACAGAGTCAAAGAAGAGGTGATAGAAAGGAAACACGAACCGAGATGGATGGGTCGCAAATGCAACGTCGACGTTCGGATAGACGCGAGACCAATCGTTGGACATTCTGATTAGATCAAACTAGAAGATGATATCTGCGGGAGTGAGTAGCGTATACTGAGCAAGGGTGGCTATCAAGATGGGATGGAGATGGAGAGAAGAACGAAGAACGAAGAACACTAAGAAGTACCCGTGTGCTTCAAAGGTGAAAAGCGTTGATGGCATCTGTACGAGCGTCGGCCAAGTCCGGATGGATGATGTATCAGGGATGTTAGGGTTACGGCCGCTCTTTTGTAATTTATCCGTTCAGTCTTTTGGCGGCTCACATTAGATGATGAGGAGGTCTGACGACAAGCTTCGCACCATCATCACTCAATGATTCCCATACATCCCACTCCTTCTTTACAGTGAGTTCTTGTTCGTTTTCCTGAGCTTGTGGTATGGATCTTTCTCATCCTGTCTGCTTGAATCTATAGTACACCCGGCCTTCTTTGTCTCGTTCTCGATTTGACCCCGCTATCCTGGCACGATGCGTCTCAACCTTCGTCATCTTCTGGCCCATCAATTCCGGACCAAGCCGAGGAGTCGTTCGAGTTAGAGTCCATGCTCTCTCACGTCATGGTATTTTTGAACGCGTTTTTGGCTGAGAAAGCAGGTAATGGACTAGCCATCTGGGGCGTCAAAGGTCGAAGAAGGTTTGTTTAGGTCGTCTTCTCACGATTGAATGATAGCAGTTTGAGTTGGTTCTGATCACCTTATGTTGTGTGAATCTGGTAGCTACTTGTTATATGCCACTACAGACCCGATTTCTTCAGCCCATAGACCAGACCCTAATACATTTGAGCCATTCAAAATCATGGCTGATAGCGTGATATCCAAGGTCAGACAAATCATGACGGACGAGTCGAATCCCACCGAAGGAATGGGTGCGTGTCTTGTTCTTCTTATGACGTTTCGTTGTACCTTCCAATGAATCTTGTGAAAACATCTGACTTAAATCTTTCTCTGATGCCAACATAAAAACAACCATAGAGACAACATCGCTGGTGACAGCACTGACGAAAGCACTTTGCTGTAAGAATTTTGCCTGTTGATACTTGGCTTTCGTTTGCTTCCCAGAGGCTTACATATTCTTCTCCTGATGCGTCTTCGGACCCCCGCTTATACCCATCCACCTAGATATCAATCGCCTGCATACCCTCTCGGCTTCATCCACTCCAATCATCATACCTCCTCCTCCGCGTCCCTCTTCGCCTTCTGCCAATGCTCAGTCAACTGCTGCTCCTCCGCCATCAGCGGCGGTTTTAAAGGCGAATTCGTTAGCGGCTGAGAACGCAAGTTATAACTCGAGAATTCTCGTTGTAAGCGCCTCGGAGGAAGAGAGCTCTGGATATGTCAGTCTGATGAACTGTATCTTCTCTGCTCAGAAGGCGGTAAGTACAGCTTTCCCGTGATGCATGCTTCTTCTTTAATTCATTACAGCCTGATGACTCTTGTTCTGTCCTCTCTTTCCCTTCCCTTTAGAGAATCATGATCGATGTTTGCAAAGTGACTGGATCGGACGCGATCTTCTTGCAACAAGCTGCTCATCTGACCGGTGGGATCTACCTTCGTACTCCAAAACGAACTGCTCTTCTTCAATACCTCATGGTGCGCTTCCTCTTTGTTGTCTGATGATTGAACAGAAAGTTAACCTCCTGCATTCACAATGGCACCGGGCCTGAAATCATAAATATAGATGACTTTCCTTCCGAGCAGACCGCTCAGACAACATTTACTTCTGCCATCCCAAGAAAGGGTCGACTTCAGAGCCGCCTGCTTCTGCCACAAAACGATCGTTGACGTCGGTTATGTTTGTTCGGTCTGCCTAAGTAGTATGTCTCCCAAGTGCCTTCTGTATGTACCACTACTTAAGACCAGCCCATCTCATTCTGATCTCTTTTTGCTTCTACAGTATTTTGTAAACCTATCCCGGTCTGCTCGACATGCAAGACAAAGTTCCCGTTGAAGACACTCCAGGCCCTCGGCTTCAGCATGCCTCGGCCCCCTCCTGCTACATCCGCTGCAGGCGGAGCAGGCAACCGGTTAGCTGCTCTTCAAGCAGGAAGATGACTCTTTGCTATCCATGTATAGTATACAGATGATTGTATGCGCATATACTCAAAAAAGCATAAGGAAAATAATCTCGTTGAGTCACCGGTAAATTGAAACTAATGACTCCATGGTTTCCATGGCAACATATGCAGCCGCGGCCTACCTTCTCTTTTTTTTTTCCCAACTCCACTTGCGATTTCATATGGCTTGAACATCTTTCTTCAACACACATCTCTTCCTCTTTTCTCCTCACATCCATCATACAGAAATCATCATGTCCAAGCTTTCTCACCCTTCTATCAAAGGTAGCTTTGTTCTTGGCTGCAGAGATGAGTTGATAACTGGATTGTCGTATTGACCGGAATGGTTTCTCATTCTTCTCTTGTTCTTTTACCTTTATCTAGACGGCTGGTTCCGAGAGATCTCGAGCCAGTGGCCTGGACAGGCTATGACTCTCCAGTTCAGTTCTTCAGTTCTTTTCATCTCAGCTCATCCTTTCAATGAATCCTTTGAACATAACTGACCTAATGAATCGTGCTTGTGCCTCAACACTTTTCCGGATTTCATCTTCTTATCGGCTGGTCGGTTCGTCATCCGTTACCTATAAACTTAAACTTCTTAAATACAGAGTTAAGCAGATCCTCCACACCGAGAAGTCCCTCTTCCAGGACGTCCTCGTGTTCGAGTCCGAGACCTACGGAAACGTTCTCGTCCTCGATGGTGTCATCCAGGCTACTGAGCGAGACGAGTTCTCGTTCGTTCCACCTTTGCATTCATCCTTCGCGTTTTATTCGCTTCAATAGAATTGCATTTTGATCACTGGTGTCTCCTCGATATCCTGATATCTGTCAAAAACAGCTACCAAGAGATGATCTCTCACATCCCGTTGGCTTCCCACCCTAATCCCAAGAACGTTTTGGTCGTTGGAGGAGGTGACGGAGGAGTAGTCCGAGAGGTCCTTAAGCACTCGTCTGTCGAGTCTGTCGTTTTGGTTGATATTGATGAGGTTTGTCTCTTCATCATGATCTCCTCTTTCTTCTACAGTTTGAGCAAACCGTTGACTCTCATCGATTGCTTGTCTGTTTCCTTGTGTTTACTCGTTTTCACTTTGTATCATTCATCAGGCTGTTCCCCGGGTCTCCAAGAAGTACCTCCCCGGTATGGCTGATATTCTCTCTGATCCCAAGGTGACCGTGCTCATCGCCGACGGTTTCAAGTACCTTCCTACCGTCGAAAACACCTTCGATGTTATCATCACCGACTCTTCCGATCCCGTCGGACCTGCCGCCTCCTTGTTCGAGGCTCCTTACTTCACCTTGATGAAGAAGGCTCTTAAGGAGGGAGGTTCCCTCTCCACCCAGGGAGAGTGCCTCTGGTTGCACTTGCCTTTGATCAAGGACCTCAGGACCATGACCAAAAACTTGTTCCCCGTTGCCGAGTACGCTTTCACTACCATTCCCACTTGTATGTCTCCTTGTTTACCTTTCTTTCGAGCATTGTATTGAGTGAGCTTGAGTTGACTAAAGTAATCGTTAATTTGTACGATAGACCCCTCCGGTCAGATCGGTTTCGTGGTTTGCTCGCTCGCGGCTGACCGCAAGGTTTCTGAGCCGTTGCGAGAGGTTCCCAACTGCAAGTACTACAACAACAGTGTTCACCGAAGCGCGTTCGTTCTTCCCGAGTTCGGTCGAGCTATGGTCGAGGATGGCAAGGATCTATTGACGGGAACGTTCGGAGGAGTTAACACTGCTCGATTGAACGAGGCTGCTAAGGCTGGTCAAAGTGGAAAGAAGGTCTTGTTGCTCGGAAGTGGTTTCGTCGCTGGACCGGCTGCTGAGTACATCACCAGGCAGGGAAACGAGTTGACCATCGCCTGCCGAACGCTCGCTACCGCCGAGGACCTCGCCTCCTCTCTCCCTGGCGCTACTCCCGTTTCTGTCGACGTCTCGAACTCCGCTGAGCTTGACGTCTTGATGGAGTCTCACGACCTTGTTGTCTCTTTGATCCCTTACACCTACCACGCCGACGTCATTGAAGCCGCCATTCGAACCAAGACCCACGTCGTCACCACTTCCTACGTTTCTCCCGCCATGAAGGCTCTAGACCAGAAAGTCAAGGATGCCGGTATCACTGTCTTGAACGAGATCGGCTTGGACCCCGGAATCGATCACCTCTACGCCGTCAAGACCATCAACGAGGTTCACCAGGCCGGAGGAAAGATCAAGGAGTTCCTTTCGTACTGTGGAGGTCTTCCTGCCCCTGAGTGCTCCAACAACCCTCTTGGCTACAAGTTCTCCTGGTCTTCCCGAGGTGTTTTGCTTGCTCTTCGAAACTCTGCCAAGTACCACAAGGGAGGAAAGACCGTGGAGGTCAACGGAAAGGAGCTCATGGGAGAGGCCCAGCCTTACTACATCACTCCTGCTTTCGCCTTCGTCGCCTACCCCAACCGAGACTCCACTCCTTTCCTCGAGTTTTACGGTATCCCAGAGGCCGATACTTGCATCCGAGGAACTCTCCGATACCAGGGCTTCCCCGAGGTCATCGCCGCGCTTGTCGAGATGGGTTTCCTCAACGACGAGCCTAACGCGACCGTCGAGAAGGGAGCTGAAGCCAAGACCTGGGTCCAGGTCATGTCCGCCGCCATCGGTGCCGAGGAAGCAACCGAGCAAGCCATCGTTGCCAAGCTCCAGACACTCAAGGCTTTCCAGCCGGCCTCGCTCGGTTCGCTCTTGATCTCCAAGTTGCGAAAGTTGGGTCTGTTCTCGGATAAGAAGGTCACTCCCCGAGGAAACCTGTTGGACACCCTCTGCGCTACTCTGGAAGAGGAGTGCCAGTACGGAGAGGGCGAGCGAGATCTTGTCATGCTTCAGCACAAATTCGTTATTGAGAAGAAGGACGGAACAATTGAGACCATGACGTCGACCCTTGAGGCTTACGGAAAGCCTGACGGTCCTTCCGCTATGGCGCTCACCGTCGGTGTGCCCTGTGGTATCGCCGTCCAGCTCGTGTTGGACGGTACCATCACGCGAACCGGTGTGATTGCGCCTTACGATGAGGAGCTCTGTGTTCCTCTTCGAGCCGCTTTGGAGAAGGAGGGTATCACCATGATCGAGGAGGTTCTTTAGATTTGGCTGAATCCCTCTCTAATCTGTAGCTTTTCTTCTTCATCATTTATAAATAAATCCGAATCGTCTGAATGCTGTTTATCGTATGTTTCTATGGATATCTCTGAGAAAGCTCGAAAGTATTGGTGACATCAAACGGAACGCTACAGCGGGGCTGACCGAACATAATTTGAGACCCGGCGAGTTTTTACCGGCAACGACTATTCTTTAGATTTTCTCTTGGATCCCTCATCATACATCCATCACTTTCGACACAAACACAAACACACATATCTTCTCTCTCTATCCAGTTGTCTTTCTCCTATAGAAGCTGAGGTTGGTCTAGTAAACAAGTTCTTGCCAAATGTTTTACAATTTGCACATTCCATTTCCTTCAGCCTCGACTTCCTCTTCCTCAGCTCCAACCAACAAACCTTCCAAGAAGGCCAAAGGATCCAAAGGACAGCCCGTGTCTGCTCCCGCTGCAACTCGCTCGACCTCATGCTTCGATGGAGTACCGAGGGATGAGAAGGAGAAGATCGAGTCCGCGGTGACCATGTCTAGGCATCGTTCGTAGAGACCTTCCATTTTGATTTGCTCTGCCATTCCTCTCTGTACCTCCCTCTGCGAGGCGAGGGCGTACTTTGAGTGGGGTTCATGATCTTGTTTCTTTGACTGACATCATCTACGCATTGTCACTCCGAACGAACATGTAAACCACCTCATCAGTTGGCTATTCTGTCGTGGCGTTTACTCAAACAGCTACCTCTCAGATTCCAACGACCGGTCACCAAAACCCATTTGCCGACTCAAAGGTCCCATTCGGCCACTTGGACCCTCGGTATAGTACGAACATGATGGATCAAGCAGGTAGACCGGTGGTGCAACTCAGCAGACTACACCTTGTTATGGATGATGCTAGTTTGCTAGGGAGTGGGCCGGGTTTCGTATGTTTCTTTCTCTCATCGATTGTGTCCAAACCGTGCTTCAAGAGGTCTGGCTAAATATTTAAAGTCTACCTTCGCTCCTCTTTGATATCTTCTTGATAGACCGCCCATAATCTGCCTTACTTGTCCCAGTACGACTTGCTTTCCGTTCAGCCTCTCTCTCAGGCTGCGTTCTTGCACGCCTGTCTCAATTTGAGTGTCCCCGGCCCAAGTCAGGTAGATAGCTTTTTCCTCTTGTCGCTTTATGCTCTTTCGGCTAGAAATATTCTTCTTTCCTGTGTTTGGTGAAGCTCGATGCTAATTGATTTGGATGTATTGATGAAATGGTAACTATCTAGATCTCTATCATCACTCTCGATTTTTCGAGTTTACCTTTCTCGACTCGAGGAGGAGCACCTTTTAGACTCAAGAGAAAACCTCTCCTTCAAGCTATCCGTTCAGGCGTTGTTGTTAGTCTCTCTCTCTCCTTCCTTCTTCTGTCGTTTCTTGAGAGATTCTCTTGTTATTCAGAATGAGTCCTAATCTCTATTCCTTCTGTCTAACCCTGTGTCTGATGTGACCAGTTTGAGATTTTATACACACCCCTCCTCCCTTCCGCTGGTGAATCATCTGAAGAAAATGCTCAACGAAGAAGGACAACTCTGTCGTTAGCTAGAGATTTGATCCATACCACCAAAGGAAAGGGCGTCATCATTTCTTCAGGAGGAGCCAAATGGGGTGACCTAAGGGGTTCAGGCGATGTTGTTAATCTGTAAAACCATCGTGTTCCCTCCTTTGTCCTCTTTCTTGTAAGAAAAATATATTGACCATTCGTCTTGGGTTACGATGCAATAAACTTTCAGAGGGACGATCATGGGACTCGCTCCAAACCAGGCTCATGATGCAATCTGTGCTACCGCCAAGAAAGTCGTTCTCAAAGCCCGTATGTCTGCTTTTCCTGCCTTGATGCATTCGCTTCCTTCGAGACGCGTGGTGAACTGGCTTGAGGTGGTCTAATGTTTTGTCAATCGGCATATCTACATCCCTATCTCAACCTTCTTCTTCGTCGTCCTTCCAGAAAGCCGCAAGACGTTCAAAGGTATTCTGAGTGCGCCTCGAGTGATCCTTCCTAGTTCTCAGTCGGAACCAGTAGTAGATACCGGATCGAAACGAAAAGCGTCCGATGGTTCTATGGCTGTTGAAGATTATTGATGAACTTCAACTCGAAATAATCACATGGTTCTGATGTAAGCGCTGAAAGTGTACACGTATCTCGAAAAACGAAACGAGTACACAGTCGTTCCGCCAAAGAAAGAAAGAGAAAGAAAAAAAACTTGTTGGCTCGTGTCGATCGCAAAAGATCTCGAATGAACAACTAACACTCACGCACCTACTAACTCATTGTTCACTCGAAAACATCTTTCTCAGACAAAGATGTCTAAACAGGTCGTAGCCCACTTCATGGTAGGTTGATGCATTCGATCTGTATAGCTGACCTCAGTTTCCATGAGCCCTTGGTTCTGCCAGACAAATGTTTGAAGAGGGAAAACGCACAAAATAGAAGAACTCACCCGCTACCTTGGTTTATCTTTTCTTGACAACAACTTCACGGACTGTTGTTAATCGCCCCCACAAATGGCAATGAAAGCTGGGAAACACGTATTCGTATACAGATGAGATTTGGGTCGAACAGATCGAATTGGCTGTCAAGACCGGGTTGTAAGTTCTAGTAGGCTTCTATGGCTATGAGAGATGGTCAACAAATCGGCCAGCTGAAATAGTGATCGGCTCGGTTGTGCACAGAGATGGATTGTCACTTAACTTAGGCCCAGAAGAATGGCAATTTGATCAAGCCTGTGAATCTTTCTCTCTTTCTTACATTCCTGTTTCATTCAACTCGATGTCTTGACAGATGAGAATATGTACATCGCTAATCCAGGTATGATTCATCATAAATCGACCAGTGCGAGCGGCTCAACTGTGTCCCCCTCACTTCAAACTCTTTCTGTCCTTGGACATGAATGTCCTTCCTTCGTCCACAACTTCCTCCGCTTCTCTTCTTGCCTCCAAGATCGTCAACTTTGCGTCATGTACCCGGTATCTACTTGCAAACAAAGACCCCTCAGGACCAGGTACTCATCAAATGACGAGAACTGGAAAGATCGTCGTTTCTACCTTTGGAGGGGCGAACGCTACTTTTGGTGGTATTGGATGGAAAGGACTGTTCAAAATGGTTGAGAAGGAGGGATTCAAGGTAGGGGCTCTCAGTATTATGACATAAACGTACGCACACAAAAGCTAGGATCTGATTACTCTTAAGCGCAATCTTGATGATGCTGTCCGACTTTTCATTAGCTCTTTTTCGTACCGGCCTTCTTTCTACCTCCGGAGAAGATCATGACCGATCCGTTAGTGGATGGTACGTTCTCATGGAATACCGCTTGGCCCATTAATGGCTCTGGCCATATCACTTCCGATGAGGACAAACCATTCTTAAAATCTGTGAGTGCGTTCTTTCTTCTTTTTGTTCTGGCTTTTTAGAACCTCGCATATGCGACATAGTCTGATGCCTCTTCTTATTGTACTTGATTCGGATTTGATGAAGTCTTTGTTCAAGAAGAGAAAACCGTATATGGCTGCAGTCAGCCCGTGCTTTTTCACTCATTACGGCACGGAGCCTCCTTGGGGCTGGAACAAGTAGGCTGTCACTACTTCATCCTTTTCGAACTAAATAAAGTGCTGCTCGAGCTCATCATACCCACGCGTACGCGTCTCCTTTTATGTTTTTAGAAATTGGATATGTGCGTGTGATAGATTTCCTTTGTTCCCTTGTCCAGAGATGAATTCTAAAGCGTCAGTCAACTGAACCTCAAGGCTTTTTGATATTCACCTTCTAAACAGACCCGTCTGATAGGGCTCTTTACTCAAAGAGGTGGCATCAGATACTAGAATTTGATCCTGAATGGGTGCAGATCATCAGCTGGAATGACTACGGAGAGAGGTGAGCAGTTGGCGTCGTTTTCTTGCAAAGAATAGCTGAACTACGTTCTTCGACGATGTGTTTCGCTCATCTCTTCTCCTCGTCGTTGTTCGGTTGTTGGAAAAGCCACTGTAAGACACTCTTGCGGTCTGCGCTTGACGAGATAGATGTTCTCGTTAATTCGAAACTTACACTCGATTTACGTTGTATTCAGACATAGGTCCTATCGTCGGCTCACAGCCAGGCTCTGAAGCTTGGACGACAGGATTCGATCACTCTGGCTTCCTCTCTCTCACTACGCATTTCAATCGACTTTATAAATCTTTGACTCCCAATCGTACTGTTCTTCCATCTCAAAGCGGGGGTAGTATCGTACGAGATCTAAAAGACAATATACTGGATGAAGAACAGGAGCGCCTCGTTATATATTACAGGACATGTAGGAAGGAAGGACAAATCAGAGAGGATGGAAGGGCCGATAGGGTCGGCAAGCCAGACAGAGCAGAGCAGGTTCGATTTCATTCAGTTTTCTCTCGACTTACCTCCTTCTAAAAGCGTATGCCTTTGCGACGGCTCATTATGCAACATTCGTGTTTGAGGAACGACACAGGCAGAAGATCTGATGACAATCCACTCGATTCTTCACCAACCTTATGTGCTGACGATCACGACCGAGCCCAGTTCCTCGCGCTCATCCTCTTCAGAGTGTGCTACCGACCAGATTGTTCCTTTTCAAAAAGGTGGAATATCACTCTCTTCCCACATCAGACTTCCGTTTCTTGTTTCGTGACTTACACAACTCAACTACTCTATGCGACAACATGAAAACGATCTATAGGTTCTCGCTACCTGACCGTCCCCTTTTCCCCAGGAAGGATCTTCTTTACAGTATCTCAAGCATCGGATACAGAAGGGAAGGTTGTCGGTCGACTTGAGGGGATAGAGATCCAAAGTGAAGTCCTTAATGGGTATAACTTCAACCTGTGTTCGAAGGTCCTGCATATCCGATCAGATCTGGACGATTGAAGATGCGTGCTGGAAAAGCCGTCGTTCAAGTCGGATGTTTTCTTATGAAAGTCAGATGATATATTTTGAGATTTCTCCTTTTTACTGAATTGAAACTAGAGAACAGGTAGATAAGAGGAACGTGAAGGAGGTGAAGAAAGATGGTGAAGCTAACAGATCTCAACGAGGGAAAATGTCATCGAAAGATACTGAAAGCGATGATCGGTAAGTCAACTGAAGGAGAAAAGGAAGAAGGCTGTGGGAAAGAAACGGTATCAGAGTTTTGTCCATGGTGAATGTATGCAAGAAACAAAAGAGAAACACGAAGGGAGGAGAGACACAGAGGACCTCAGAGGATGCTCGAAGAGAAAGGCGTAGAAACAGAGAGAAGAAGAGGAAACAAGAACAAGAGGGATTGAGAGGAACATATGACTTGACTGAAGGATTTTACTGTACTCCAGCCGGGTTCGCTCCTCGCAGTCGGATTCTTCCATCCTTGGTGCGCTCGGTGATAACCTGTATGCATTCGATCAGACGAGAACGAAGTATGTGCTGTTCAGTATAGTTTTTGGGACTCGAGATAGTCCAATACTCTGCTCCGGGAAGGATACACATACAGGGGAAGCAGCTGGTCGGAACTTGTGTTCGTTTGAATACCTGTAGCACAGCACGAACATACATCACGATCAAAGTCATTTGTAAGAACGTTCAGAACAAGACCAATCAGACTTCTTGTCAGCATTGGACCTAATTGGCAAGGCATACCAGAGGAGGAGGGCAGCATGCAAGAGAAAGAACTGACCTTTTGGCATGAACAACATTTGGCCCGTACCTGCTCTCTATCTTTTCCTTATAGATCTCGTCAATCGATTTGTGTTTGACCATGTTCTTCGAGTTGGACAGCCTCAGCGAGAACCAGAAGAGGAAAGCAATGACCGCAAGAAGGAGCGCTCGTTTCCAGCTAGCCGGAGGAGGAGGGTTGAAATCTCGAGGAGTTGGAACGGTTCTTGGGCGAGCATTCTGTCGACGTTGGGAGTCAGACGAAGTGCTCTCCCTCGGAGAAGTCTCGTCCGAGGTGGGGATGGCTTGATATTGATTGGACATGGCTGATTGATCCAAGTTGTGTGTTCAGCGAGTCGTCCAGACAGAAGCCAGACATAAGAACATACAGAAATGAAACGTACATGGCAGACTGCGATGATGATGAGGCTGATTGAACTGCTCTGGTTGTTGCTGCCGCTCCTGATGTAGATGATGGTTCAAGTGAGAGTTTTCATTTTCCACTCGTTTACCTTCACCATCGACTAACATCACCATCCCATCCCACTTCGCCATCGGCTCTTCCTTCACTCTCTTCTATCTGTTACATATTCCCTCTGCTCTATCCCTGATCGATCTCAAGTCATGATCAACATTCGACCGGTGGTGTCCGCTCCCCTAGGTACGGCACTTGAGGATCCTCCTGATACGCATCGAGATCTTGGATCCCATGCTTGCTCTCAATGTTGTATAAACATCGGCACGAACTTAGACTAACAATCATGAAACCCTCGGTGGTAAAACGTTTCTTTAAAAGCTGGCTGCTGTAGTGTTCTTTCGGTATTTGGAGTGATCATTCTCTGTGGTAAGCTTAGCTCCCACCTTGCTTTTACACAACTCTCGGTGGAAACTGATCTGAATCTTCCTCTTCCCTCTTAATTGTTGTAGCTGTACTACCCGTTTTCTTCTGCTTGTCTGCCTTGTGTTCTTTCTTGTAGCTCCTGACTGATTCGTGAACCGATATGGGTCTCTACTCGTAGTTCGGTTGGTTCTTTGATCACAATGTCGAAGCCCTCATGGGCTCAACAAAGGATCCGTTAGATGGACACGCGGTAAGCTCCGGGCCTTCTCCATCTATGGATTGTCTCCTCTCCTCTTCCCCTTCTCGGCTTCTTCTTTGCATCATGTCAGTTCTTTCGAGCAAGACTTCATTGACAAAACGTGTCTGTTCTTTTGTTCTTACGCGTCCGGTCCTTTTCAGGTGGCCGTGACTTGTTACACGGCAGCTATCATCTATGTCGCTTTTATCGTCTTCTGCGGTTGCCAGGTTCGTAGGTTGCATTCGAGATGAATTCAACATCACCATCACCGTACTCTTTAATACACCACTTCTACTATGTGGGTTTAGGATACTTACTGACAGACGTTCTAATGATCTCATCATATAGATGGGCATTCATAACAGATATCCTCGAGGAGTGCAATTATAATAATTCACCCAATCGAGTTTCTTTCTACACCATATTATGTCTTCTTTTTATATGACAACTGTCTTCCAACATCTGAGGATGACAACCTTGATCAACGGAAGCAAGGTTCCTTTCGTCCTTTATTGACTCGGCTGATGTATCAAGCATGCGGAAAATGTTAGAGAATATACATTACGATTACTCGTCGTCTGGGTCCACAGGTCGAACCCAACCTGCCGCTTTGCCCCTCTATTGTTGAGACACAGAGAGAGAGAGAGAGGGAAAAAGGACGAATCAGCACATGGCCTAACTCGTTTATACGAGCTCTTGGCATCATTTAGAAGAGTAGAACAAAAAGAGGGAGAGAATCTAACCGTGCAAGCATCGTACAGCTCTAACGTCACACTTGCCAGGAAACAAGGGATTTCCTGTCTTTGCGTGACCCAAAAGTCTCTTAGTTCATCAAAGTTCTTGGCCATAGAGCCGGTGAGCTGCATAGTTCCGAAATGACCTTCTTGGGAACTGAACTTGAAACCGAGCGCCGACTTTGAGGCATACGTCGTATTTAGACGGACGTCACCGTTTGGCGAAAAGTTGATTCGATAACCAAGAAGAGAATATAGTGTATCGAGGAATTCCTGAGATTTTGCTTGAAACACCTATGTATGACACACGAGTTAAGAAAACCAAACGAGAATGAGCGATGCTTTCCAAGAGTCTGAAAGAAACTCATAGCGCACCTCTTTCAATCGGAGAAGCCGTTTCTCTAACTGAGCTTTCTCCGCTTCTTTTTCTTTCCTGAGCAACTCCATCGACACTCTGGGCACACTCTCCCCTTCTTTCCCCTCAATCATTCCTAACAGCGCCTGGTTTTCCTCCCTGAGTGCATCTAGCGTAGCCGTTCGGATGGCAAGATCCTGGGAAGAAGGATTGATCGAAAGCTGTAGGCACTGGAACGTCTCAGGATTATATTCTCCTCGGGCGACTCGACGTTCAAGCAGTGAGATCTCGCTCTCAAGCGAAGTGGTTTGATCTCGAAGGGAGAATAGTTCTGATTCAAGTTCTGGTAGTGAAGTAAGTTCTGTACAGATCCATTCAGGTAGGGAAAGAAGAGAAGAGGAAAAGAAAGAGAATGCAGGCGTTGATTTGATTAGATCTAACTCACTCCGCTTTCGCAAAACATGTATTATAGACGGATCACTCGGACTTACGACTCTGCAAGCTTCCGACTTGTTGGTTCAGCGTGTCCCGTTCAACGGACAGCTGATCAAACATGTCTTTTCGGACGTATCCCTTTCCGGCAGCCACATCCTCCTCGAGTTTTCTCGAATCCTTTTCCATTCCCTCAACCTTTTCCTTGTAACTCTCAAGAAGCTCTTCTAACCTTCTGACCTTGTCCGTCAGGTCACCTTCGCTCAGGACGCCAGCGGCTGAGGCCTTCCTTCCGCCCTCGGCAGTGACAGCTCCATCCAGAATTCTGACTTCCTTGCTCATCAACTCGGCTCTCATCTCTGCGTTCTTTCGACCTTCCTGGGCGAGACGGAGTTCTCGCTCGAGTGATTCGACTTGGGTCGATAAGCTCGAGATTGCTCCCCGAGAGGAGGCAGAAAGAGATTCGAGTCGAGCTTGGAGGGATTTGATCTCGGTCTCTTTCACAGATAGAGTTGAGAGAGCTTCTTGGTGGAGCTGTATAGTTGTTTGGAGTTGTGTTTGTGAGGTTTCAGAGGACTGGGCAGATGCAAGCGCACTGCATGGGTTGAAGATGATTAAAATTAAGGATAAGAGTGAGGTTAAAGGTTGATGATAAGAGCTTTGACGAGCTATGAAGATGAAGATGGGCGACAGAAGGAAAGCAGGAAGACGGCACGAAAGCATGACTCACTCAAGATCAGAACGAAGTCTCTCAGCTGTCTCTGCGGCCAGATGACATTTGTCACCCCATGCGCGATCTAGTTCTTTGATCTGCTGTTGTAGTATCTCGACGTCATCTTTTCGCTGTCGAAGCTGGACAAGCTCGGTCTTCATCGTTGACATAGCTAGATCCTGGTTCTGTAGATTTTTGGCTTGGCCTTGTATGATTAATTGTCAATCGTAGAAATTCCACTTGAGCAAGTACTTCTCCTTTCTTTCGAGCACATGATGTAGAAAGGGCAAACTCACGATGCAACTCTTCTCTGAGAACGACTCCAACCTTTTCTTCCCCTTCTTCCCTCTTGGCTTTCTCAGCCTCCTCAATCAATTCTTCGACTTGTCTTCTCAAACTTCCAATCTCAAGCTTTCTCTCCTCAGCCCTCTCTCTCCATTCCTTGGATTCCTCCTCAACAACCTCTAACTGGCCGGTCAGCAATGTCACCTGGTTTTCGAGCGATGTGCGCGTTGAATTTGATTGATGCGTCAATGTCGTTAGCTGGGTCGAGAGTTGAGCATTGGATTGCTGAAGGTCGTTTCGCTCGGACCGGAGCCGATGGATAGTCTGTTGGGACGCTTGCTGTTTAGCAAATCCAACCCCAGATTTTCCAACCCGTCAGCGGCTAGAAGATGGGATGAACGAAAGAGAACCAAGAGCGACGTACCAATGTTTCAAGCTCTTTTTGACTCTTCTGAGCTTCAGTTTCTTCTCTTCTAGCATCATCCTCCGCTAATCTTCGATTGATGTCTCGAGCAGTCTCGATCTCGTCCCTTGCTTCTTCCAAAAGAGCGAGAAGCTCAGCTTCTTTTTGCTGGGATGCTCGAAGACGGCGTTCAAGATCACTCTGGAGGATTGCCTGGGTTTTTCGAGCGGTGGACGGAGGTTCTACGTTCAGTATGAAACAAAGATGATAGCTCAAGAAGAATATCAGTTGTTAAGTAACGCAGCAAGTGAACGATGATAGGAAAAACCACACATGGTCTCGAGACACACACATACCTTGGGTTGAGGAAGCGAGACCAGCATGCTCGGCCGTCCTCTTACCAAGAGGAATTCTAGAAGATATAGGTGTCTGAGACGGAACATACCGCGGGATTGACCCGGAGCTCATTGATGACCTCTTGTCCATCGATGTATGTGAGTGTACAGAGTAAACAAGACGATGTAGCGTTGAATGATGGTTTGTTGATGGTTTGCTGAGAATTCGGATACAAGCCGGGTTTCGGTTTCCTCCATCATTTCCTTCCATCTATCATCTCCTCTACACATCAACCGGCCGTCAGATCTCCCATTCAGATCTTTCATCATGAGTGGATCTATAAATATATCCTTGCCAGACTATCCTCCAGAATTCACGTCACTTCGGAACTCAAACTCCGTCATAGAGTTGCCAGAAGACCTGATCTCACCCGATTTTCGGCCGCTTCCACCTAGAGAACCGTTTCCTGAAGATCGCTGGCAGAAACCCATCCCGATAGAGCCTACGTACACTCGGAGGATTGTCAATATCTACCAGGACCCGCCAGGATGGACCTCAAGACTACCTTCTCCGATGCTCCTGGCTGTTTTGTCGGGAATCATCATTGGCGCAAGGAAAGGAGGGCGAATGGCGAGCTATAGGTTCGCCGCAGAGAACAGTCATCGAAAGCCGGAGACCTTGAATGGATGGTACTTTTACAAGAAGGTTCGTTCTGATGTCTCTCATCTGTTCATCTTTTAGGAAAGCTTGTTGAAACCGATGAGATCTCTAATCTGGACCGCACGCTATTTAGCAAAAGAACTACTATGTCATCCTGAATACTGTCCGATCTGCAATCGCGTATGCGGCACGATACTCTGCGTTCACCTTCACTCTTATCACTCTTGAAGCTTCTTTCGAAAAGATCTATCCGACGTTCAGATCCTGGGGTCAACCTCCTCTTGACAAGTCGATCACTCTTCCTCCAGCAGACCCGAGCGCACATTTGAACGGATTTGCTACGATAGATCTGAATGAGAAAACGTTCTGGACGGACGTGCCCTTTGAGATAGATGGTGTAGTCGACCGAAAGTTGGTTTTCAGCAGATTGGCGAGCGGAGCTCTTGCAGGCGGTCTCTTGGTTGGTGCACTGGCCAGATGGTGTAAGATTCACTTTTTTAAGTCGTTCTTCTTAGGATTGCGCATCGTGTTTTCCTTTCTGACCGAGATCTTGCTTCTGAACACCGACAGATCGGTTCCATCCACCTACGATTCGAAAGATCATTTTCTGGGGTACGGTCACCGGGATATCCCATTCTGCAGCCGTGATGTTTATCGAGCGTGAGAAGGCTCGCGAAGCCTCCATCTCTTCCTCTACCATCAGTTCTTCCGAGCCCGCTCCTGTCACGTCCTCTATGTCCACCTCTACACTACCCTCGCCTATTCCCCCGAACTTTGAGTCGACCTTACAATCTACCTCTCTAGCTATCGATTCCTCCGCATCTCCTCCTTCTGCTCTTATACACAAAACGGGTGATACCGACAGAGATTTCTCAGAATCTCAGCTTAAAGTACCCTCGGACAGTCCTGACGAATCGTCTGGGGAACAGAATCAAACCAAGAAGAGTTGGTTTGCTCGGCTCAAAGGCGTGCTTAGAGCATAGAGTTGAGACTGTTTGCACTCTTATTCGTGATCTCTCTCCCAGAAGAAAGAATAACGTTTTGTATTTCCAGATGAGATGTATATGTATTCGAGAAAACATGGGGAAAAAGGGACTAAGAAAAAAGTGTTTTTCTCTATCAGGAAGAGTACGTGTTATACTGGAAGGGGCAAGACTCAAGCGTAATCGGAATACGTCAGCGCATACAAACAAGCGAGAGTACCCAAGAAGTTTGATCCAGTTCGAACGAATTGATTGATAGAGGAGGGAAGAGATGCACGTTCGTTCTATCTTTTATCTATCTATAAGTTCTTCTTTGGCTTCGGGAACGTGTTCGAGGCCTCTGTCGACCTGGTGACCTCGCCGGATTGGAGGAAACCGACGTAAGGCATGATGTGATAGTTAAGAGAGTACGTCAAATCGGTTGAGTCTCTGTTGTAGTTGCGTGCCAAGGATGATCAACAAGAGATCAGCAGGTGAGCAGTCTAGCCTTATACTAACCTATACGTAGAGAGAGAGAGAGAGAGAGAGAGAGAGAGAGAAATGAAACCAAGACTGACTTGAAAGAGTTTGACGCCTCTTTAAATGTAAATGTGTTTCGACCGCCTTGGATATTCAACCGGGCTTTGCGAGGAGACTGAATGATCTTATCCCAAAGAACGACCGAGTTGGACGACTGTGGCAGACAGAGACAACAGAGAATGAGTGATTCTGCAAGCATCGGATTGGGTGTCTGCACTGTGAATAGATGGATAGTATAGAGAAGATATGGACAAACATTGTTAGGCGTTGTGTATTCGGCGTTCAGTTGAAGGAAGATCTGTTTCGTGTTCCAATGGAATAGCGGTCGGAGATCTATAAACCAAGAGAAAGAAGAACGAAACCTCGAAGATTCAGTTGGTTTCTACAATGATCATTCGCAGATTGATCATAGGATCCTCAGATACAGAACACAAAGAGCGAAAAGCCAAGAGCGAAGAGGAAAGGAAAGAATAGGAAAATGAGACGGACCTGCTTTGAGATCAAACCTGACGAATCCGTATTCGACCTCCTGATTCCAAACGGATCTTGACTTGCCCATCACACTATGTTCGACTCAACCCCATTCGGTCAGCATTTTCCCGTTCAATGCTGAATAAAACCTCTCCGACCATCGTAGCATCAAATAGACCGAGAAGAACAGCGGAAGGACGAACACATTCAACGACTGGACATCGATCTTGGCAGCCTCGAACGGCCCAGTGAGTGTCAAAAAGTAAGACGAAACAGAGATTGCAAACAAGAGCGCGAACAGCGCGGTCGTGGCTAGGGAGACTACCTGGTTGGCTCTCTGTAGACAAGAGTACATCTTCAGCTTCAAACAAGGCAGGGTAGATTGTGTTAGGAGGTGATCAGTACCAGCATGCGAGCAACAAGAGAAGGAGATGGTCGAGCTGGCAGAATGGAAAGCTGTGCGACGACGCCACAGACCTTGACTGGCTGGGTGTCATTCGATCATTGTAGGTAGCGTACAGAGAGTTGTAAGGATAGGAGGAAATTGGGAGCACCAGGTTTATTAAGGATAACAAGCAAACAGGAAGATTGAGATCACCACGTTGGGAACGAAGGTTTGAAGGGAAGAGAAGAAACGAAGATTGTACAGATTTTATGCTGGGTTGATAACAGGACATAGGATATGTGACCGTAGGACGACCGATGAAGTGGTCGGAAGAACGCTAAGAGACACTAACACTCAGTATCCTCCTCGTCCTTCGTTTGCTAGTTGGACCTCATCCAGTCCTACGTCTTCTGGAGAAGGCTGAAGACCAAGCGCCCCGTTTACTTGACTCTCATCTACCGCCATCCCAGAGTCCTCTTCTTCATCCTCCTCCTCCTCGCCGTTTGCCTGCATGGCCTCCTTCATCTTCCGCATAGCCTCTCCCTGAGGGTAGAAAGATGAGTTATGTACAAACATCGATCAGCCTGAGTCTCTAGAGTACAAGGAGAGAGTACATGAACGCACTTCATTAGAGTAGTGTCTTAGACGAGCTTTGACAAACTCTTTATGCTTCTCTTCCTGCTCAGGTGTCATGTCTTCTTCTTCGATTTCTCCAGACTCTCCGGCTGATGCTCCGTCTGCTTTGGGCAAATGGGGATAATCTGATGGAGGGAGAGAGAATGAGGTCGAACGAGACGAATTGAAGGAGCTCGTTCGGTTCGATCTGGGAGGTGACGTCGGGCCACTACCACTGGTATAATTTGATGCGAGAATAGTCATTAGGTTAGTTAACGCCTAATTAACTATATCAAAGTTGCTCAAACCTTACTTGAGAGCAAACGACTCGAGATCACCCGTTGCTGTCAGACCAGACTGAGACTGCCCGTTGACGGTTGATAGATCGAACCCAGGAACATCTGGGAGCCAAATGAAATGAAAAACTTGGTCAGATTGGTATCAAAGCAAGGAAAACAAGATCTTCATGAGCAAAGCACGGTCATACCACTCAAAACCAGGTCATTCTCGGCATCGTATCGGACATAGGGCGTCTTGGGCTCAGTGATCTTCCTGATAGGTTGAGCGCGACGGTCAGTCCATCTGGCAGAAGCATCACAACAGAAAAGTCAAGAACCTACATCTGGGAATCTTTCGCAGCCTCTGTCATGGCCAGGTTTTCCTCATCCCACTTCAGACTAAACCAGTCAAGAAACAAATAAGAAACAAACGTATACAAACCTTAGATTAGCTTGAGCTGATCTTATGATTATCGTCCAGATCCAAAAAGACATGTAGAAAGAAGACAGTGATGGAAAGTAACGTGAGAATCAAACTCAACTGAGTCCCCTGCCCATCAGACATCGTCACGTTTTCCTCTTGCCCTACGGTTGGGGATCCATCAACGAAATCCGATGTTCCTCTGAAAGAAGTAGAAGGGGTCACGTTCTTGAGGATTCCTTTTGGTCGCTGCGGAGGCAGCTCCGGTGTCGGTCTATTCGAAACGGGTGACGAGTCAAGAGGGATCAGAGGAGGAGCGTTAAGAGAATACTGATCTGGTTCTGAGTTCATGCCGATGTGTGAGAGTGTGTGTGTGCTGTTGTGTTGGCTATAGCAGGTAAGAAGAGATGATGGCTGGCGAGGTTCAATGTAGGAGACGCTCGAGAGGAAACTATGACGAGTTAAGTGTTGTCTAAGGTATTTGATTTTATTTACCTTACTTAAGTTGAACCCCATCTCCCCGCTTTCGTTGCTACTGTTGATGCCGTTGGCAAGTTCATCTGATCACTTCTCTAGCTGGAGATCATCACCAGACAATGTCATCATCAACACCTCTCCCAGATCCTATCGACTTTTCGCCGCTCAATTTCTCGCCGTTCGAGATGGCTTCGATCTGTCTGCACAGGCCGGATCCGGTAGCGACCGAGCGGTTCATCCAGGAAGGTCTTCTCTCTAGGAAAGAGGTCGAGACGATAGAATCCGGTTATGCGACTCTTGGTAGATACATGTTTGTGCGTGCTGCCCTATAGTTTACTGCTTCGCTCTTGTTTCTATCAAGCTTATTTGTCTGTCAGAAACTTGGATCCTTGCTCACGTCTCTCTGGGCGCCCATCACACCGTCACTTGGGAACCGTAGAGCACGGCTGTATGCTTGCCGGTCGCATGGACGACTTACCTCTTAAGAGGAGGAGTATCAGGCGTCTGGACGAGAAAGAAAGATTTCAATGTTCTGCTCGGAGGTGTCCTAGTGTTCAGTACGCTTGGACTTAAAGTTGGTTATGAGATTGGCATCATTCACGGAGGAGAGACCATCTGGAAAGAGTCTGTCTTTTTTCTATTCCATTTCCATCGTGTTGCTCTCTGTGTGTTCTAGATGAGCCAAGTTGACCACTTCGCCCTTCCCCCCCCCCCCCCTCATCGTGCTACTCCCAACCGCGCCGAACGCTCAAACGAAAACCTCTATATCTTCGTTCCTGATCTCTCTCTTAGGATCCCAAATAACACCGCGGTCAAAGTCCTCACATACAAATACCTTCACGCCGTGCTTCATCCCGATCGGCTTCCTCCGATAGGTTCTAACTTATTCAACATTGATGGGCAACCGATGTTCTCGACCAAGAAAAATCCGCTGGTTGAATACGAACAAATAGCGCTTGAAAGAACCGGTCAGACTTTGCCATCGACGGCAATAGTAGGTGATCATGATACCGGTGCACAAGGAGAGTTATGGGATGAGGGTAGGGTAGGTGTCGTCGCGGCACTCGCTGGTCGATTCAGAGATGCCTGGAATAGGGTCGTACGAGATGAAACACCACCGAAAACAGATGAGAAAAACTTCTGATCTTCATAGATTATAGCATGTATTCATATATAGAGGGTGTGGAGAGGTTGTACAGTTCAACTCATCAAGTCAGGCACGTGTCCAGAGAGAGGGAAAGCATGTTGCATTTTAGAACTGTTTCTCCTTCTCTTCTAAATACTTTTATTTCTGTTTTAATTGCATCTAGTGAAATTTATTAAGATAGATTGGCAAGCTTCTCGTTCTTGACTTTACCTATGTTTCCAAGATTACCCCAAGAAAGAGTGAAAACAATCAGTACACGTCTTTTGTTAATGGAGAGAAGCAACGGAGAAAGAACATACTCTCGGCAAGGACGGTGAATTGACCGCCGACCTCACAGTCCCTTAGATCAGACTTGTCCTCGACCGTACACCTCTGAGAAAGGATACAGTTCTCCAGTTTCACACTGTTTGGAAACATCAAAAGGAAGAAAGAAAAGGTGTGTTTAGTACGCGTGTTCGTCCCGTATGAAGCAAAGGAAACCTTCCCAAAGAAAAGTCTTACCCGTCCCCGATAGTGACGAAATCCATGATGACACAACCCAGAATCTTGACGTTCCTTCCAATCACACAATGCCTGCCAACCACACTCTTCTTCACATTTGTCCGTTCGCCAACTCTGGTGGAAGCGCCGACGAGCGAGTCCGTCGAGATTTGAGCTCGGGCATCGATCAAGCTCGAGTTTGATGGGAGAGCTCCAGGGGGAAGCATGGTTGATTGAATTGCTAGATTCTTAACAAACTGTGTAAAAGCGAAGAGAAAACAGCTCGAAAATGTTAATCTGATTTCAAAAGGATATCGAGAATGCAAAGAAAAGAATGAATGAAACGGTGCGCACTTGACGGTTGAGCTCGAAATAGGTCGGTAAAGTGTTGGCTCTCGCCACGAACCCATCCTCCAACTTCCAAACCACAACACCACATCCGACTTTGCCACCTCCAACCTTATCTTCTTTCCTCCCTCCCCTACCGTCTTCCTCTTCAGATGTCGATTCTTCTTCATTGTCATCTTCATCGTGAGACGGCTGGATCTGAAGGGAAGCAAGTGACTGAGATAGTGATTCTTCGGTTGATCGGCCGGACGGAGGAATCGTTGATGGTGATGAAATTGACGGAGGAAGGAAAGAAGTAGAGTGTTGGAGTGAGAGCCTAAGCGGGTTTGGTGTCGGGTTTAAGGCTGTAGCAGAAAATGACCCCCCGGTTAGCGATACCATGAATACTGACCCAGCATTGGAACAGATAAACCAAGGAAGAAAAAATAATTAAGCTAACCAGACTTCCAGGCCTGAGCCAGCCGGGTTTGATACCCGCCCTTAACCAACCAAGGGACAAGTTCCTCGCGAATACTTTCAATTTGAGGGTACATCGTCAAGAGCTCCAGAACAGAATGCTTAAAGACGTATACGTGAGAGTCGAGTAGCTTTGTGGTGAGGGTCATTCGAGGGTATCTAGTTCAAAGTGACGTGATTCGGCCGAGAAGGAAAGGAAAACTTCGTTAGCAGACGTTTGATGAAAAAGGAAGGCTTGTGTAAGAAGAAGGCGATGTTCAGAATATGTTTCTTATGACTTAAGAACCCAATGGCTGTCGTCTTTGTTGGGCGAAGAGAAAAGAGAGGAGCCAGAGAAAAGAACCATTCTCGTTTGACGGATCAGGCGCTCATCTTTGGCGCCCAGCATCACTCGACCCCAACTCGAAGAATAAGGATGATGTCGGTGTATTCATCATAAAGCTTTCTATCTGAACCTCTCCACTATCCGAACTACACTCAAACGTAGAAGGATGGAGAGACATACAGAAAGAAAGACAGAGCGAGTGTGAACAAAGTTTGGACTTGTACGTACTTCCAGAGGAGACTCATGCGGAGCTCGATCTCATCATCGACATCTTCAATCTCCTGAACGTGCAACAGTGACTTTGTCTGTCTGTCCCACCCGACCAAGATCCGCTCTGGTCCGTCTTTTCCGACTTCGGCTCGCTCATAAAAGAGTGAGGTCATTGTCGCGTTCGGCCGCGTTCGATGGGCGTCTAGCAGGGCTGAGAGGGGTAGGTTCGGGGGAGGGATGAAATCGCAAGGAAGAAGAATGAAGTCCGTCTGTTGATAGAAAGGAAGAGACATTCAAAGGATGAAACATGAACGAAAGAGATTAGTCAAGCTGAGTCTGCAAGAATGGCAAGGAAACCCGATACAATCGGGACGAATTATCTGACCGAAAGATAGTTGCTGTAAGCTCTCAGTAAATCAGCCGTCTTTGACTTCAAGATCTCGTCATCAATCTCGCCTCCATCTGACTCGTCACTGCTACCACCATCTACACCAGTAAGTCCTCCTGAATTTGGATCCAGTACAGAGGACTCGATGGCTCGCAAATCAATCTTCATCGCCCCCTCACCGAGGGACGTCTGGGATTGCCGGAAGGACTGAAGGTGATGGGACAGGGAGGAATGATAAGGTGCCGGGGTAAGGATGAGCACATCTGTAGGAATTTAAAGAGAAAGAGGCCAAGGTTGTTCATGATGGCAAAAGGTCAATAGATAAGAGCAGATATTAGAATTAAAGAACAAGAAACTTGGAGAACAAAAGATATAGAAGGGTTAAGTAGAACAAACCTAGAATGCCGGCTTGTTCAAGCCAGGTAAGTACATACGAGATCATCGGCTCGTTTCCAATAGGAAGCAGTGCTTTACATAGTGTGTCTTTGCTTGTAAGAGGGTAGAGACTGATGGAGAAAGAACAAAGATATCGAGGTGAGTGTCGTATTCAATCAAGAAAAAGCCAGAGCCAAAATATAACGAGAGCAGAAGCAGAGGGAAGGAAAGTCCCCAAAAGGTGACGACCACAGTGAAAAGAGATAGAAAGCGACAGACTTTGATCCATGGCCAGCCAGAACAACTGCCTGGAACTCTTTTGATCTTTTCGGAGCTGCCGAGAACATCGAGAAGGATGGTAGAGACGATGAGGACGTTAAACGTTGAAGGTTGGATGTTTAAGGAGAGTCTTTGAGAATGGACGACTATGGTTACGCTGGTGTTACAGATAGATAGATGATTGATGGTATTCATTTATACATTCGTAACAGGGAGACTTAGCTAACACCGGCGTTTCAAGAAGTCACCGCTCGTTTCATCTTTCTCGACATTTGGACGTTCACAGAGAGCGCAGAGATTCGTCGTCTTCCCGCCGATGAATACGGGTCTTGAAATCCTTTGTTCGGTGGCGTCTGATAATGACAGCTCAGAAGAGCGCGGTCTACTGAGACCCTGTCGTTGTCTGGAGAAGGGACTGTACACGAGGAATTTTGATAACGAAATCCGTTCTCTAGTCTGCGCTTACTGTTTGTCCGTGCTCATTCGATGCGCGCATGTATCTACAGGTTCTCGTTCGAAATGATAACTTATCCTACAGCTGGAAGCAGAGTCGGCTCTAATTTTACCTTGGTCTCTCTATGAGTGTGTTCGAAGACCTTACGATTGTGACCCTTACCTTGAGGGGCTTATCGTTTCTGTTCTATCTCGAATAGTGCAACTTGCAAAACCCTTGTCCTTCAGCCAATTCGGCAACTGCTCGGTCGAGAGTGAGCATATTGATTGATGGAATGCTCAATCTTTTTTTGGCAGACGGTTTCTTTTCCTTTGGCTTTGAAAGATATACAGACAGATTTTTTCATGATGAGTCACTCCAAGTAAGCGATTTTGCTCTTCTCTAACTCCTGAGACGTTTCCTGTTTTCAGCTCAAAGATCTCAACTGAAACAACATGAGAATCACGTACTCCCTCGTCTTTGACTGTATTTTCAGCTCATTCTATCCTTAAATACACCACTTTAAGAAGAAGCATGAGCCAAGTCATGTGATGATAGGGAATTTGCTCGTAAGTATATGCGCGGTGTTACGGTTTCCATTTCTGAAATTTTCTTTCTCTGTTTGATTGTCGGTGATCGATTCCTTGGATTTTCTTTCTTTCGGATCAACGAATTGCTTCTTCAACGGTGGTACACTTCCACCTCAACTATATTCATCTGTTGACATCGAAAGCTATAGGCTTAGCTATTCGAACGAGGACCAAGAACAAAAGAGAAGACGATACTTTCCAGAGATTTCTAATGTGACTAATGAGGTATTTTTATTGTTTTCCCTACACTTCTTTTGTTTGTCTGTGATCGACCTCATTCTCCAGTTTTATCATATCCTTCCTTCTTTCATTCTCTCCTTCTAGCTTATGATTTCTTTGCAACTCTAATCGTCTTTCCCAAGTTTCCTCAACGTTCTTAATGCTTGCCTTCCTTGCTTCTCGTCATACTTCCCATTCGAACTTTCCTTTAGAGACTTCTATTTTCCATTCAGCCAACTCGTGCATGATCCAGCAGGTAAAGTGTCAGATGTAAAGGTTCTTAGGGCACAATAGTATATCAAGCCTTTCTCCCCATCGTTCTTGATTACAAAACTAAACATACATATAATAAGTTCCCTTAATAGGCAATGAAGAGCGACATCGAAGGGGGAACACCATGACAAGCCGAAGTTTTAGTTTTATAATTACTTTGAAAAGTCGGACATTCATCTATTTCATAGGAACTACTTTCTGCGCCGAGGCGGCTGGATCTCCACCTGCTCCATTTCCAGTCTTTCCTTGGCTTTCGTTCATAGGGATAATATTCTGAGCGGAAGAAGATGGATCTTGTCCTCCAGTTTGGTTTTTGTCGGAACTTGGTTTGAATGCTCGGTGTGCCAGGGCGAGCTTCTCTTGGGCTTCCTCTTTCTCATTCGCTTCGAGAATATATGCCCATGAGTGATCCGCTGGTGGTTTCTGAATATTTTCAGATGAAAGGACCGAAAGAAGGGGAGAGGAGGAATCAGTTGTGATCGGCATTAGCATGATGAGAATAATAGAGCAGCATACTAACAGAGGGGTGAGCTTCATCTTTCGGCTGATATGTGAGATAGGCAGATCCCAAAATCAACAACACCGTCAGACCTTGAGCAACCATTCGAGAGTTCACGACCTTCTGGGCGTTCGTCAAATACGGGTTACGGTAAAAGTAGGCTCCCGATCCGGCCATCGAAGCTATATGATGAGGAAAGGGGATATTGAGAATATTGAACGAGCAAAACTTGTGAATCAACCGCCCGAGTTTTTGGACGTACCGACCCAGGAACCACCGACGATTGCCCATTGGTTTTCCTTGAAAGTCTTCAAAGCCTTTTCTTGTCTCGACAATCGATCCCATTCAGTAACTTGTCTCTTCGCCATTTCGTCCAACTCCACTTTACCCGCTCCTGTCCAGAGGGATTTCTCATATCGAAGTCCTAGATTCCAGACAGATGTCGAACGCAGACGTATGTGAGTGTAGATTCAGTGTATGCATAGTTTGGGAAGCGCTCCCGAGAAAAAAGTGAAGAACAAGACAGTACCTTCGTTTTCGGCCTCAATCACTACTGCCGGGGCAAATAGCACGATAGCACTGTCAGAATGAGATCGAGACAAGGTAGAGAATAGAAGTGTGCAGAAAGTTAGCATCTTTAGCTGTCTACGTAGGATCTGGCTCAGTTGAACGCAGTTTCATCCAGGATTGACACGGAAGAACGAACCCAAAAGCCTTCAGAGGCAACGGAGCAATCCGGTAATAATGAGAGTATTTGTAGGCCGCTCCAAAGATCGGGACCATAGCAGCAACGGAATAGGCAGCTCCTCGGATTCCGCCTCTGATGACGGCGGCCTGGTGATCATCTTCCTCCTCTGTTTGGACATCAACAAAAGGATGTCAATTTAACAAAATCTAGTCAACACAAGATCGAGAGGATCAAGAGAAAGTGAGGAACAGGAACTTTCGATGATGGACTAACGTTTGGTTAAGAGCTATGGGTTGAAGAGCACAAAAAGTTGATTAGACTGTTCTGTGAACAAAGTAGAGCAGTATAGAGCAATGTCCAGAGTGGAAACTAACCTTCATTTTCTATGTGTATGTAACTGAGGGTATAAGTGTGTTAGATCGAAAGAGAGATAAGACTTGATGGTTGTCGAATGTGTATCTTGAACGAAAAGATTATAAAGATCAAAGGACTGTTGAAAAGTACGGGCTCCACCGTAAGAAGTTGACGGAATGCGGAGTGCTGACGACATCCGCTCGATCTGATCTGGCCTGGTAGCGTGTCTCATGAGATATCACATTTTCATATTTTATACAAGTACACATATTTACGCACGCAGCTCAGTCCAGTCTGATCAGATTAGTCTACCCAAGAAACCTTGTCACTTCACCCTTGACATGCTATAAGAACAATCCATTGCCCGAACATGTGTGAAGGTGGGCGAAAAAGAATTGTGAACTCTCGCGAAGATCGAGTTGAAACTTCAACCCCTCGAGATTTCATAAGGTCCTTGTTTCGTCATCTATGGGGGATCGCCAGGATCACAAGAGAAGAGAGGAAGGGATCAAGACTTGATGAGATCAAAAGAGATTATAGTGTTCTCGATGGTATATGTGACTGTGGATGTATGGTAGGTTTCTTTGGAAAGGAAGTCAAGAATCAATCAGACATCGATCCAGTCTACAGAATCCCTTTTTTCGCTCATAGTCAAGAAGATGGACCTACTGTACAGGTTGGTCGGTTCAGGAATATATCCTCTCTATGACCCAGAGATGCAATGTTCTCTCGCTTGATCTTACACAAGGATCGCGACCAACAAGAGGATGGCAAGAACGATCCCGAGAACGAGAACGCACCATCCGGAGCCTCTTGCTGAACCCCGTACACGAACCCCCAAGATGTGGCTGTTAATATACGTACGAAGAGGGGAAGGATGCCGTATCTCCAAAAAGAGAAAGCAGATCATACCTTCTGACTTTGCTACAAACTCTTTTAGCTTGCCCATTGCTCTTCCCAGCTTGTCTTCTGTAGAATCTACCCGGTCCGATAAGTCCTCGAGCATCCTGGAGAGAAATCCCACGTTTGGTTCTGTTTAAGTTTCTCCTTCTATGTCTTAGATACAAAGAGGGGATGAACGAGGGAAGTTTGCTTACATATTTTGCTCGCCTACTTCTCGGCCCATCAAATGTGCTTGATCGTGCAACGTATTTAATGTCCCAGAGATCAAATGTAAATCATCGTCCTGGTTGCGCATTAAACTCTACACTTTCACATAGAGGATGGTCATTAGCTCGAGGGATTAAGAAAAAAGAAGTCATGAACACATGACGATAGGAATATAGACGGACGAGTTGTTCTTCTCGTTCCCATGCCTCGGTCTCTCCATTCGGTGGTCCTGATCGTCCTCCTATACCCTCTTCCTCGTCCCGATACGCCTGGCTTGGACTCGGCCGAGTTGCTTTTGTTGATTTCTATACGTTCGAGAGTGTGTGTATATCACCAGGGTAATAAGCTTTCGGCGTGCGTGGTAGACATCACAAGAGGAAGAAGAACAATGGGGGAACGTACTGGTGTGACAATCGATGCCCGGATGCTCTAGAGGAAGAACCCTCACATTCTTGAGCTTGCATGTCGATATGAATCCAGAAGCAGAAGCGACTAATGTTGAGAAGAACCTACCTCGACCTCCGCTTTGACCATCTTCAAGAATCCCTTCCTCCTTTGTATCTCTCCATCCAGAATCCCAAACTGACCGTCTCCACCCTCTACGACTGCTCTCACGCTCTCCTCCAAATCTTCGAGATCGACATCAATCGAGCTGATCGTTCCTCTGACTTCATCCCTCGCAGAGATGACTTCTCTAGAGGAAGCTGGATAGGAAGAAAGGGCTCGGTGGTATTGAGAAACAAGAGATTGGAGATGAAGTAGAGTTGACTCGACTTCTTGCTGTATATGATAATTTGTGGTATTGAGAATGGAGAAGCCGTGGTGAATGTAAGCAAAAGGAGGTGGTGTGGACGTGATGAACTCGGATACGAGTGAAACGAACCTTGACGTCAAAGTAAGCTGTGAGAAAGCAAGATACACAGAGTAAGGCTCCAAGGGCTAGAGTATCCAAGAGCAAGAATATCTTCCAGGTAAGGCTGAAACGAAGAGTTCAACTTACGATCTCCGCCCATGTCGATAAGAGTTCGTCAGGTATGAGATGATAGTTCAGCGATCAGAGATGAAATGAAAAGGCATTCCAGATGTTTACACTTCACACAGGCGGCGCAGAGACCGGGCTGATCCGCTAGATTTAGTTTTCTTTGGCGGTGGGTGAACTTTTCATTCTTATTCGCGTTCTTCATTTTGTACTCTGCCTCAAAAGAAACAGGGAAACCATGGATACATATATAGGCAGAACTAAGAAAAGGCAAGGGCATATACGAATCTAAGTGTAGCGGATATTGGGCGATCGATCGAACGATCAATTAAGCAGTGACGCCGACCTGTCCATTGGTCTTAAGCTCTCCGTTGGTGTTAATCTCCGCGTTGGACTTGGGTTCGGCCTCTTTGTCAGTCTCAAGCTTGACTCCAGCTTCTCTCAAAGTCTTTTCGATTCGATCTCCAAGAGAGGGATCAACCTTCCGGAAGATCTCAATCTGTCTCTGCAGAATGTAAGGATATGTGACTCCTCCAAGGTGGCCACAGACATTCTATTTTCGAACATAAAAGAGTGGCGTATCAGGTTCTGGCCGTCTTAGAAGAAAAGACAGAGAAAAAACAAAGAAAGACACGTACAGAGACAAAGTGGTCCTTGGCCTCATCATCAAACACCTTGCTCCAAAGCGCTCTGGGCTGCTCAAAGTCGAGCTCTTCAGACCCACTTTCAAACGAAACTACACCCGGTCCATCGAACGCGTCCGAAATCGACTCCCTGGTGTAGGGCTTGTTGGCCATCTTTAGCGGGTTGAGCGATGATGGATAGTTGGGAGCAGCCCCGCCGTTGGCGTTGAAGGTGTAGGCTCCACTTCGGAGGTAGTTCGACACGGACGCGACAGGACAATTGACAGGAAGCTCGTTGTAGTTGATTCCCAGTCGGTATCGATGAGCATCCGGGTAGGAGAATAGTCGAGCCTGAAGGACGGGATCGTTCGAGGGCTCGATTCCAGGAGGCAGATGGGAAGGAGCAAAGGCGAGCTGTTCAACCTCTGCGAAATAGTTATCCACGTTTCGGTTCAAAGTGAACTTTCCAATCGTCCTAAGTGGGAACTCCTTGTGGGACCAGACCTTGGTGAGATCCAGAATGTTGTATCTGAACTTCTGGGCCTGCTCAGGAGACATTACCTGTACCTGAACCGTCCAGCTAGGGAAGTCTCCATTCTTGATTGCGTCGAACAAGTCGTCTCCGTTTGAATCGGGATTGGAGGCGTCGAGTTTCGAAGCCTCTTCATTGGTGTGAGTCTTGACACCCTGATCGGTGCGCATGTGAATCTGGACATAATTCCAGTCACCGTTCTTGTTGACCATCTTGAAGGTGTGTCCAGAGTAACCATGCATGTGTCGGTAAGAAGCAGGGGTTCCTCGATCACTGAACAGGTGCAGCACCTGATGCACGGACTCGGGGTTTTGGGATACTATAAAATTATATCAAAGACAAGGTCAACATGAATCAGAGCGGCACGCAGGGAGTGACGAGGTTATACGAACGGTAGTCCCAGAAAGCGTCCTTGTCTTTAGAGTTTGTCTGCGGGTTCCTCTTCTGGGTGTGAATGAAGATCGGAAACTTGGCTGGGTCTCTCAAGAAAAAGATGGGAGTGTTGTTTCCGACCTAGAGGTGTAGACAGAGACACAAAAGGATGAGGGTAAGAGAGCGATAACGAGCTTGATGACTCAGTCGATAAGAATACGTACAAAGTCCCAGTTTCCCTCAGAGGTCTTGACCTTAAGAGAGAAACCTATGTTGAAACAAAGAGAAACACGAGGATTTTTTTAAGTTAACAGCTTCATCCATGCGAACAAAGCGAAAGCACACAAACCTCGAGGATCTCGAGCGGTATCTGAGCTTCCGGATTCTCCTCCAACTGTTGAGAACCGGGCGACACAGGGTGACTTGGTTCCCTTTTGGAGGAACTGTTTGGATGGAATATATTCATCAAGTCAACTCCGAATTGAACAAAATTGCGATAATGAGGTAGATTGAGAACGTACATCGGCCATGCATAGGTCAGAGTTGTCTTCAGTAGCCTCGAACACACCGTGAGCTCCGGAGCCTTTGGCGTGGACGACACCTAGAGATGTTGGGAATATGAACCAATCAAATAGAGGCAATTTGAGATCAGGGATCGACTACATATGACGTAAGACGAACAAGCAAAGACATCAACCTAAAGAGACGAAACGTACGTTCTGGAATTCTCTCTCTATTTTGATGAGTGAGAAGATCGATCAAGTGGAAATCCTGAAGAAGCAGGGCTGAATGAATCGATGAATGATAGAGAAGATACTGGATGATCAGCTTCAGCATAGCACGATGATGACGACGACGACTGAGATAAAAAGAGCTCGCTTACGTCCATTAGGTCCGGCTCGTTGGGCGCTCTGAGCCGAATGTCTAGGGACTCCGTTCGAATCGGTATAGGCAACACCGGCGACTGGGCAAACTGTTGAGTTGGTAGCGGTTGCAGGGATTGTGGACACAGGTCGAGCATGAACAAGAGTCAACCTCAGCCTCAAGGGATGATATGGAAACGATCGAGAGAAAGCAAGAAGAGACTACGCACCTGGAGAAGGCATGCTTGTGGTTATAAGAGCGGATGCACGTATGTGTACTTCGAATCAGCTGCCTGCATGAGAGGATGGATATTATGAGCAATGAATAAGAATTCCGATGTTCTATCCTCGATGAGCCTTCTTAAATATCGTCTCCAGCTCTGTCCGGTTTCAACGGGATGGACGGCAACTGACATTCTGACGTCAGTCACGTGCATATTTGATACACACGTGCTTCAGATAAACATCTTACGTAAGTGCCGTTCGGCACTGTCAGGGATGTGACCTGAGTGTTACATCCCGGTAACCTTCCTTTCATTCTAGTTCTCCTCCTGCCTCGTTACTCCTTATGCTTCCTCACTGTATCAACATGCAGGTATATAGTCTGGTAGCGCAGGTGCTTGTAGCACCTTCTATGATCTGTTGTCTTATGATTAATCGCTGGAGTCTGAGAAGAATGCACAAGACGAGCCTCCTTTGCCACCCATAGCATAGGTTTCCAAGCCTGAATCCTTTGTCACTCCTTGGTTCCCTAGTACTCTTGTTCCTAGTGTTATATCCATCTTTTTCTTCCAATCTCTTCGCCTTGCGCCCTCGTCACAATCACCAAAGCTGGAGAGCCTGAGCTTCCTCATTGTCAGCTGCATTCCCCGTTTGATTACACCCTTCGTAACCTCTCCGCTGCCCTCTGAACCCGGATCCTGACATCCACCCTCTCTGTGCCCTCTCTCACATCGTATGCAACACAGATAGATACGTTCATGTTTCTTTGAATACATCCAGTACATCTACAGTCTACTCATTTATGATATCAGACCTGCATTGGAGATCCACCAGGGACAGCAGAGTCCACAGGTACGTTCTCACGGATAGGCTCCTCGTCAAACATCAACCTGTGATAACATCAACGTGGAGGGAAATTTCCCGGATTCGATGAGTCCTCAAACAAATGGGCACATGAAGCAAGAAAGGCAACACAGAAGAACACTCACTTTCCACCCATTTCTTTAACAAACTCGAGACTCCGCTTCTCGTCACAGAAATACTGGAACACTTTGACAAGATCCGGCACTTCCACCGTCGTCGCCTTCCGTCTCAGCGCCACTAAGTGGGCGGGCGAGATCAACTGGAGCGCATACCTCAATGAGGTCTCCACTCCAATGTTGGCTAATGTATCAAGGGCAGAGTCCGACAGCTTGACATCCTCCTCCTCGCATCGAATCGAAACAATCTCCCTAATCTCGCTGAGCTCGTAAGCCTTGGTGCTGATGATGAGCACTCTATCCAACAGATCGATCGGGATTCCATGGGGGCTTTTGTACTTTGTGCCCCTGATTCGGGTAACTCCCCGGTTGGAAGCCATGATCACTAGCGGCGCCAGATCGTTCTCAAGAGCTCGGTTGAGGAATGAGAAGCACTCGATATCTAGCATGTGAACCTCATCGATGAAGAGGACCTGTACAAAGGAGGAGCAAACGTTTCAATGCGGGTAACATTTTGACGATGGCTTCAGAATATATATCAAAGAATGCAGAGTGGAAGGAGCGCAAGAGCGACCGACTTACACCAGGAACGATGCTTGCCTTTCCCTCCTCCCGCCATTCGCCCACTTTCGTATTGATCTGATCTCTCAGCTCAGGCTTGATCTCACCTGTGTCTCCTGTGGTTTGCCAAAAATACGTACGGGAAATGATACTGAGCAATAGAAACAAAATACGCAGACAAGATGAAACGCTCAAGGGAAGATAAAGGTCCAGAGACTGACCAGCAAAGAGGGCGAGGAAACCCTGAGTACGAGAGTTGATCACATCGATCTCGTGCAGGCTAACGGTGTGTGTGACTTCTCGTCTCTTCTGGAGCTCTCCATCCGGACATTGAACAAATTTGGTCTATCAAGTTCAGGCAGGATGTAAAGAATCAAGATGTGAGTTAGAAAGAACGCGATGTGAACCCAAGCATGACATGAATGAGTGATTGATGGGTTCGCGTCATGATCAACGAATTGAGAGAAAGAAGAAACAAAGTACATACGTCCCCACCCATAGCATCGTAGTCTCGCGCTCGGGCAAAACTTCGGCCGACCTTGGAGATCTTCCCAGTTCCTGTATGGATCAGAAGGCGAAACACGACGATGAGAGAGGAATGCATCAGACGTAGCAGCATACCTAAACGCGTCGGACTCGCGTACCTTTATCGATAGTAATCACGTCTCCAGCAGCAACCTTTTCCTTTGTCAACTGATCAATCATCTTTTGGCCCAAATCATACACAGTCTCCATATCTGTTGACTTGATTGTCAGCTTTCCAGTCTTTGTAGACTGTTATTGGATCAGACATGTATCCATCATTTTTTAGCCGTGAAGAAGGATTTAGTCAAGTTTTCTTGCAGAGGTAGTTTTGGCAATACACCAAGGAGTATGACAAAGAACGAGATCCAGACGCACCCCGGTTAATGACCTATCGACCTGGATTTCGACTACTTCTCCTTCTATAACTTCAGACTCTTCCTTGATCCTCACTCCAATCGACCGTCGAAACGCTTGCGTCAATGCTTCCGTTTTGGACATCTAGTCAGGAATGTTTAGATTGGATGGATCGATCGTTTGAATCAGCACCTTTGGAAGGGCCAGTTCATAGCAAAGTTCATGTGGCCAATAAAGAATGGAACCCACTGAAAGCGAAAAGACTTCGGAGCCGGACAGCATGGTAAACGGAACGTCTGGTCCTAAGCTCTGAGCCATACCTATTTTGCAAGACGTTTCGTCCGACCAGGAGAGAAGACAGAGAATCCAATAAGATTTGTCAGTCGTTCCATCTGAAGGACCTTTTGACAAAGGGTATCCTCAAGGGTTGCTCGCAGTTCAGACGAACCCATAGCGATAGCCGTCTTTCCACTACCGACCGGCCCGGCCATAAGGATTGCTCTACCGGCGATCCTGCCCTCCTCGACCATTTTGATGATCAGCCCGGCTGCCTTCCTCGCCTGAGCCTGGCCTACCATGCCCTCGGATGAGGGGAGAACTTCGAGCTGGGCAGAGAGCCCGAGCCCTCGAATATGTGAGTGAGAACCGATTCGTTCAATCTTGGTGATGTCCGACAATTGGGACGGGGTTGTGATTGTTGCCTGTGGTTGAGTTGCATATCAACAATGAGTTGTCTACCACAATTATTAACAGCCAAACGATTATTCATACCATTATAAGAAGTCTCCGAGAGTATAGAGACGAGGGTCAGGATAGATGGATGGATGGACGGATGGATGAGGGTGAGGAGGAAAGAAAGGTAAAAAGAAATTCGCTGCAACGTAGCCGGCCAGCGGAATCATTCGAGTTCTTTCTCCCCACCCACAACGACGACGACAACAACCATCCCACACATCCCATCCCATTCCACCTTCTCTCTACATTCTCACCAGCGCATCCAACCAGATTTATTAGATCGGTGTAGATTTAAACAGCTGCTAGTGTGGTAAGTACACTTATCGTCTTGTTGTGGCAGTGGCACCTCGGCCGTCCCTCTTCTTTCCCTTCCTGCTCCCGCTGGTGTCCTCGATTTCTCCCTTCCTTCCTTTATTTCCCCCTCTCTCTCTCTTTCTGTTCTGCCTATCTGGTTTGAGACACACAGAGTAAGCAAAGGGTTCAACACCTGTTTTTATTGATCGAGAGCCGACTTTGTCTCTAGCTTTTCGAAATCGATACACCGGAACCTTCGAGACAGAGGCAGAGAGGCAAAGAGGCAGAAGCCGACTGTTTACTCAGCACTTTTGCCTCTTTGAAGAATCTGGATCCGAGTCTGGTGTACGCATATACCCAGAAGGGAACACACCGCTCCTTTTAACAGCAGATGTGGCTGAGCAAGAGATGGTGGAGGTGAAACTCGTAAGATGGGACCTCGCCGGCGTATGGGAGCGTGTGCGAGATGTGATCTTTTGAGTTCTCTCCAGCCGACTCTCTTGTCCTCTTACTATCTCTCCTTTGCTTGCTCACCTTCTTATCATACACTACCGACATTTTGTTCCCTCCGCACTCATACGGTCATATTACACGTAAAACTTGCTGACAAGATCATCTTTGTGTCGTCTTGGGTGTAGCAAACGAACAGAACACATCTTGCTCCTTCCTCTCGTTGTACCACACCCCGACCATGTCGAGCTCTCCTTATCAGTCCTCACCCAAGTTTCAAATCTCCCAACCCTCTCCGGTGGATCGCCACTCGACCTTTATTCCTGAGCCAGCACCCGTTTCCTCTATTGCCATGCCATCTCCTCCGTCTTCGTCGTCCTCACTTCTATCCAGCTCGCAGCAGCAGACGACCCGGTCCAGATCTTCATCGTCTCCTCTAGCATTCATGAACCGATCACCTTCGAGAACAATGCCAACCTTACATCGCCACCACTCTCATGTTCCCAAGGGAGCCTCGGTTGACGAGACCAGGACACCCGTCTCGGTCCTTATGGCCGGAGCCAGCAGTTTGACTGGCAGCGACTCGAGCTCGACAGGGGCGAAAAGGAATCGGGCGAGAAGCGCGAGTTTGGTCACCATGAAAGAAGTCGGCGTTGGAGAGGGCGAGAACGATATGGCCGATCTAGGAAGCTCGGGGACGGAAAACTGGAAATGGGTTGACGGAAAGGGTGAGTAGTTTTGGTGTTTGTGTCGTGTTTGTGTCGTCGGTCGCCGCTCGTTACTTACTCTGTTCGCTGTGTCTTTCGTTTCTTGGTCAGGTGCTTGGATCATTCACATCATCCTGATTCTCGTTTGCAAGGTCTTGTTCGACTCCATTCCTGGAATCGGGCACGATCTTAGTTGGACCCTGGTAAACTGCGGTTATATGATGGTCCGTTCCTCCTGTCTTGCTCTTCTAATATAAGAGTCTATCCGATTGACCCTTCTCGTTATCACGCGCATTCAGGTCACTTATCTGATCTTTCACTCTATGACTGGTCTGCCGTTTGAGAATATCCAAACGACCGGCGGGGCGTACGATGATTTGACTTTATGGGAACAAATCGACAACGGCGCTCAGTACACCCCGGCCAAGAAATGGTTGACAAGTGTGCCGATAGGACTGTTCTTGATCTCAACCCATTACACAAAATACGAACCGGTGTTGTTTAGTGTGAATGTCGGGGCGGTGGTTTGTGTGTTAATCCCCAAGCTTCCAGCTGTACGTCCTCATTGTCTAATTAATATGTTTCTCGGTCTCTTCAGTTACTTGATGTTCTTTCATTTTATTTTCCTTTCTCTTAGCTCCATCGGTTGAGATTCCGATTCTTCGAGGCCCCGATGGAAACTCCTTACCCGTCTCGACCGTCGAGCCCTATGAAAGGACGAAGCGAAGCGTCCATTCCGGAAGAAGTGGAGGACGAAGTGCTGATTGGTTCTCGGTCTGCTCGATGAGGTGCTCGCAAAAGTTAAGGACGGAAAGAAAGGGGTGGGTTTGATCTAGTGTTCCGCCTCAAATTTTGTGTACCCTCTGTCCCATCTTTCTCATCTCATTCATCTTCTTTGCTTCTTGCAGAGAGATCTGTCTCTTTTCTTATTTTTCTTTCTTCTCTTTTTTACTCTCACTTCTTTCCTTCTTCTCATTATCATCGACAACTCATCTTAATTCCAGAAAGGAATTTCACCATCACTCTGCTATCATCATTTTGGTTTCCGCTCTTCTGTCTTGTTTGTCTCCGTACGAATTCCAAGACAAGGTGAACGAACCCGTGTCTTTCGTCTCTCTTCATTCCCCTCTTTCTTTCTTGCGAATGAACGCGTTCTACATACCGATCATCAATCCGGTTTCTTTTTCTTTTTATTCCTTTTTATGAAAAATCTTATATTCTCTGTCCTTTCTCCCCGGTCGGACGCCAAGCTTGGTTCATTCATCCTTTAGACCTATGCCCAACTCGTTTGTCGTCGTCTCGGTCGACCCCGTTCCTGTTGGTTTGTTGGTTTTTTCTTTTCTTTTCTTTTCTTTTCTTTTCTTTTCTTTTCTTTTCTTTTCTCCTCCTTTTCCTTTCCTCTTCCCTCTTTCCGCGTTCCTGGCTCTGGCTCGCGCTCGCTTTTTGAGATCGGATTCCTTTCGTTAGTCAGTTATTTAGTTGATTCGTTCATCGTCTTGACGATGGTGGTGGTGCCGGTGGGGGGAACGGGGGACACGTAGAGGCGTGATCTAGTGAATCCATGGACAACTGTGCTCTATATTTATTCCTCGTCTCATCTTTCATCTTTCTCTGTTCCCTTTCTTCCCCTCTTTCCTCTTTTTTTTCCCCTAATTCTTATTTCTGAACACCCGAGATTTCGAATCCAGACGTCGAATACAGATCGAAACATAACGCTTGAATCCTCAGATGATCCTCCTCCTCCTCCTTCTTTTTGTTCTCTTTCTTTTTCTTTCTCGGGTTAGCTCACTGGATTTGATGATAGGTTACAAACAAAACAAAACAAAACAAAGGCACATGTGAAGACAACCCGGGGAGGGACAGCATGGGATCTTTCTCTCTGCTCGTGTTTGTGCCCGAGTTTGTGGACAAAGACGTCAAGGATCGAATATACACCTTCTATATGATTTATGCTTTTTTGTTCTATTTGAAGAAAAATAGAGAAACTGTAGGATGACTCTGGCTCGCAGAATCGTGTAGACATCGTTGTAGACAAGAGATGAGGGAGAGATGATGATTCTAATGATAAAGATAAAGATGAAGATAAAGATGAAGATGATAATGTTGTTGTTGTTATTGTTGATGTGCGTGTGAATGATGGGTATTGCGATGAATGGAACCAAGAGACAAAATCCCAAAACGAAAAGGACGATATGACAGAAAGGAAAAGAAAAAGAAAAGGGAAGTTGGGGAGGGGAGGGGCGCAAAGACTTTTAAGTGGCTTGGGGCGTCAGCGCAGAAACAGGGACGATCGCCGGCGTTGAAGCAGGAGGACCACAGCATGCCTTCTTCGCGCTCACCACCTCTATCCCGTCCTCCTTTTCGTCCTTCGTCTCGACCTGCTGTTGTCTGTGACAGCTCTTTTCTTCTACGATTCCGCTTGGGTCTTCGTCCGCGCTCACCGGCCTACAGTCACATTCACAGCCTGTCTGTCCGCACTCTGAGGGATCGCAACATTTTGCCTGTCGTCTGTAATATCGAGTCGCGCACACATGCACAATAAGGTCAGCATCAAGAATAAAACATACGGATGACGACAATGAGGGAAGGGAAGGGAGACTGACTTTAATTCACGGTCCTTGAAGTAAAAGACAAAGGAAGCAACAATACAGAGTACGGCAAACCCAAGGGCAGCTCTGTAACCTACTCTGTAATGAGGAGCCTGAGCGGCCGGGTAGATCAGGACTATCGAAACAGAGAAGGAAAAGGAAAGTCGAGTTTGAGCACAGAAAGAGGAGAGACAAAGGACGAGGCAAGGCAAGAAATACGAACCGTTGGCCCAACTGTCGATGACGTAGACGAAAGTGACGATCACTCCGATCTGTAACGATCTCTCCTCGGGACTCGGGCACCAATCTGCCATCCAGGCCTGGTGAGAAGGAAGGAAGGAAAGAGGCCATCAGAAACTCGGGACGTTTGGTAGACAGAGAGAAGGAGTGGACAGAAAAACTAACGATGAGGATCGGGCCGACTCCGTTGGACATCCAAAGTAGATAGTAACCGACCATCTTTGTTTCGAACGATGCTGGCCAGATCTGAGAGACGACAAGCGGTGTTGGTATGAATATCAAAAGAGAGAGGCGCGCGGGAAAAAGACGTACCGAAAGAATGATGGTCCCGATAAGCATGGTGGTCATCTGTCCAACGATCCACTCCAACTTTCTACCGGTCCTACCACTTCCCCAGGCACAGCCAACCATGACGATGATCTGGAGGACATAACCGCCGATAGGGATCAGGTTCAACTGGCTGACGGAGAATCGGGTAGTGCCATTGGCGTTCTTTGCTGCTTTGAGGAAGAGGATGATCCAGGTGTTTGCGTTCTGGGTTTCTGTCCAGCCGCTATTGAAGGTAGGATAGAGGAAGGTCAAGTTTATAATCAAATTAAAAAGACTTCTAAATCAGTATCAAGACGAAAAGGAAGATCCGAGTTAGAATACGATCAAACGAAAACTCACACATAAGCCAAACCGAAGACATAGAGGGTCCAACTGGTAAAGACTTTCTTCACGAGCGCGAGCGTCCATTTTGTGGGTGGCAGCTTTTTGACGTCCGACATCCTTTCCTGCGCGATCAACCGTTCAAGCTTGCTCAACCAGATCACTCTGGTCTCTCCTGGGTTGTCGGGGATGAGGAGCAGTCCAAACGAGGCGATGATGACGGTCATCATTGCGTTGAATACAAAGCTGTCGAAAGAATTTGAGTCGAAGGGACAAAATCAGTTTTGTGTTCTTTGGAAAAGGAATTGAGAAAGAGGGAAGAGGGAACAAGAAGAAGAAAGAAACTGACAGCCATTTCCAACCGGGAAGACCACCGACGCCATCCATGTTTGAATGGAGAGCGGCCTGCATGAAGCCGACAAAGATGTTGGCGGCCGGATAACTAGTCCCAAAGATGGCGAGCCTGGTGGCCAACTCGGAAGGGGTGCTGTGAGAAAAGGAAAAAGAGTTATTTTTTTGTCTCGCGTGCGCAAAGGAGAAACCGGGTGGGGAGGAGGGGAACTTACTACCAACAGCAAAGCACGCAGACGACTACAGAGATGGATCAGTTGGAGAGCAATCAGCATATGTGCTCCGGTGATTCATACATATATAGAAGAGACATACTTCCGGGGTAGGAACTAGCTTCAAGCAAACCGATAAAGAATCGGAGGGCATACATTCCGTTGACGGTCTTGCAGGCGGCCATGAGTCCTGTGGGTGTGGGCGCGCGCGCGTGTGAGAAAGAGAAGAGTAAGAGAGAGAAACAAGTCGTGTCAGGGGGTTGTCGTTTGAAGGTTATAATGATGGAGGAAATCAGACGAACCAGTCATAAGACCCCATGCAATCTCCAATCCGGGCAACCAGTAACTTGGTCTAATTTTTGTGAGAATGATCTGAGAGGGAATGATCCTAGAGGTGGGATGATGAGCGTGAACAGGGTGTGTCAGAAGAGAAGAATTAGTGAAAGGAAGAGGAGAAAGATGCCACGGGGAGAGAACATACATCAACGCGTAGCCGACTCGGTAAGTGGTGTCCATGTAGTTTAGTTCGTTCCCTCCCATATTAAGCTGAACAGGAGGGGGTAGGGGAGAAGAGTGAGTGAGTACTTGTCAGTATATGAGTGAGTGAGTGAGAGAGTGTGTGTGTGTGTGTGCGCTTGCTAGTACACGTTGGGCGACTGAGCGCACATACACCCATACAAACGAAAGGGAAAGGAGTAGACTAACATCCTCCTTCATTCCACTTGCATAGGCTGTCTTGTAGTTTGATGCATCGATTTGCTGGACGGGTGGAGAATTAAGGTTAATAGTAACCAGGCAAGACAGATGGTCAGCCAAGGAGAAGGGATAGAGGGCAAAGGAAGAAGGGGGAAGGACGGAAAGGCAAAGGCAAAGGCAAAGGCAAAGGCAAAGGCAAAGGCAAAGAAAGAGCGACTAACCTTGATGACATAGGAGAACCAAGCCCAGGTCAAGAGACAGAGATCCAACTTCCAGAGGAACTTCCGTTCGGCCTGTTTCGTCCTGTAGGACTGTTGGCCAGGTGGTGAGCAGCAGCAACCCTGGGGGGGTGGGTCGACGGATGAGAGCGTTCCCTCTAGTTTTTCTAACTTTGAGTCTGACATCGACGGCGAGTGGGAGGGTGAGAGATCAGGGTTGTAAGCCAGTTGATTGTGTGGACACATGGTGGGTGTCGGATCCGACGCTCGGTGAGCGGAGGAGGAGGAGGAGGTGAGTTAAGGGAGGGAGGGGCCCAGAGGAGACCGAAGCAGAAGGATGCCAGGGAAGGAGAGTCGAGCGATGGAAACTGGACGCAAACTGAACGCAAAGTCAAACGAACGACGAGGAAAGAAAGAATGAATGACGGGGGAAAGGAGAAGGAGAATGAAAAAGAAAGAAAAAGGAATGGGCGACGTTCTTTTTGAGCGATCGGGTTGACAGGTAGGAGGAGGAGAGGCACCAGGCACGAGGCATCGGAGTGTCAGGCATTAGGCACAAAGCACTAGGCACCACCGATCACCGACCATGCACCAGCCGCGAGAGAAAGAGAACGCCGAATGAAAATCGCTCGTTCCTGCCGCCCGATGAGGCTCTTATGCTTTTGTGCTCGACTGAATGCGCTCACTCGGACCAAGAGTTGGGAATGAGCGGGGTTTGTGTTGCGTTGTGTTGCGTTGCGTTGCGTTGTGTAGTGCAGTGCAGTGCATTGCGTATTGTGTATTAGATAGTGTGTGATGTATAGTCTAGCATTCTAATATTCTATAGTCCATAGTATACAATTCACAGCACCTACTACGCACAACACACTCACTCCATACAGACAAACAAACGAGGGATTTTTCTCTCTTTCTCTTTCTCTTTCTTTTTTTCCTCTCTCCTCTTCCCCTCCTCTCCTCTCTCTCCTTTCTCTCCTCTCCAATGACTTCTTCCTCTTGGCAATCGGCTCAAAACTCACAGAACCTCTTCTTTGTCGCCTCCCACAGGCCTTTTTTTTTCTTAGGTCTTTTTCCTTCGCCTCTTCTTCCCCTTCCGGCTCCGTTTCTCTCGGCTCTCTAATGAATGAGCAATTTTCGCTACAATGCCTTTTCTCTCTTTCTCCCTCACTTTCTCCCTCACCCTCTGACGTGCTCTCTTATCTGATTTGGCCCTCCATGTAAATCATCGACGTGCACACCTCGCTGTGACATGGGCTGATCGAGCGATCTCACTCCCATACCGGTTGTATCCAAACAATCCATGTTGACAAACATCATCTATATCCAAGAAACTAGACCTGCTCAGAAGAAGAAGCCTTTTGTGCCGTCAACACAACGGAAAGAGCAGTCATAAAAGCAAGCACCACAGAAACAAGCACGCAAGCGCACAAGCAAACACAGAAAGCAAGAGGACAAGAGAATTAGTCGTCAGAGTTCTGCCGAATTATACTGCTCTTATCAACACACCCGCCCACTCACCTCGTCCAGTCTGACGGACGGTCTGTTCCACCCAACAAACACCCGTCGGCCGACCGGCAGGATCACCCCAACCACGCCCAGAATCGCTAGCCTGGTCCACAAAAAGGCGGCAGAGTACTTTTCCAGGTGGGCACTCTGATGCTTCCCGTGGGGCGGATGAAGCCCAATGTCCATCGGTTTCTCGCCAAGCATCGCAGGAAGCACATTCCGGATCGCGTACACCATCAATCCAACCAACGTGATGACGATCAAATGTAAATCTATCCGCCGGATCATCGCCGGCTTCGTCACGGTGAGCGAAAGTAGCGACAGCAACGACAGATAGAACTAGACAGTGTGAAAACAACATGTCAGTCTATCTTTCTATCTCTTCACAAGATTAAACATCTCTGCCCAACACATACCCACACACACATATATATATAGAAAAGAAATACGTACAAACACACAACACTGTCCAATCTCAACCCATTCTTCCCTTCCGAAAGCCTGTCTCACTCTATCCTCCTTCTTGTTCTTGTTCTTGTGCTTGCTCACCCCAACCTTCGATCCGTCCTCATGGTTCACCACCTCGCTGTCCAACACCGCAGACGCGATCGACAGCGCCAACAGCGAGAGAAAGCCTACGAGCCGGAGAGCGTTCGCCGAAAAGTCCACCCACCCACCCACCAACTCGACATGAGCCTTCAGATCCGCCCAGAGCGATCCTCCGGACGCAGAAAGAAACCGAGGAGGAGCAGCCGTCGGCTGCCCGTCAGACGGTCCGTCCGCCTGCTCCTGCCCTAAAGCCTGATCCCGGTCGACATCGTCCTCGTCCAGAAAGATCTGCGGTCGGAAAGAGAGTCGGATCTTTTCCAACACGTACTTCCATACTCGTCGACCGAATGGGAAGAACAGGATCACGATCGAGACCACAGACAGATACACCAGCACCGTTCGTCCGTCCACCAACGGGTTCACCGAGTGTTTCTTTCTAGAGTATATTTCCGTGTGTGTGAGAGTGTATATGTATGTGCAAATGTAGATGGATTGGTGTGTCTAGTGTCAATTCATGCCTCTGTATATTCACATGTGCATCTCTCTTCCTCTCTCTCTTTGCTCTCTACCCACCTGCCTGTGAGAGTGTTTTGAGAAAGAAAGAGAGAGAGGAAAATTAGAAAACACGTACGACGAGGCGGGTACGGTAGAATTCGTTAGCGTCATCTTTGAATTTGTTTCTGTTCCTGCTAAAAGAGAGGAAAGAATGAACGAATAGAGGTCAAGGACAGAAAGCAACGTCGTCAAGAAGCAGAGAAATCAAAAATTGCTGGGGTGTAGAGAGATGAAGAGAGGGGAAGAAGAGAAAATAAAAACCGAGACTCGAATGCTCACACGACAAACACCGCGTTAGGGTTATAAGTAATATGAGTGCTTTTGTAAGGCTCGGTGTTTGAGTGTCAGGGATACGGGTTGGGTATCACGTGATCTCATACGTGGGTTACCCCTACAGGCTATTCTTTCCCTCCATCCCTTATGTCTCTTCACCCATTTTCCATCATGCTCCAGTTTGCATGGTTCATGCCTCGTTGTCTTTGGCTCTCGTGATCTTGATCCTCTCTAGGCTCGTCATATGTATATCGTTAGTGGCAGACCAAATGCGCAAGGGGTCCTGATATAAGACGGGGACGCCCTCGCGCCTTCTTGGATAAGAGTTTTCCTCAAGCTGAAGTTCTTGTCGAATCCTCTTATCCCAAGTACATTGTTAATAGTTTGGTCTGCTTCAGGTATCGTCCTTGTATCTTGTTGAAACCTCTTATCCAAAGTATATTGTTAATAGTTTGGATAAGAGGATTCGACAAGAACTTCAGCTTGAGGAAAACTCTCATCAATAAGGCGCGAGAGCGTCCCCTTATATGTCGGGACGTCTCGCGCATCTGGCCCGCAAGTAGGTATATACATATGAAGAGACTATATACATTCGTGATCACGAGGACCGCATAGAGTGAAGAAGAGGAGAGATATAAATGATGGACAGTAGAAGGAAACAGCTTGTAGTAGTAACACAAGCTGCGAAACACGTGTTACTTAACCCGCACCCCTGACATTGTCAGGGATGTGACCTGAGTGTTACACCTCGGTAACCTTCTTTTGGTTCTGTTGTTTCTCCTGCCTCGGTATTCCTTATGCTCTCTCATTACATCAACATGCAGGTATATGACCTTCCAGCGCAGGTGCTTCTAGCACCTTCTATGACCTGTTCTATTATGCATAATCGTTGGAGTCTAAGGATGATATATAAGACGGGTCCCCTTTGCCACCCATAGCATAGTCTACCAAGTCTGAATCCTTTGTCATTCCGTGGTTCCCTAGTACTCTTGTTCCATTGTTGTATCAACCTTATTCATACGATTTCCCTGCCTTGCGCTCTCGTCACAGTCACCAAGCTAGAGAGCCTGAACTTCCTTCTTGCCAGCCCTATTCCCTGCCTGGTTACATTCTTGTAACCCTCCCGTTACCCTCTGAACCCGGACCCTGACAGACATTTCCTATATGTAACCGTGATCTGCCACGTGATAACCCTAATTGCATTCGCACGTGGTCCGCCCTCGGCCGATCTGTCCTTTGGCGGCCTCCGCTCTCTTTACGATTTGCTAAAGCACAGGGAAGATAACAGAAGAAGACAGAAGATTGGTACAAAGGGCAGAACGGGAACGGCAGCAGAGCAAGAGCAGCCAGGCAAAAGCATCCATCATAAGCAAACCCCAAGTCATTGTGGAGTGAGACTCTTTTCCTTCGGTCAAACAACAAGAGACAAGAGACAACCTGATGCAAGACGCCCACACTCAAAGGCGCACAAGCCGAATTGCATCTGATGTTTTACATTCTAATTCTATTTCGAGCCTCATTCTCTCTATCTCTCTTCCTTCAGCTCTCTACACCATCTCCCCTTGATGCCGGACACTGTAAATGTCCGGGGCATGAGAATGTTAATATTCTTTATTCACAACCTCTCTGACCTTGTCTAGCTGTCCATCCCAAACCCAGGCCAGTCGTTGGACCCGACTGGTAAGAAAATTTCCCGAAGCCGATCAGCAAGTCGATTGCTCGATCGGCCGATCAGAATCCCTCTACACACCAGCATCCGCAGTGCTTATCCTCCGGCGTTTGCCTCTCTCTCTGCTGCCTTCCATGTGCTGGTCCCTCGCCCGGGGCAACAAACCCGCCCGCCCCCGCGTTCCTTTCAGACGTGCCTTGTTTGTCACTCATATCTGTGCCGCCTCCCTCCGCCACCCTCCTAGGGCGTCTACAGTAGCCGGCTCGGATCCATGGCCTTTGACCATAACCGAGCCGATCCAAAGATAAACGCCATGTTCTGACTCAAATCTGGGCACACACACACTCTCTCCTCTGTGCGTTGTTGAGATACGGCACTCGGTTTTCTTTCTTTCTCCATCACTCTATATGACCGACGCTGAGACCGTCCGTTGTGTACGCGTCCCACCAGCTAAGCTCAGACTCAGACTCCGGCTTGGGACGTCATGCGTTGAGAACTGTGCTTGTTGTATATGCCTCGCTGCGAATGAAACCTTGTCGCTTCTTTTACTTGGTGAGACCGATGGATTAAAGATGATGTAATTGTTCGAATTCGATCCACCACATGAGTAAAGAAGAAACAGTACACGTCCCATACTCTTGCAGCTTCTCTTGATCCGACTGGCCTAGAAAGATTTCGATGAATTTATCCGGCAAATAGAATGAAAGAAAGTTGAAAAAGAGAGAGAGAGAGAGGGAGAAAGAAACATCGCTTTCGTACTCCTATCTTTCTCAAGCATTCCAGTCGGTCGTCTCTTTCCTTTCTTGTCCCTTCCCTCCTTTCTACCATCATTCCTTCCTTCCCTTCGTGCTCGAGAAAGAGTCACAAACCAAGCAACACAGAAAGAACGGGAGACAGAAAGAAAGGAAGAAAAAAAAAGAGAAAAAAAAAGGGAAGAAAGAAAGAAAGGTTGTTTCAACCTTCACTTGCTTCCTCGTTCCCGACTGCTTCGCTATCCTTTCCAATCCTATTTTCCGTCCGCCTCGGATCCAACCATGCCCAAGACCTCAGCGGATTATACACGTCCTGTTTGTCTCTTTCCTTGCTCTCTCTCTCTCTCTCTCTCTTCTAATTGTTCTTCTTCGACACGGAAACCCTCACTCTCGATACCTCACCTTCTGACTATCTTTTTCCCATGTTCCGACCATCTTCTCTCCGCCTCGCCTCGCCCCTCCAAAGTCGAAATTCGTGGTCCCATACTTTTTCCTCCAAATCTCTTGTTTCGTCTCGCTCTCCACCCTCCTGTTCACCTTCCAACGTATCAAAGGAATCCATCGGGATGCGACGCTCAAAAACATGCTGCTCATCTTTATCATCAATAGCTTGTTCAATTCCTTATTGTCTGTCCTCTGTCCTCTGTCCTCTGTCCTCTGTCCTTTTGTAATTCGCTGTCCATCCTCTGACCGAACCATCGTGCCGATCGCTACCTACCAGGATCTTCAATGGAAACCTACAGTCGCGAACGAAAGAACCATCGTTCGGGCTATGCCTCGTCAACGGTTCTGCCGTCATGGGCGGCTCAAGCGGTCTTGCCGGTTCTGCCTTTTCCGTGGTCTTCAGAGTGAGAACTCTCTTCCTCGTTTGACCTTCACTTTTCTCTCAAGAAGGCCTTGACCTCGTCGTGCTTTCTCTCTCTCTTCCTCTCTCGGGGCCCTATCTCATATCATTTACCTCCCCCCCTTTCCCGATCGCGTTCATTCCTCCATCATTTTCTGCCCGCTCGACTCAAAAAGGTCTTCACGAGGATCGTTGCCTCCCAGGGTTATGCCATTCGCATCATCGATTCCAAATGGTTCTCCTTCACCCTCCTCGCCTTGCCGTGGGCACTCTGGGGTGGAGTAGCGTCTGCCAGTGTAGCCGTGCGGTCATTTCTTACGCTATCTCTTTCTCTCTCTCCATCAGGCTTGATGAATACTGACCCTTCTGTTCTGTTCGACATTCTCTCATCTTTTCCCTCTATTCTCCTCTGGGTAAATCAGATCTCATTACGCAATAGAACCCTCATTCACAGAGCAGTGTACGTCCTTCCTTTCACCGTCTTTCTCCACCTTATCAGACTGTCTGATGCCGATCGTTGTGCGCATCCGTTCTTTTCGTTTCCCCTTCCCTTTCTTACTCCAGATTCTACTGCACTGTAGACGAAAAAAAACTCGAAGTCACCACTACAGCCATCACTGCATCTGTCACCGGCTTTACCATCATCATCCAACGTACGTCCGATCTCTCTCTCTCTCTCTCTCTCTCACGCACACATTGGCTCTCTTCCTGATAAAACATGCTTGTTCAACAATACACATGCTAATATATACTTTCACTCTTACGACCATGTCATCTCCTCTCCCCGTTGACATCCCACTTTCTCTAGTCATGATGTTCGGTCTGCTGATCTACCACCGACGAGCACTCAGAAAAGTCCTCCGACCAGCCTCCTCGTCCGTCGTCCCATCATCCTCTGGGTCTGACCAACAGAGCAACCAGCTCGACGAAGAAAACAACATTTTCCTACAGCCAGGTGTGACTTTTCCACCAGACAGTCCACAAGAAGGCGAAGAATCATCATCATCAGCAGCAGCAGCAGCAGCAGCAGAAGGAGGGACACCAGGAGCAAACGGACGCAAAAGCGGACAGAAGCAATCCGCAACACAAAAAAGAGCGAACAAACCGAGACAGCTCAAAGGGTTGCATGGTGGTTTGGTTCTCAGAATCGGGCTCTTTATGTTCTGTGTCGTCCTCGCTTTTGTGTATGTTTCACCCGGGATTTTTATTGATCTCTTCTTTGACTTGCTCATCTTCGCCTTGTTGTATCGTTCTCTGACGCAATTTCTCGCTCTCTTTCTCTCTTTCGATCGGTCTGTCTACAGGATATCTATCGTCGTGGCCGATAATTTCACGTCCGTCACTGGTGATTTAGCTATCGGTAAGTTTCTTTTTTTTTTCTCGAAATTTTTCTTCAAGAGTCTGTTCTTGCTGAATCCTAAACTCGGGTCTTTTATCTTATTATCAATTTTAATTATTAATTTTGTTTTCATAGCTTCCATCGGTCCTGGTGGGTTTATTCTTCTTCCAATTCATATAATAATATAATATTTATCATCATCGTCGTCATCGTCGGCGTTCTCTACAATTCATCGCCCAGGTGTACTAACCTTCTGTCTTCTCTTTTCTCCTTTATTTTCTTGACAGCCGTCTTTCTCATCTTTGCTTCGCAGGGTACGCGCTTTCATCTGATTTTCACTTGTCTGTATCGCATTGGGGGTTCTTTTCTCTTCTTACTTACCCATCCTGAAATTTGATTCCATCTTTCCCTTGTCCGCCCGCTCTCCCTAGACGATGTCCTGCGCGCATGGGGCTTGATGAAACCCAAAAGAGATCGCCTCAACAGCATTTCTTCCCCGTCATGGCTACCCTCACCCGACCCACATCCGAACACTTCTTCCATCTTCAACGTCATCGACACTGCCCGCTCTTGGATAAGCTTCAAGTATCTCTCCCGGTCCCAGCCAGATAAACCGATCGGACAGGGAAGAGATCTCGAGACCGATTCAACCTCTTTCCAGATCGGGCAGATCGAGATAACAGAGGAAGAACCGTTCGTGGAGATCCTCCGGCGAGACGGAAAGTCGACAAGCGACTTGAATGAGCTTGGTTTGACGGATATCAAGTCAGCAACAAAAAGCTGTTCTTGATCGTTCTTCTTTCAAGTCTGACCGGATTTCTTTCTAGATTATCTTTTCGTTTTTTTATTTTAATCTCTTGCCCTTTCCCTAAGTTTATACATCATATCTTATCTTGTTAGCGTCTGGAAGCGCATTGTGCTTCTAAATCTTGAACCGTCCCCCAAAGATGTTGTTATCATCATCATCATCGTCGTCGTCGTTCTCCCTTCTCTCGCCCTGTCCGTTTTCTGTTTGCTCTTCTGGTTGATTTTCCCTTTCATCTGTCTGTAATATACCCCTCTCTCCCTACCCATCCGTATCGGCTGTAACAGCATCGTACCGCCTTCACCACTCCCAGCTCCACTCTGCTTTGCTTTCCGTGTGCTTGCGTGTCTCTGCTTTTCTCCTTTATGTCTATCATTGTTCCCCTTCATCTCCTTGAATTCTTTACTCGTCATACGTATCTCAAAAGCAAAGTCTTTACTTACCTCCCTTGTCTTGATTTTCTATCCTATCTCCTTCGGTCAAGTTGTTTTTCCTTTTGGTCGACTTTGCTTTTCTCTTCTTGACTTTGAGATCTTATAATTTTAACTACAATACATTGGCCATATATATATCAATGTCTTACTCTCATCCTCTACATAGAATTCAGACTGCCAGAACAAGACCCAAGCTAAGCTAAGACCAGAGCGGAGCGATACTGAAAAACCAGAGAACTTCAATCAAATAAAAACAAATAGAGCCAGGAGAAGACACTGGATGAAAACAGTCGTGACGAGATGAGATATATAATGACCAGACCGATGACGTCGTTTACCTTGAGTGTTTGGGATTTCTACTTAATCCTTCGTTCAGCCACACTCACTCACTCAGCCACCCAACTTTACAATCTCACACCCCACTTCACGCTCTTCTCCCCTTCAACCAAAGAATCAAAGAGAAGGATGTCCGATCTGAAGCATTTGGAGAAATCGATAAAGAAGGAATCGAAGCAGTCTGTCAAGGAGCTCGACCAGGCTCACAAGGATCTCGAAAAGGCCATTAAAGCAGAGAAAGAAGCTTCTGTCGTTCGTCCCTCTTCTTCTTTGCTTTCTCTTCTTTTTTTTCCTCGTCAAGAAGGGGCTGGCCGACATCAACATCGGATGAGAGGCCTACCGATAGAGGAATCTCACCTGTCTGTGTTGTCCGATGCACGACAGTACTGACCAGTCCTTGTTCATATTTTCATCTTTGACATCCGCCCACGCAAACAATCGACGGTAAAAGTCTGAACAAAACGCGTGGAAGGCCAGGGAGAAGACAATCGAGAGAGAAAACAAGACTGCCCACAAGGTTCTTTCCTCTCTCTCTCTCTTTGACCAAGAGTTTCAACTCAACACGCGCCGTCTTGTCTTCTTGCCGTTCTATCTTACGTATCCATCGCCCAACTTCTATACGCCGATAGCTCACACATGCGGAGCACAAAATGCAAAACGCGAAGCGGGATGTTATGAAGTCAGAGAACGAGATTGCCCGAGCCCAAGGCCGTAAGTCGATCGATCGTTCTCTTGTCCACCCTTTCTGAACTTTGAGGTGTGTGAAGCTCATCCTACTCGATCATGAGCAGTCGTCCATCAGCTCGATAGTGAAGTGGCCGAGAAGAAGACGTTGATTGATAATCTGCAGTCGGCCAGCAAGACCCAGGAGGTTTGTCTCTCTCGTGTTTTTCCTCTATAAACGTCTCTTTCCTCTTGAGCGTGACGTGTTTCGCGCTCTTTCAGAATCCATCTCTTCCTCCTGGCGAATGTTTCTAACCCAAATTTCTCTCCCCAACTTTTCATACGGCGCAGGCTCAACGATCAGCTCATATAGCTCACGTGAAGGAAACGCTCTGATGAACGGTTGACTTGAAACTCAAACGGCTGTCCCGATACTCAACTAGCTGTCTCTCCCCTTTTACTTCTCTCTGGTAGAATGTCGTCCGCGAGAGCAGAGTGAATACGAAGGTTTGGCGATTTGGAGATCCGTGGCAAGTTTTGGATGACTTGGGTAGTTCGTAGAGGGAGCGCGCTTCTTTTCTTTTCTCTTCTTTTCCGCGGTTGATACTTGGAACCTCGATCTAGTTTGAACAATGATTTCTCGTGTAGCTGGTGCATGGCTTCGGACTAGCGTTTCCTCTTTCCGTGTTGTGTTGTAATCTACGATCATCTGAATAATTATCTAATCATTTTCTTTCTTTCGTTCACGTATTCTCTTCGGTCCATCATCTTTCCCGATCAATGTCCTTCTGACTACAGTTCGTTTTATTTATTGATTTATTTGTTCTGCTCTTTCGCACAAAAGTTCTCCGGAAAAGATGAGGAAAGAGACGCGCAAGAAAGTAAATATATACATTTGATCCATGGTCCAATTTGACTTATGCTACATAGTGGCCGTTTTGTTTTTATATATATATTCAAGAACGAAGCCGCTTGAAAGACAGAGAAAGAGAGAGAGACACTATTCGAAGAGCAAGGATTGGAAGGACAGTTTTAATTAGGATAGGGCAGCGTCTCGTTAATGTTGTTCTTGTTTTTTTAATTAAAAAATCATGCTTTTACGAAGCCTGGTAGATAGAAGGTCCGGCGACAACGTAGTCGTTGATGAGCGACAAGTTGTAAGAAGTCACAGGCAACTGCTCAGACACAATCGTCACGAAAGAAGTTCCGTTGACGATCGCGTCGTCGGGTGTCGAGTCAAACACAGTTCCGTTGGGCTGGATGGTCGTTCCGGTTCCGTTTCCGGTAACGGTCAACAGGGTGTAGGTCGTGTTCAACTGGGAAGTCCAAGCGACGTAGAGCGGGGCGGAAGCATTGGTGGTGACGAGGTCTCCGATCGCGGTCGTCTGGTTGTAAGGACCGACGACCTGCCCGGGAGTCTCCCAAGCGAGCTCGACCAATCGGCCAGGGTAAGAGAGAGCCGTTCGGTTGTGAGTGATAGCTGGTCCGCCGGTGGGATAAGGGAGCTTCTGGAAGGCCTCATCAATTCCGGACGGTCCGTTGACAACGGTCAAGCTGGGGAAGATGTTGAAAGCGATCGGCGTGTTCTCAGCCGGGCAGGAAACAATGTAGGGCGAAAGAAGCGTCCAGGCGAATGTCTGAGGGATTCCGGCCTCAAAGTAGACGGGCATGGGGAACAAGCCAGAAAGCTGTCGGAAGATCATTTGCTGTCGAGCCTCGGTCGAGATCGACTGAAGGAGTAGCTGAGCGGCCGGTCGAGAGTCCAAGTGAGGAAGGAACCCGTAAACACCGGACTCTCCCCATCGAGTAAGCCGCTGGCAGAAGTCAACGAACTCGGGCACGGTGGTGAAGTTGTACCTATTGATGAATAAGAGTAATATGGATAAGAGAGCTGAGACCAAGAGTAAAGACACAAAGGAGGATGCTCACTTGTAGGTGCACTGCTTGGGAGCTCCACCGGGGTAGCCACCGACGATGTTGCTGATCAACGTAGCGTGTCCAACCTCCTGGTTGGCCATGAACTGAATGAGGGACCTCTGCTCGGCGTTGATTCCATACTCGTCAAACTCTGCATCGGAGAAGGTAGCAAGACCGTAGTGGAACAGGTCGAGCTCAATCCACTCTTGATGAAGAGCCAGAGCGAGAGACTGGTAGTCAAAGTCAGAATCAGGCGCGTACACCGGTGCAGGCGAAGTGGCATTGGTGTCGACTCCTCCCTGCATTCGGTGGTGGTGGTGGTGGTGGTGGCAAAGGTTATATAAATAGCAACGTCAGTCCATATGAGCTTCAATATATGCAGAGGAAGGAAAGGGGACAGCCACATACGGGAGGAGGAGGAGGAGCGTAGATCGAGCCGTTCACAGGGGCGGCGGCCACTCCGTTGAGGGCGGACAGAATAGGAAGCGCGGCGAGGAGGACGTTAGCAATCATCTCAAGAATTCTTGGCAATGGAAGAAGGATGTGGCGAAGAAGAAACGAGGATGGATGAGGTATATGTCAGGAAGAAAAACATTCGATCCTACAAAGGCTTTATATACACGAACGATCTCGATGTCACATGGGCCTGCCGATGGTTGGTCCAACAGCCCTCCACCTCATCATCCCACCGAACCGTCCATCCAACCTCCACCTGAATGTCCACATATGAACAAAGTATGCTATATGTCCAAGTTAAATCTGGCTCAAGCGAATCAAACGGGATTTGATCGCGTCATGCCGAACTCGGAGATTAGTACGAACAAACGGGAAGAATCTGATCGGAAGGCAGCTTTATTGTAAGCATGTTATAATATCTCCGATCCCACTCGTCCGGCGGTGTGCATGTAGCCAGTCAGCATGTCTGAATGTGTGTGGTAACGTATGATACCTTGATGGAAAGAGGGTGTGGTGTGGGATGTGAGCGGTCTAATCCTTTGAAGGATGACGTTTGGAAACTTGCCGCGCAGTTAGATAGAGTGACGTCATCGGCATGTTTCAACTCATCGTCACTACTTGCTACCACCCACACCACCACCTACAGGACCATCGCCGCCTCGCCATCGGTAGATCCCATTCTGTATCGTTGGATCGGGAAGAGGACAGCCCATCGTATGATCTAGATCGCCCGATGGATTGTCGACCTTTGGTGGTTTGAAACTAACTATAAATCGCGAAGTCTAACGTATCAGACATCTCATCCCGTGTTAGTAGCACAGAGATCGTTTCAAATGTCGATTGTATCTCGGGTACATATATATATATATATATATATGTGTGTGTGTGTGTGTGTGTGTGTGTGTGTGTGTGTGTGTCATGAAGCGTGTTGGGCACAGAAACAGAAAGAAGTGCCTTGAGAACACCAGAAGAAACATGTTGACCTATCCGTCTTATGCAAACGAATCATTCAGATGGACAGAACCCGTAGTTCCGGCGTGCTATCAAACATGTCGTTCGATATACAAGTTACGCAAGAAGAACAGACAGATACGCGCTTGGTTCGTGCCATAAGCGATATCATCACCCGATCGTGAGCAGATCGGCTACCAGCAAGACATCCTCCTTCCTTTCTCAATATAAAGCAAGCTGGTCGAGCCTAGACTCAGTCATGTAACATCATCCATGACATAAGGTTTCTAAGAGTAGAAGAAGAAGCGCAAAACGGCCGAGGCGTACGCGGGATTTCGGGCGTGCAGTCTTGGTGGATAGGGTTACGACACACAAGAGATTCGAATGGGGTCGTGGAACAATTTGGTGATCATTCAGTGTAAGCTTCTTAGGACGAAACTCATTTCAGGCATGAGTGAGATATTCATCAGGCAAGACTTGATTGAGTAGGTCAATCAATGAATTCTTCCCAACCTCCTATTCAGCAAGGAAAGAAAGACAAGAAGCCATACGAAAAGGAACCGTCTGTATACTATCTCTGTTTACTCTATTCGCTTATGATTCATCGATAGATACCGCTCACCGTCTTACTGAGCAAACAAGGGGAAAGGTAATCAAACAGTTTGAGTGAACCCGGAGCTACCTTCACGAAGCAAAGCTCCGAGAGAGAGCGGATTGGAAGATTCTGGAAACGGGCTGAAGAGGGCCTAAGAAAACAAGCGATTACTTCGGCTCAACTAAATCTAACAAGTGCGAAGCAAGATAGACATAGAATCACATAAAAGAGAAGCAAGAAGAAAACAGTGATACAGGTAAACAAGCAAGGACCACAGCCAGGAAGCTCTCGAAAATTTATCGCGCGGGCAGAGCAGGTAGGAAGAGGAAACCTTCTGGAGCAAAACGAACGGATGAACAGCGCACGGAGCGAAGTTCAAGAAACATAGAAAAACCGCTTGAACCTGGATGAAACTGATCTAGTTAAGTCTTCCAGACTTGTCTTGGCTGCGGCTGATAAGGTCCAGCACAGAACAGAACAGAATAGTAAAGGTTACCAGACGGAGACTTCAGCTCAAGGATGAGAGCTGATGGAATCCGAGCAGTCCCAGATGGCCCAAAAGACCCCATATTGGACCCACCTGAAACCCCAAAAACACCCAAATGATGGGCACGGGTTTTGATCCAGGTTTCTCTACCTTCTTTTGAAACAACCATCTTTGGATCTCACCCACAGTCAGATACAGTAGTCCGACACTTCTTTACACCACACTGAGCATGGCGAATAGCTCCATCCTGCCCAGCAGGGCATACGAGGAGGCGTTCATTGTGAGTCTATCTCTCATTTGCTTCTATCTCAAGACTGTCCCCTTCTTTTCCCTTGTCTTCTTCCATTCTCTATTTTCTCCCGCATCAAGTCGCCAGTTCTCAGGATCTGGTTGAAGTATAGCGTCTATGAGAGAGACAAGGAAGAAAAGGACCCGAAAGGACTAAGGTTGATCCTGATACAAGGACGCATCCAATGAGCGAACGGATGGTTGGCTGAATGAATCGAGCGATCGCGTAGGTGCCCAAGTCGGATTCAATCTCACCGGAAGGAGCCTCTTCTAGACAGACTTAGAGATATCATCAACCCAGGCTTCGTCATCACAAAATCAGATCCTTACTGTTCATATGTTGACATGTCTGTTCTGTCGTCTACTCTCACTTGGTGAACTCTCCAATTTGATACCTATCTACAATAGAACGCGTCTCCACCCCGCTCGGCTCATTCGACACTCCAATCCCGAATTCAACTCGCGTCAAAGCAGAATGAGCAAATGGCCGACATCTTTAGAGAGCGAGCGGCGATTGAGACCCAGTACATTGCGTCTCTCCAAAAGTTTCAGACTAAACGCGGTGGTGGAGGTGGAATCAATAGAGATGGCCTCGGTGGGTTTGCAGGCGTTTGGGAGAAAGTCTGGGGTGAAGTTCAAGAGGTTCGTGTGCTTTCTCTCTATTCATCAGTAGCCATGTCCTCAAGGGTCGCCGCTAGCTCGATCAATTTTTGATGAACTCCTTACAATTCATACAAACCAGACTATGGTAACTCACACAAAGATAGAACGCGTTATGCGGGACGAGGTTGAAACCGCTCTACGAGCGATGAGCAGCCGAGGCCCTTGGGCCAAGCAGAGTACCGTAAGCAATCACCCTGACTTGACTGTCGAGCGTTTCATTTGATAAACTTCCAAACTAACGGTTCTATCTTGGTGATCAAAAACAAACGAACGCATTAGTTCGACTCCAACATCGATAAGACTTTGAAATACCTCGAGTCTTGTCAAGCACGGCTGACTAAAGTGGGCACTTCTCTTCAGTCTCCTATGATCTCGCTCGATGCCATGATACCCAAACATGTTTAAACCTATATATAACAGGCTCAGAAAAAGGCCGAATCCTCTCGAAAAGAAAAGACTATGGCCGAGCTCGCAGATGCTCAATCGAGTCTCGCTGATGCCCAGCAGGGTTGGTTCATTGAGGCGCCCCAGGTGTTGGCGCTCTACCAGGAGATCGATGAGTCTCGACTTGAGAGACTGAAAGAGATCTTTGCAAAGTGGCAAACAACCCAAGGAGATATCTCGAGAGAGAACTTGGAGAGTTGCGAACGAAGACTTAACGGGATCTTTGGTTGGGATATCGCTAGTGATCTTCAAGAGTTTTTGCTGAAGAAAGGAATGGGTTCCGGCGATATCGTTGGAGGCAGCAGGATGGACGTCGAGAGAGCCAGACAGGTCTCTGGCGTCAGCGTTGCTAGCCGAGCTCAGAGTACGTTGAATCTTTTCTCTCTTCTCTCTACCAAGAAGTCCCTCTCTATCCTCACCCTTCTAAATCTGACACAATTCTCTGATCTGCACATAGCCGTCCGCCGACAATCCTCTGCCGCGTCATACTCCCAGTTCACCCAAAACACCAACGGAGCCAACAACGAGTTTGGTGAGAACGGTTCTATACACTCCAACGGCGGTACCGGAGCTGGCGGTCTTGGATCCACCCTCAAGCCTCTCAAATCTGTCTTTGGCAGAAAGAACCGAGCATCATCTCTCGCCGGATCTCCATCCACTAATCAACGAGCAAGAAGCGGAAGCGTCACTGGCTCTGGACACGGTGAACAGGGAGGAAATGGGTTCAGCACGTTGAGCGATGCCGGAGGCGAAGAGGATGATGTCTCGCCTCTGCCGACGAGAAGTGGAAGTAACTTTGTTACTACCGGATCTAAAGACGCGACCAATAACAATGGATCGAGCAACGTTCCTGCTACTGGATTAGGCGTCAGTCTTTCCTTTAAAAAAAAATAACCTCAAGCTCTATTCTCCTCATGATATCAGGTTGAAACTCGGCACTAAATTCACCCACCTCACTCACGTCCGCTCTGTAGATATCTTCGCCTTCAACTACCGTAGATGCTGAAGGGTTCTCGATCCCTCCTCCGGATCACAACAAGAAACCTTGGGAGATGGGAACCCAACTGGAGGATGACCATGAACTATCATCGGCTATCTCTTCGGACAGCGGACCTCTCAAGATGGCTATCGCGCCCACCCCAATCAAAGAGACCGAAGAAGAACGTCAGGCAGCGTTATTCGCGATGAAGACAGCACTTCAATCTCCAGCGATGGCTCCCCCTCCTCAACGAAGAGGCACAATCGCCCGTGGAAGGCGAGACGTGAGAAACACAACGTTCGGAATGGTACCGGACGATGTGCCACTGGCTCAAGCGCTTGGACAAATCTCTCGAATCAACACAAACGTTGGTGGATCAGGTACGACCCCGAGTCCTTCGCAGGTGACCAACTCCGGTGGATTGGAGGGTTCCTCAGTCGCATCTCCGTTCTTCACTTCACCGCCAGCGATGTCACCTTTCCCATCGTCTACTGGTTCCGGAGATGGAAGCCCTGCCACAGCTCCCACTACCTCCATCGCTCTCGGATCGAGCAATCCGTTCGCGGCAGGTCAAGCTTCCGGTCTGTCTTCTGGGTTCAGAGCGTCCATCAGTGAGACATGCAATGTCGTTTCTCGTTCGGGTTCTGTCATCAAAGCGATGGTTACCGGTCAAGTCGCCTGTACGTTCGCTGGGATTTCTACAGACGAGATCGCCTCGAATGGATCAACGATCTTGCTCCGACTAGATCAGTTTGAACAGCTCGAGAAGGTCGCACCCAACCCACAGTTCATCCGATCTCTCGGACCGAATCAACCAGGCGAATACTCTGCCGACGTGAATGCGCTCGTCCAAGCTTCAAAGACGAGTCCGGGCAGACCGATCGTGCTGTTCAAATATCAGCTTCATATAGCCGAAGGCAAAGCTGAAAGAGTCGTGCCGCTGTCGATCGTACCTCAGTGGAAGTGCGAGGACTCGGAAACAAAGTTGCTCATCAACTACAACCTCAACTCGAACAGTACTATGTTTGCCGGACTCGCTTCTGAGCCCTCTCCGTTTGATGAGCCGTCAACGACGACGATCGATCAAGTCTCCTTCACAGTTCCTATCAATTCCAGTTCTGTGTCTAACCTGCAATCGAAACCTCTTCAGGCGAGCTGGCATCCAGAATTGAATCAAGTCATCGTCCCTGGAGAAGAGGTTTCTGTTTCGCAACCATCAAACAAGGTAGTAGCTAGGATGGGGGTTGATAACAAGTCATCCGTTCAACCTATCCAGGTCAAGTGGATTGCCAGGGGTTCGCTTTGCTCGACACTGAGTGTCTCTGTGATGAACGGTCAGACTGGATGGAAGCTGGACGAGGTGGAGAAGATCGTGCAAAGCGGAAAGTTCTTGGTCGATTGAGACCCTTCCTTCTTTTCCCATGTTGCTTACCTCCTTTCGCAATCTTGACTTTTGTCAACTTTTCTGGTTTCTACCATACTCTTTCTCTTGTTTCCAACGCATGTCTTTATAGTTCGAGATTTAATTTGTATCCGCTTCCTTTTTCTTTTCAGATGAATGGAATGCTATGCTATGCTATGCTATCAATCCTTCTTCAATAAAAACTATTTCCCCGTTCGATTCTTCTTTATTTGAATGGCTTGGCAAACGGCAACACTCGTACTTTTCGAAGATTAAACACATTGATACATAGTGAATGCCACATCCAAGTCTAAACCTACAGCGTCTAGAATTTTGCTTATAGCTTTGGATAAATAAGCATGTGACGGAGGTCAGTTTGGGAAGGAGAAAGAACAAAAAACCTATGCCGGAGTGGTAGAAAACATGAATAAGGACATACCTCGCCAAGGACGCCCATACCTAGACTTTGAACAACCATGCCACCCATCGTCTTCTCAACGGCCTCCTCCAAATGCCGTTTCGGGTCCCGCTTTCCTACATGTCTGGTTGCCAACTGCTCTGGCGTTAATGTCGATTCCTCCTTGACGGAAGCGGTATACAGCGATGCGAGCTTGAGCATATCCTGTGGACGTTTGGTAGTTTCGTTCACGAAGAAAAGCACTCTGATTAGCAAGATGAGCCCAAGCAAACTGGTAAAGGAAGGTGAACGAACTTGAACGGCTGCCTCATTATGATGTCTCATATCATCGAACTGCTCCAGCTTGAGCCCTTCCGTCCAACCCTGTTTGTGAAGGTTCATCAACATTCCCTGCTCGGCCTCTGTCTTTTTGTAGTCGATCGCAATACCTGTAAGAGTTGAATTCAAGAATGAAGGTATGTTGAGCACTCGGATTAGTCTCTAAAGGAGAGGGCATCGGCTGATATGTCAATACGCTTATGAACGTACTGTAATAATGCCGGTTGAGACCGTGAATGAGAGCCTGAATGGAAGGTTTGTTGAGATGACCAATATTCGAAGTCGTCTGACGAGGCTCCTGACCCATCATCTATCAATATCCATGGAAGAAATTAAATTTATGTTAAGTAAAAGAGTCGATGCGCATAGATCAAGAAGGGTCAACGGGCATACCAAAGTCTGGGGATTGATCGTCCTGAATGCATCTATCACGACCTTTCCTTTGACAGATTGGATGGGATCGATGACCACTGCTACAGCTCGCGGGTTCAGCTGCTCGAAAGACTATGAAATCGAAGAACATTGTGCATTAGAACCTCTCTGTTCGATACCCATAATTTAGCTAGACAGAGATATGGCCGAACCTGTTGAGTGTTCACATCTACCGAGGACAGCCAACAACCGAAACCAGGATGGGAATGGTACCAGCCTACCACCATCTCCGGTCTATCAAGAACATAAGCGGACGTTATGAATTGGAACAGAATAATGATAGAAATCAGATGAGTACACATGTTTGCGTTTATAGCCCGTCAGTCAAAGCATACACTTACCGACCAGTCTGTTTCAACATATCAAGCATTTTTGTTTGGAACACATGATCAACCGACTCGACAGTGACCGACGTTCCGGATTGAGGCATAGCAAAGACATCAACCACATGCACCTATGATATATCGAATACCAGCAATATGGGCAGAAGAGGGTCAGAAGTCGCGCAGCTTGAAGACATGTGTTCTTCCTGAGAAGCGTAGCGGAAACATACAGTGTACTCATCAACAAATTCACCGAGCATCAGTCCCATTACCTCCATCGGAACTCCTGCTCGTCCATGCTTGAGCATCTATAAATTGAATTTGTGCAACAACAATGAGTGGAAACTCCTTCAGCCACCATCGATGTGATTCATTCTACCGGCCGAGGGCGGTAATTTGAGACACACCTTCAAAAGAGCGAGAGATGAAACATGAACGATCTCTCCACTGTTTGACCCTCGGATTTTACATGGGATAAGAAGCGTGTTAGCGACTAAGCCATTTCTTTTCAACAAACCTTGAAGAAAGCCATATTCAACCAAGCGATTGAACCAGGAGTATCTCTGACAAAGCATCTCCTTCAGACCTTTTTCTCTCGAAACTTTGAATATCTTGGTAACCCCTCGTACTATGCACATGTATCGAACGCAGCTAGAGATCCACATACTCTGAACTTGTCTGATGTATTTCCTCGCTCAATCCTGAAAGATGGAAAAATATAGGAACAATAGACTCACGTATCTCCGATCTGAGTCTGAGCTGGAGGTCCACCCATTCCACCACCTCCACCTTGTTGTAATAATCGAGCAAGTCCTTCCATGATCTATGTGAGTGTTTGGGTATTCGAATATCTAGGTATAAGATGTTGGATTCTTTGTGTCGGTTCGGTCGTTTGGTCGGGGTGTTTGGTTGTAGTGATCGAGGAAGAGACGTCAGTAAGGGTTAAGAGATGGCCGAAAGCTGTCGAGGTGGAACTTAAAAAAACGAACGACGCAAGTCAATTTGACCGGCCCTAAGCTTTTATTGAACTTCTCAAGTCAACATATAGAGTAAATCGCATAAATCGTTCGCAAAAACATTCATTCCTCAATCCTTTGTCCAGCCAAGATCTGAAAGTGGCTGAGAACGTCGACAATGAAGTCCCAGCCATAATAATTTACTGCCAGTCAACCAAGGACCATCTAGGTTTGTGGAGCAAAGCTCACAACAGCGTACTTTCCATTGACTCTCCATTTAGGATCCTATACATCGAGCCAGACATAAACATATATTATCAGCGCATATCCTGATCAGCCTCGATACCTAGAGATCTAGCAAAGATCTACTCACTTCTTTGACCGTGCGCTCTTCTACACCTTCAGCTAGACCGACGCTGTGTTTGAAGTTCAATATTTGGTAGAAGAATCCACGAGATGAGTGAGCTCACACATTCTTCAAACGCCTGATGAATGTTATTGGGAGAGAACGTACATGACCTCAGCTTTGTTGGTTCTCAGAGACAGGATCTGTTGCGAAGATAGTGAGGCAAACAAAATTTCAGTCTCAAAACATGAACGGAGCTATCAGCGTCCCCCAAGACTCACAGGAATTCGGCCGTTGATGGGGCCCAACACCTTGTCAAAAGGCTCAGTAGTCTTCCACTGAGCATCCGCCGTCAGTTTTCGATAGCTTCACCAGCCATACCACAGTACACAGATAAGGATGATCAGACACATGTTCGCTTCATCATACAAGACCGAGAAAGGAAGAGTGGAAGAAAATAATCACTTGAGGTCTCCCTTGAAAACGACCAAGCTACTTTTGCCCAGCCCTCCTTTCTCATGCCCTAAAACACCGTCAAATTCCTCCATGCGTTGATACTCTGCGCTTGTCGTCCAGAAATCGCTCTTGATGTGTTTAGAACCCAGTTCCGTGTCCAAAGGAACCGAAAGATCAAACGCCTTCTTGTCAACAAGAGATTGCCATCTGGCTGCGAGATCGGTAAGCGCCTTGAAGTCGGCCTCGTTAAGCGACGTCGAGGTAAAGAATGAGGATGGATTCGAAAGTGTCGAAAGGATCCATCTGCCCAGAGAACGGGGAAGGTGAGAGTAAGCAAAAGAGATTTTGAGTCAGATACTAATGGAGTTATATAATGACCGATATAACGGCACACGTGATGGGAAGAAAAACTGACCGGAAGTCGGTGGGGAGGACGTCTGAAACAAACCAGGGGATAGTCTTGGGGCTGTTGTAAATCCATCAAATTTCAGATAAAGACAACTGTGACGGCTCATGAATAAAGACTATTGAACGTACTGGAAAACGGCGTGGTCGAAGAAAGGAGTCATGCTGATAAGAAAATCGGCAAAGACCATATCGGTGAAGAGCTACAGTCAGATTAGGCATCGAATGAGGAAGGAAGGCCACGAATGTCAGCTCATAATCAAGTTAAAGGAGTCTGACGAAAAAGGAGGATCATGCGGCGGCATACCTCAAACCCGGCTACGAAGGTTGAATATTGAAAGAAATAAAGACCGATACGTTAGGCAGTATAGCAAAGTAGGAGCGTTTCTTAATTTAAAAAAATAGGTTCGTGAACGATTACCAACCATTGTCCAACACAAAGTCGACCTGCTTCTTTCCACCCTGACTCTCTAGGCGCTTACACCATTCCCAAACTGGAGACTCATCATCTCGCAAGATGAACTTCTTCTCCTCAATTCCTCGGGATTGAAGCGCCTGAAGGCTTTCCTCTGTGGCCCCACCGGCAAGGAGCGAAAGGTCCGTTGCGCTTTGTAGAAAAAAAGAAAACAGGCGAAAAGACCACTGCTCTTGAGCGTTTTTGTTCAAGACTTGAACAACATGAAAATACACAAGAACCGATCGCTTACTTCCCCCAAAGACACATCTGAAGCATCGAGCTGAATATTGGCTGAAGCTCGTCTAACGTTGTGGGAGGCTTCTCGGCCAGGGCTAGAAGCGAATGAGCCAGCTCTGTAGTTTTGAAGTTGGATTGTTAGCAAGCTTCCCGGTAAAGTAAAGAAGAAGAAGCCATCTCCAATAGAGAGCACTGACCAACAACCGCTTTAGAGGAACTTCGGAAGGTCTCGATTTTGGACGTAAAGTAAGGGTCGTATGTCTTCCATTCACTCTCGACAGCCACGAAGTTTCGGATTTTCCGATAGCTAGAGAAAGAGGACATTAGATAGGAGGTTAAATCGAGTTTAGTCGCCTTGTGCGCTCATAGTTCTCCGTCTTGGGAAGTTTAAAACTGTGAGAATACTATAGCTGAGAAAGCAGAACGTACAGAAAACACTCAGCCCATAACCAGGGCAGTTGATGCCAGGTCTTCTTTCCTTCTTTCTTCAGTCTCTCGACCTCTTCATTGTAAATGCCCACATTGGGTTCTCCATCATCGACCAAGGGGTGGAATTCAGAATTGGAGGTGATTTCCTCTAGAAGATCGTCAGTCTTGTCAACAATCGTCTTTACCTGAGAGACAGCAAGGGTGGAGGTATGTGTGGTTAAGCTCGCATTCAAAAAAGACTGTCTAGTATCCTTGCTATAAGGTGGAAACGATGACAAGGTCAAGATTCAGACGCCTGTGCAAGGGTCAACGGTAAGAAACAAGAAGAGACAAACATGATTACAGGCCATCTGCAATATAAAAGCAAATCCAAGCAATCAGCCTGAGACCGGTGTATCCGTTTTAAATGATTGATATCAAATGAGAGACACTATAAACCTACCGTGTGATGACAGTGGCTCTCCTGAGAGGAAGAAGAAAGTACAAGGCTGAGTGAATTTATACTATTGCCTCGATAGCAGAGAAATAACATGAATCAGACATACGCAAAGCTAGACAAAGATGGTTTAGATCGGACCAAATGTCAGTTTCAACTACCCAGCCAGACACAAGAGTACGACAAGAGCTTAGACCAAATGTCGGTACTACGAACGTTCCCTCCTGGTCGAATCCCCATCTCGGAACGGGTAGATCGTAAGTAGACATGGTTGATATTTGGAGCAGATTAAAAGCTAGATGGGTTGAAACGAGATGAATACTCGGAGATGGTTACACCGCTACGTTAGATCGCTGGGTAAATGATTACGCAAGAGCCAAGCGAGCTTTCTTAATCTGATAGTCAAAATAATCAGTTGATAATTTCTTTTCCTCCTCATCTTGACCACAACTTCTTTTGATTTGCTCGTTTGCTTGAAGAAAAAAAGAAGTAAGGCAGATCGATCGTGTGTTCATCCTGCACAGCACTCTTGTGATAAAGCAGGCTGGAGGGCCGGATATGTAAACCTTCCGGTCGCTTGGTCTATTGTTTGAGGGCTTCTTTTCCCTCAATTCTCCTTCAAGTCCATCTATAAGAGAAATACACCAGAGAAGAAGTGAATGCTGATCGTTTCTTCTTTCACTCGGAAAACCCTCTCTAGAAGCGTCATCGTGAAATACACTGCACACAGAATGTCTTCAACTTCAGCTCCAGCTATCTCCCCGAGGGTTCTCAAGTCCCTGGCCGATCCGAACTCGACTCTCAAGACGGTCCTTGTTTTGGGGGGCGCCTATGGAGGGCTCCAGGCAGCCACCACGATGGCAAAGAGCTTGGTTAGCTCTGACGGAAAAGGCTTTAGAGTAGTGATCGTGGACCGAAACAGCCATTTCAATCGTGCGTTATTGGATTTTTTTCCTATCTGCCTCATCAGAGGTCACAGCTTTCCTTAAGAAGAACCGGTATCTGATTGGCTCCATGTATATTTTATTTGACATACTGCGCGCAAATAACAGATCTGTACATCTTTCCCCGATGCTCTCTTCTTTCCGACCACACTCCTAAAGCTTGTGAGATCTCGGTTTTATCGTTTAGCATTCTTTGGCCTAGTCGCGCTGATAGGTCAATTCTCATTGATTCTCTTTCATCTTCAAGTCATCCCTGTTGCGCCTCAGATCGAAGCACCTCATATTTATCTCCAATCTACCTTGCTCTCGCTCGATTCAGAGACCGCCACTGTCGCCATCCCTCCCACTCTCTCTCCCACTTCTGAACCGGAACAGGTCTCTATTCCATATACCTATCTCGTCTATGCTCTCGGAGGCTCTCTGGCCGGCCCGATGGATATTTCCCAGGGCTCAGGCATGAAGCCGGATGGAGCTAAGCGGTTGTCGATCGTGAAGGAAAAGATGGATGAGTTGGTAAGACAACAGAAAGAAGAGATCATCAAGGGTCGAGTGCTCATCATCGGAGGTGGAGCCCTAGGTGTAAGTTGATCTGAATTAAGGGCGGATATCACTTTTTGAATGATGAGAAGCGAGCGTTGACAAGAGGTGTCGGAAAAAAAAAAACTAGATTCAATTGGCGACGGATATCAAAGAGATTTACCCAAGCCTCGAGGTTTCCTTGCTGCATAGTAGGGAACGGCTAATGCCTCGGTTTGATAAGTTCTTGCACGACCAAGGTATGTCTTCCTCATCTAAACCTGATGTCTGTAGGCTTCACTGAACTCTCTTCTCATTTCCAACGCAGCCAAAAAGAGGTTTGACGCCTTGGGGGTCAAATATTTTCTCGGTGAACGGGCTGTCATTCCGCCTGGCGGGTTCAAAGATCTCCGCGTAGAGAGCAGGGAGGTTCTGACTGTTAAGGGCACCCATTCTATAGGAACTGATTTTGTGGTAGGTCTTGTTCTTTTCTAGTTTCCTTGCCTTCAATATACTTTCGTCTGGGTCACGACGAATGAGTACGGCTCACCTTTCACATCTACCCTTTACTGCCCGTATCTGTACAGATCACATGCAACGGCCAGTGTCCCCAGACGCAGTATCTTCTGACTTCCTTCCCGGACTCTGTCAAATCAGACACCTCGAAGCAGGCTAGGGTGCTGAATACGATGCAGCTCGAGTCTGGTCCTGATACTGGCTTACCCGTGTTGGGTGGAAGGTTATTTGCCATTGGAGATTGCGCAGATAGTCAAGGTGTCATCGATGCCGGCTACAGTGCGTTTTGTTGATCGTTTCACTTTTCTCTGCTGCTGCTGCCTGTTTCTTCGAATGTATCATTTAGAGAAAGATCGTCGAGAGACTGATAGTGTAACCTTGTTTGCTCTGTCATCAGCTGCCTGGCAACAGGGAAACATTGCATCTAGGAACATTCTCCGGATGATCAGGAAGGAAAATCCGGAAATGGTTTCTTCAGACTTGGACCTGCCCAATGACCAGCTTGAAGATTGTGCGTCCCTGTCCTCTCCTCTGCCAATCTCTTCTATCTCCAAAGCTAATCGGCTCTATGTATCTCATCAACGCACCTATTTTATTCATGTGTACAACCAATAGACGAGTTACAGAAGCCGGCCATCAAGCTCACACTCGGTCTCAAACATTGGGCTATCCAGAATGCCGAGGAACTTACTGAAGGCGATGACGGCAAGGAAGATCTGGGTGCCGAACTGATGTGGACGCATATGAAGTGTGACCCGACGGACAAGTGGGCCTGAGAAGGAAATAAGTTTAATTGGGCCACGAGAAGTGTACATCGGTTTTGTTTATCTTCCCCTTGCATCGTCCATCGATTTATAATTTGTTAGATGGTCATCGGGGTTGGAGCAATGTATGAATTGATCGGCTTCCTCCGGGAAGGGCGGCTGCCGAAAGCTGTGCCGACCGGCGTCTATTTGGCTTGGCATGGGATTCACGAACCGGTTCAGACCGAATGATCTTACGTATGAAGTTGAGCAACAGGTGTTTGTTGGTGACATCCGGGTATCATATAAAGCACGTTGAACTCTTCGCAAAGCTCTCAACCTCAATCAACCGTGTTCTCATCTATCATCTACTTCTTATTGATGTCTGACTCAAAGGCGCCCAACTACGAACAAACGCCTTCCTACTCTTCCTTAAACCCTTCCAACGAGCCTGATGCACCTCCCTACAGAAGTGATGCATGGCGCTTCTTGAACCTGTGGCTTTCCCTTTTGAATGTTGCTTACATACTATTCTCATGTTACTTCTATTCAGGACAACTCACTCCCGAGCTTCTTTCCAATCCATGACTTCAAATCTGCTCCACTCATCTCGATCTCCGAGACTGTAGATTATCTGCTCCTTCTCGGCGCGTTTGCCAAGCTGAAGGATGAGGTAGTCTCTGTTCCAACAGACTATTCGCTTATCGACGCTTCGGTCGACCCGAATAATGAGTTCAAGCTTGCAATCTTTGTCAAACGAGCTTTGAACCGGTTCGAGGTCTGGTGGAATGCGATGGAGTCCGTTCGGGCCAAAGGTGATGCTAGCTCGACCGGCGAGCTGGAGGTGGATAGACTGCCTCCGTTGGATGTACTACTCGTATGGCATGCATGTGAGTCTTGCCTGGAAGAATATGGTCCAATATGTTTATGTGGAAACTCATGTATCAAACATCAACCACGCGCTTTGTTGTCTGGACCAGACTGTCTCAATCCTCGGATCTACCGAGCCGATCACAGTTGTCGTCTAGACCTTCGGACGATCAAGGCATTTCCTGTTCACCTAGCCGCTCGTCAGATCGACCCCACATCATATGTCTTCAATCTCACAGAGGATCAGTCAAACTCATTCTCCTCTCTGACCTCGGGCCTTCCTTCAAGCTCACCGGTGAGCACCTCGCTCTCAGACACGCTACCTGTCAATTGCGCCTTCTGTGGAAACATCAACATCGTTCCTTGGGTGACCCTTCCGCGGCCAAATGAGTTCCGTCTAGTAGACTCCAGAACTAAAACGGCAATGGCGCTGCCTGCGGTTGGCCAAGGGTGGGCTCAAATAGGCTTCAAAATGAACTGCACCATCTGTGATGAGACATTTGGTAGGGATGAGCTCAAAGTTAGAAAGCTAGCAGACGATCTGGGAAGGTGCCTCTTAGGAAAGGAAGGAGGGTTTTTGCCGTAAGTTTTTCTAGTTCATCTCTTTTGCATTTCAAGTCGGAGGTTCGAGTTGTGCTTTTGTGCTGATCCTGTCCCTTCTTTCCATAGTCAACTCTCCCTTTCTCACATCACCGGGTTCACTCAGAGCTCAGAGACTGCAGTAGTTATGAACCAGTGGCTTCTCGCCGAGTTGTCTTCGCACTTCCCAAACCCATCCGATCCATCAGCCAAATTCGATCTAGGCTCAGATCAGCTGAACGAAGAGCGCAAGACTGAGGTTCGAGAGTTCTTCCGAGGAGGTATGAAGAGCGTGCAAGAAATCTGGGACGACCACAACAGGAAAATTGGTTTAGATATAAGAAAGAATGCGGCGCTCGAAAAGACCATGAAAGAGGTTTGTAAATTCATCTTCTCGAAAGTTTAACTGTACTTTACGGATCTGACCTGTTTTGTTCTTTGTCTATCTATCTTCTCCATACTCTTGATTGTATACGCCTTAAGACGGAAGTTCTGGGGCAGGTACGCCTCAACCGAGGCTCGATTTGGAGTTGATCTAACTGGAGCAGTGAGGGCTCTATCTGTTGTCTATTGTAACGCTTCTTCCGATGCTTACTAAACCTCGTCCCCGCTAGAGCAATCTATAGACATTGAGGCTTAATCTCTTCATCGAAAAGATGTGAGCCTGCTGACTTTCCTCAGGATATGATCTCATGACTGACTCTTTGTGATAGATCCAAGATTGGATGGACAAACCCGACTTTTTTGAGTACCAAGCGCACTTTCATCGCTTAAGCGATCGCGAGGTCTATTGATGTTTTCTTCTTTCGATGGAAATCCCTGCGTACCACTGGCTCCCGTTGAACATCCATGTTTCACTCTTATCGTCTGGTCAGGTACCATCGTTTCCTGGATTTGGTTTCTCGAGACACGAGTGTTCTTCACTGCTCAAGTACGCTGCCTGAGTTCCTACCATGACTTTTGTGCCATATCTGGGATAACATTCTCATTTGTGTCAATATCATTGAATCAAGCGCTTGACATCGACTTGATCTGGCATGCCCACCAGTTGAAGATCGAGTCTTATAGAGATGACACTTCTCGGCTGTTGACCAACTTTCTTAATCACCCGGACAAGGTGGATGAAGCTTCGCTAGAAGAGGCCTTCATTGGCAAGGCTGAGGCCTGGAAGAGTAAGCGATTCCTTTTGCCTGTCCAGTAAAGATGATAAGTGAAAAAACGGACTGATCGAGCATTCGGTAATGCTATCTTAGGTCAATATGACGAACTTTAGTGAGCGCGTTATCATCCAATTGATTTGGGTAGTCACAACTGAACTTACACTTGCTTTCTTGATCATTGAAGTTCCACTGCTGTCCTTGTTCGTAAATTTAAATCTTTTCAAGACAACACTGTTGTGTCCTTCTGTGCTACTCTCTCCAGGATGTCAAAGGTCTGACTGGAAATGAGATGCTTTACCTTTGATTCACGATTGAACAGGAGGCACCTCGGTCGACCTATTTTTGGAGCAGAGAAAACCCGTCGACTCCGTCCGAACCTGCCAAACCGGTGGACGAGGAATATAGGGATGCTACCCAAGCCTCGACGCATAACTCAGTCTGGTTGGTAGCAAACAAGGCGTGCCTCACGAACCGAGAAAGTCGAGAGCATAACAGGTTGGGATCCCGTTTTTCTCTCTCTTTTCGGAAGTCTAGGATGAAGACGATTTAGACGAAGTCCTTTCGCATTTATTGACTTGCTTGATTCGTCACTGGGTGAGATAGAATTCAGCAGACCAAAGTAGCGGAGAAGGCCTGGGCCAAAAAATCTGTTTCCAAGCTTCCATCGAACAGGTACAAATCTTCCATGTCCTTGTGTCTTCTTTTCTCTTCCGTTTCATTCATTGATCCACAGCGCTGACTTTGCTTGCGACTCTTTATCTTCTCTCTGTGACTGTTCTGTAGGACAAGCGAGAACTATGATCCAGATCTGTTCTATCACCAAACATCCCACAGTCTTGGTCAATGGGGATGTACCAAAGTAGGAGTTCCACATCATCCGTTGGCTGGTTGGGGTATGGGTTCAGAGTGTTACCCTCACGATTTCGTTAGTCCCGATCTTTCCCGCTTGTCTCCTCTTCTTTTCCTCTTGTGTATTGACTGTTTGATATCTTGGGTCGGATGACGTCACATCAGCATTGGAAAGAGATGCAGCGTGCGCCCTGTCTGTGTGGACGTTCGAAGTGCTGTCTTGGCGAGGGATGTGAGGGTAGCACTGCGACGTCAAGAAACGACCGCTTCGCGCTTGACTTAGTCAGTGGCGGAATGGTAGGGTTTTGAATCGTGTATTGAATGTTGAGAGCGAGAGACCGGGGCCATGCGAGGGCAAGCAATGATGAGATGGAGATCTGTTGTAGTTTTTTATTTGTCACTTTCTATAATGATATGTTGTAATGAAGTTTGTCCAAAACTCTAATGTTCCTCACTGGTCCACCTGCCGCCACGCCTTTTTTTCCTTGTAGATACAACCGTCTTTCTGTTTGCCAGCATTCACTTTCCGTCCTCTCCTTCTATACCATCTCTTGTGGACAACAAACATCGTCTTGATCGTCTTTCACATACATCTTTTCTCGAATCAACCTCATGACGTCCAGGATCAACGTTCCTTCGGCCTCTCAGCGACTACACGCACAGAACGCTGTTCCCCCTCCCTCGGCCTACCAGCCCTCGTATCAACCTGCCGGGCCATCGCACCATCTTCGCAAACAGTCGAGCATCAGTGGTCTCGCCTCGACCGTCGGTATCGATGACTCAAAGTTGGATACTGTCAGACAGGTCACCGATAGAATCGAGGATGTCATCGAGAGGTTCACTCAACCTGTCAAACCTTATTTGCCAGCAGCTGCTAGGTCTGTCCTCTTGACCAATTTTTTTCCTCTTTCTTTCTTTAGTCTTTTCTTCCTTCTGCTTTCTTTACGTACAACAGAATTGTAGAGAGGATGAACTCAGTTCGAATTGGGGATGACTTCCTCCTGAAAGAGGTCAACACGACTCTTGTTTTGGTTGTATCAACGGAAAACGAGAGGAAACTACGGAGATCATTCAGAACGATGGAGGGGTTGGGTGTGAGATTGAAACTCTCATCAGCTTGTATAGGTTGTGCATGCGTACCATGCTTGATTCGACATAGTACTTTGATACTGGTTGACTGAATAGATGGCCTTCCTCTATCATCTTGGATCTTTTCCATTTTCTAATGGTCGAAACCAAGTCGAGCTTTGGCTTCTGATTAGAAACCTGAATGATTCGTGTTGATATGTTCCTGATGGCTGATCCTCTTCTCTATCTTCTCCACCTATGCCTGTTTTATGCGTCGCATCACTACTATAGATTCCTCATCGTCGCGACCTTCCTTGAAGATGCGTTGAGGATCATCACCCAATTTTCGGATCAGTTGTGGTATCTTCAAACGTAGGTCTTCCTTAGCTCTATTGATCGATACCTCTATTGGACGTGGCTTGATCCCGTCCTGGAGCTTGTCAATTAACGCTGCCTCTTTCCTCAATGTAGCCAACGAAAATTCTACTGGGGATTTTCTCATCTGTTTCTTGCGACCAACGTTGTTGTCAGTTTGTCCTCGCGCCAGACCTCTCTTTCTGTGCCCATGTTCTGACACGCGTCGGCCCTCGCACTGTGTGATAAAACTATAGGTCATGATCTCTTGCTCTGCTCTTGTCATCAAGCGACTTCATCCTCACTACGCTGTCATTGGTCTCCTTGGAGTTGTTATCTCTCAAGCTTTCGGTTACGGTCTCATCTTCGATCTCTCATTCTTCCTTCGAAACTTGAGTGTCATGGGTGGTCTCTTAATGGTACTTAGCGAGGGCTTGGCAAGCAAGAAAGGACTTTACATTGCTGGGTTGCCCAACATTAGTGAAACGGACCGAAAGAAGTAGTACGTCATGTTTTCTTCCTCAAATCCAATTGATTTGAGCGCGTGAAGAGCTTACTTGATGCGGTTATACTTGGTTTTACAAAACTGAACCACCTTACTTCTTGTATCTCTACAGCTTCCAACTGGCTGGTCGGGTGCTCCTTATCTTCCTCTTCCTCGGTTTCGTCTTCAAGGGCAACTGGTCTTTGGCTCGAGTACTTGTTTCACTCCTCGGTCTGGGAGCATGCGTCATGGTGGTTGTTGGGTTCAAAGCCAAGTGGTCGGCCACATTCCTTGTGCTCATCCTCTCGATCTTCAACATCCTGATCAACAACTGGTGGAGCGTGCACCCGAACCATCCTCAGAAGGACTACCTCCGATTTGACTTTTTCCAAACATTGAGCATCGTCGGTGGTCTGCTCTTGTTGGTCAACATGGGGCCTGGAGGCATTTCGATGGATGAGAAGAAGAAGGACTATGTGAGTTCTTTTTCTTATATTCGAACGGGCTGAACGATAGCATATGGGCTAATGACAGTGATGGCTTTTCTCGATGGATGGTAAAATCAGTAAACAAGAAAAAACTAAAGGCTAAGACGGATGAAAACGGGTAAAACCAAGTTTTATACGCCTCGAAAAATCTTCGGATTGATACCCTTTTTCCTACTTCTTGCCTTGTATCTCGATGGTCGCATGAAGATATTTCTATTTACTGGGTCTCGCGTGGTTTATACCGATTCTTTGTCTTTTCCTTCTTTTGAGATATACATGTATTTTTTTCTCTTTATCTTCCTGTTCTTTCAGATCAGATGAGCCGCTCAATACTACGGTCTTGACATGTCGCCCATCTCAGCGCTCCTCGAGAGTTGTTCTTTCTATTTTACATTTCATGCTCTAAGACTATTTGGTTCTTCTATATGGGTAAAGAATACAGTCAAGTCGATGGGTTCTTTGAATGACAGAGTTTGGCTTGAGCGGCACGTGATCTTGATGGCTGATACCAGAAACCCGTCCAGTCGACCATCAGCCCTTCCACATCCATCATCCATCCGTCTCTCAGCCGACCCTTTCTCCGTACTACTCTACTCGAGGTGAGATTACCTGGCTATTGAAAACTTATCGACTTTAACACTATAATTTCCCCAACATGCCAACGGATGTGGTTTCGAACGAGGAGGTTCGTTGTCTGCTGCTGAACTTTTTTCCGCTTCAGATCCTTAAACAAGTTCAATCCTAACATCTTTTCTTGAGATCTTGTGTTCTTTATACACCTTTGCTATCTTTGTCTTCTGGTTTCTTTCCGTACTTTCTTCCTCTGGAACGGAACCGTAGTTCCTTGTGAAACTCCAGAGTCTTCTCGGGACGACTGAAAAGGCCGGATCTGTATGGATCACCCAGAAACGATGTTCGTCTCTCTTTTCCCTTGCTCCTTTCTTGTTGACTTCCTTAGATCCCTTGTAGATCAGTTCAAAGAAGGGCAAGCCAGCTGACAATGATGTTTGAATCTTCACATCGTATTTCTTCAACTTCAACCTATGTCGATCCGTTGGCTGTATGCTTCGGATGGAACGGAATTGGGCTTGATGTAGTGACATGGCAGGACCCATCAGTGATGGAAACGGTGGAAGAAGACGAGTCAAAAAGGACTTGGTCGTGTGCGATCAAGGCCAGTGATGGAAAGACAAAGTTTACTACTCATGTACGCTCCTTTCTTCTGCTCTTTGTGATTTCTGTCCAGAAAGAATGTTCTGACCCAAGGCTTGTATTGAAAACACTATTGTCACCAAATACCCTGCCCTCGTCTGACTATCTCTCTCCTATTCGTTCTCTTTGAATACCAAAAGGTGCCCTCAACTTCCCTCGACACATTCTCAACCTCATACGGCACACTTCTCAAAGCTTCTTTTGCTCCACATCTCCGTAAACGAGACAAGAAGAAGGAGAAGTCTAAAGCGGAAATATTGGTCAGGGAACGAAAACGGTTAGAGGTCGTCGTTCAGAAAGGTTTACCGGACGAAACAGGCAAACGAGGAAAAGGTAGAGGACGTGAGTACTGATTTTTTTTTCTTTCCAATCCCACCCACTCTGTGCTTTCATTCTGTTTGGCTCTTACTGTTGAAAACGATGAGGGTCCGGAAATCACGCTGTTGAAAGTACGAAGAGAACAGGAAGAGGGGAAAACGTCCCAGTAGTCAGAATACACTGCAAAGAAGGAGCCTAGACGACTCGAACTCATACTGATGGCTTATCTCTCCTATCTTGCTGTTCTTTGTGACGATTTCCAGGTCATCAACGTAAAGTCAAGGCGCTCCGTAAAGCTGAGGCCGCTCTATCAAAGATCGTGGGCAAGGAAGAGAGAAAGAAGCAAGGCGATGCTGCTGTGGCTGATTTACTGGTTGGAGTAAGCCCGAGTTCCTGATACCAATGAAGGTGTTAAGGTTGTATTAGTTTTGTTCTTCGATATTTCCTCTCTCTCTCTGACTAGCTACGTGTGGTAGCAAACGGTGCCAGTTTTTTTAGATATTAAAAAAAAACGCAAAACGAGATATCTCGAGCGGACCATGATAACTGATACAACAAACAAGTGACGCTGACGACTAGCTAAGGAATCAGATCTATATTAACCGACCTAATCCACGCTAATCTGAATTACACTTTGTCTGGACCAGACTGCTTAACCTCCCTCACTTTCTCCTTGGCCTTTAATTTCTTCTTCCGGTTCTTCTTCGACTGCTTTCCTCGGGGCGAGACTTGATGTTTATCAGGAGAGGCGCGCTGTTCAGAAATCTTGGGATTGGTATATGAAAAAAGAAAAACAAAAAAAAATCAAGAGACAGGAAGGTCCGGTTGAGTTTAATCCCTCCACCCCTTTCAGCGTATCATGTTTCTATCAATAAAGACAGCGGACCTCGACATCTCTCTCAACGAAGTTTTCTACATCCATCCCCAGCCGGATGACTGTCTCGATTGGATGACCCATTCGAAAAGATTCGTAGTGGGTCTCTGCTCCTTGAGTTTGATCGATCTGGTAACAGGGGCATGAATGATTCAGAAAGTGTTGGGCCTAAATTTGTAGAGAAAGAGAGGGAGGGAGGTTGATCATCTTGCTTTACCAGTTCGGTTGGACATACTCTGATCGGATTGACGTCATCCTCGAGCGGCATATCGGTGCTCGTCTCTTCCATTTGGAGCTTGATTGGTATATGTTCAGTCTCTTGATGAGTTTCATATGGGTGTATCTCATCAGATATATCAGGCCCAGCAAGGCTTCCTTCTCTTTCGATTATGGTGCTGTCTGCTTGAATCAGTGTGATGGGACCAGCAACTTATCACGTCAAATGTCTTCTCTGTGTGACGCTATGCTCGGATGTTAAAACGCATGAGAAGGACGTACTGGATCCAGAAGACGATGTGATATCTGATTGAGAGGTTCGAGAATCGTACACTGGATCGTATACATCATCAATAATCAGGTGAAGACTGCCGTCAAATCGATCAACAACGTCCAACGATTGCTCCGTTTTGGACATGGACATAAGCGGATGAGAATCATCAATCGTTATCTGAGACTAGAAGGAGGGCAAGGAAGAAACAACAAAACTATGTCAGCCGATTAGATCGACCGTTCATACGAACAGGTACTTGTATCGGTTAGAGCTTCTGCTATGAATTAGTAAAGAGCCTAACCCTCGTGCGTTCGTGGGAACCGGTCGCGTTCAACAATGCAGTCCTGTTGTCATTGGTGACCTTCTGAGAGTCGCCTGCAACCTGTTATTGGGAACGGCACCTTGTCAGTCAGAAGTTTGCGTTGATGCACCCTCATGTATGAGGGTAATCAGTTTGAAGAGGGCACACCCCTGTATCCTGACATAGTTGGACGAATGCGATGGTCGGAATCAAGACAGCCACGAAAGGAACGAGAGCCAGGCTCTCTACGTATCCGAGGATGCCTACGAAAGGATGAATGGTCGAACGAGCCATAGAGGCAGGATTCAGATGAGATATAGTATACATCTGAGCATCCAAAAAAGAGTAGTGGACGTTGCTGGCTTGATCAGACCTTTGGAGGCATAAAGAAGAATGTCTTCTCATATGGTGCCTGCATGGCCGAGGACATATCTGATGCCTGATGCACACAGGATCAGTTCCCTTCCTCGGCAGATCATAGTTGAGCGCAATTGTTCCTTCTTGTTCTTTGGGTCTTTCCATACGATATGATATGTACGATATTCCTTCTCTAGCTAGTTCTTATTCTCTGACTCTTTTCTCTCTGATCAGTTCGTCAGTTCAGCTCTGACGATTAGGATGCTGTCCGGCGCAGAGCGCAGAGAAAGACATGAGGTGAGATGTAACGATCGAATGTCACGTGATTCTTCTTTACAGTCGCCTGCTCAGTTTCAAATGGAATCTTCATAGGAGACAACGAGAATCTGAACCATCAGCATAACTCATCAGACGATGTCCTCAAACACCACATCTTATCCTCTCTTTGGAGGAGCTCTCTCTATTGACCTGCCAGCTGGTCTGCTAGACGCAAGGTCAGTCGTACGTCCACTCTTCTCAACTGTTTGGCTGGACCTGAGCCTGTTTCCAGAAGTTTAATCTAGCTGTTTGATCTCTATTAATCTTCGACCCCTTTCCCTTGATGACGCACGTTTGGGTCTGTTCATATAGTGATATCCGTCAAGTACCTGATACTCAGGAAGTCTTTCTCGCGCATGATTCAGAGCTATCTTATATCATTGAGATTCTGGAAGCAGTCGAGTCGGACGAGTGCGCAGGAGCCATAAAGTGAGTTTGGTGAGAAAGTGATGGTGAAAGGAGGGGAAACGTGTTCTTATGTAGAACGCTGACGTTCGTTTTCTTCCTGCCTGATTGTCATCTGTTGGCCTACGTAGGTTTCACTTTGATTCACTCGCACATGACAACACTGCGCTCTCATCGACAATCACCTCTATCGACAGCCCATCATCCCTATCGACTGAATCAGCTGTCAAGTTTTCAGATTTCCCACCTTCGCCGCCGAATCAGCCTACAGTGGTGACACTTTGTGGGAATCAGGTGGTTCAGAAGTTCGGAAAGAAAGAACTTGAGGGCGAGGTTGTAATCTTTATGGCTGTCTGGCGAATACAAGGTTCGCTGTCTTTCCTCTATCACTCTTTCGTCGTGTTACTATCTTTGATACTAACAAGGACGAAATGAAACTCTGAACATCGAACCACCACATATTTTCTTACCACTTCTCCATCTCCATCCTTATCTTTCAAATCGACGTTAGGAAAAAACACCGATATCGTGTTCACTATCAACTGCCCTGAGCCCTCGTTCCGACAAGCGGCAGAACAAGCTTTTAGAGCTGCCGTTCCTATGTTCAAAGTCAATGATTGGAATCTGTTCGCTGGTTAGACGATTGATGTAAGGATTCAATGAGTTAACCCGTGAATACCGTCGATCGATAGAGTTTAAAGATGATACCGCTTAGACGAGTTTCAAACATTCAGCCGTTTCCAAACAAGTATAGGGTAGTTGATAAAATGGAACAAGAAAAGGGGGTATCGTATGATGACAAAAAGCCGAGTGATATCTGAAAGACAAGAACGATAAGAATAGAACAAGAAGTTTCAAACTTTCTTCGCTCTCTTCTTCTTTTCCCTCTAAAGGAAGAGATGGATGAGACTCAATCACAACCAGAAGAAAGAGTATAGCTACAAAACGAGACGGTACAAGACAAGATAAGACTTTCAACAAATGAAACGAAAGACAGAAACAGATAGAAAACTCTACAAGATAGCAGAAGCGAAAGAGGAAAGAGGAAAGAGGAAAGAGGAAAGAGGAAAGAGGACTAATCACTCAGTGTACTGGAAGATAGATACAAGAGAACCAAGCTCTCGCCCTCACTCTCAAGCGAAGATCTTGCTGGATTCGTCAAGTTGGAATTCTCACTACTCGACCTTCCCAACTGATAAAGTCTCCTCTCTCCTGCCATCGTATTTTCCTCTCGAGGAGGGGAACGAGGTGGTAGTGAAGGGAGAGGACGGCTCATCTTCGAGTAAACTTCTGGTATGATGGTGGGCGTTGGGGAGTTAGGAACGGGCGTAAGTTCAAGTATCGACGGACACAGAACCGAGTTCGTAAAGTCGTGTGTTCGATCGGGTGATTTTTGAGATGAAATTTTGTGCGGAGAAGGGGATGGCAAACATGAGGGAGAAACAGGAAGATGAGGTAAGAGAAGCTCAAACGGGTTTATAAACGCAGGTTGGTTATCGGAGGATGGGTCACGATCTGTTTTGATAGGTAGAGAATAGGATCGACCAAGCCCTGCTGGTGTTGACGCGGCTGGGGTTGCTGCTGTTGAAAACAGAGGCTCGGATGCGTTCGAACCGCAGGGTGATGGACGAAGAGGACGAAAAGCGACAGGGGGTGGTTCAAGGACAACGGACGTGCGAGGAGGAAGGGTGAAGAGGGGTAACAACTTGGCCGTCTGGCAAGAAAAGAGAAAGAAAAAGCAGACGTAAGAGAATGTGGTTGAATGAGGCGATAACTACAAACGATAGGACGTACGACGGCTTCTATATCACTCTCGTAACTCCGTCTGAGCTCGTTATCACCTTCATCCCGGTCAAGAAGCAAACCCTCTCTCTTTTTGTCCATTCCGTTCTTGCCTTCGTCTTCTTTCTCCTTCTCAAATTTCCGCTCTATATACATTGTACGCTTCTTTCGAAAGAACGATCCCTTAGGTGAATCTGTATGATGATGACCCGGACCACCACCTCCTTCTAGCGGGCTCGGAAGAGTTCGTTTTGCCATATTTCGTCGTTCTTTACACTCTCCCTTGTCAGCTATGGACGACGTCCGTCCTACCATCTCAGGCACCGGCTCAGCCTTCGAGCTGCTGAAAAAGAGGGTGGTGAGAATCTTCGAGGATATTCTTCTACCAATTTTAGGGGCCGGGGTTGGTAAGATCAGATGTTCTAGAGTATTCGGAGAAGGTAGAGGTGAAGGTGAAGGCGGAATGACAGGCGGCTGAGAGTAATGATGATCGTCGTAGGGTTGAAAGACGGGTGACTGAGGGGAGTGACGAGGGTATGGTAAAGGGTATTTAGGGTCTATGCATGAAGAGTTCGACACTGTGGATGATGCAACTAGGTATGAATCTGATGGATCTCGCGCGGAAAGACTATGTGATCTTATAGGTCCTATCGGATGTTCTTCCCTGTATGCCGATGAAGATGATGTTGCTGATGGAGAGGGAGTGAGAGGAAATCTGGGAAAGGTGGGTTGGGTGGTATGTACAGCCGTTTGAGAAAGAGAGAGAGATCGGAGTCGAGGGGGAGGGGATGGGTGCTTAGACGTACTCTGTCCGATTGAAGGAGGGACCAAGGTTGATTCCCACTCGTCCATCGAGTAGTCATCATCCAAAGCGAATCTTGAGCTTTGGGAATCCACTCGGCTAGGTCGAGAATCGAGGTCGATCGAGGATAAAGTACGAGAGCCATCAAGTGTAGTGGCCCAGGAGGCTGTCGAATTTGTTCGAGCGCGATAAGACGAGGTGAGAGTCGAATTTGAGTGATCAAGCGAAAGATGTATCTCTGGGACAGGAGGGACCGGAGGGACAATTGTAGGCCCATTCTTCCTTCGTTCGGAAATGAACTTTGATTTTCCCTTCTTTTCCTGCCGAGCTCGAGGAGGCGACGGTGATTCATGGCCAAGCTATTTGGAATAGACTTGCAAGTCAGCAACCGGTATCCTGAAAGAAAGAACAAAAATCCAGAGTCACTCTTACGAGACCGTCCAATATGACCAATGCCGGTTTACTTCCAAACGGCTTCAACGATCCTCCTGTCAATGTGCTCTGTAATCTGGATGGTTTCTTTCCTCGTTTGGAACTCTTATATAGAGATGATGATTTCGACGATGAGCCATTATCAGACTCAGCTCCAAAATCTTGATCGCTTTTGGACTGATCGTTACGAGACAGGAAGTAATGTGAAGAAAGAGCGTCGTCTTCATTGTCTTTGTCATCGTCTATGCTGGCAAAAGTTTCAAGAGTGTTTATGCTGAATGAACTCAAGTTGTGGGCGAGACCGGTCTGGTAATCGCTCAGTTGGTCGTTTGGTCGCTAGAGACGCGCCAACAAGGAATGATACCCCATGATGATGTCCAAGACGATGGTGATGAATATGAGGACAAGGATCAACATTCAGACGATACAGTGAACGAAAACAGATCAACTTACCCTGGAGATTGTTCGATAACCTTCGCATCCATCATCGAAAGAGATTTGGGACTAGGACGAGGAACAGGAACGAAAACAGGGAACAAGGAACACGGAACATGAAATAAGGAACAAGGAACAAGGAACAAGGAACAAGGAACAAGGAACAAGGGCCCCATCGCGACTCAGTAAGCACAGAAGATATTAGAGCGGAGGACACGACCGGTCCATCTTACCTCTCTGTTGATAGAATTCGACCGAGCTCTCGATCTTGAAGACTTTGACATTGCCTATTCAATCCAATTCCAAAACAGAATCAGTTCTCGGTCTGTGAACTCTCTTGTTTCTGTTGTAGACACTGTTGGTCTTAAAGTCGTTGTTGACGGTTTAGAAGTATCTCGAGTGATTTGCCAAAGCTTACCAAGAGGGACTAAACGTCCAAACGAAGCAAAAGACACCAAGACGACATCATCAATGTCACCACAAGAACGCGCAGACAGGACAAGACAGGACAGGACAAGATTTATCAGCAGACATGCGAAGTTGAGAGGGAGTGAGAAAAACGTTATGTACCGACGACCACCATGTATGGAGAGGCATGCCGGTATGACCCTTCAGCGACTACTCGTTCGAAGCGGGCAGGAAGGTGAAGGAAGAGAAGAGAATGTATGTCTTGTATAGGACAGGTGCGAGAAACAACCAAGCTGTTGATTGGAGAGGAAGGACAGAAAGAAATTCGACAAGCGCGTTTCCATCCCTATGGGTCTGAGCAAGAAGACCTAGGAGGATGTGAACGGTATGATGCACAACCCTTATGGGTCATTTAACTAAAGCAATCAAAAGGAGAAGAAAAGAAGGAGAGAGATCGAATGAGTGAAAACTTGACTAAAGAATGTAGGAAGTCAAAAACAGAGAAAAAGGCGGGAGGCAAAGCGTGCTATAAGGTTTATATTGCATCCGGACGTACTTAGATCTAAATACCTCAGATGACAGATCAAAAACTTCGGGTTGGCACCGGAACGAGATCAAAGAGAGAACGATAAGTAGAGAGCAAGAAGATACCAAGTGATGATGATGAAGGAGTGAAATCAAGAAAACATCAGCGCAAGATCACATCAAAACCGAGCTTACTTTTGGTTGAAGGAGAAATGAATGATAACTACTGAACGCCTACTTTTGATTCATGAAGGGATCGATAGCGCGTCTAGCTAAAATGACCGTCACAGTGAGGATCAACCGTATGGATCGCCTAAATATATAAACGGAGAGGATGAAAGCAGCGATACAACAATACCGGACCTTTAAATCCTCACTGGCGCTCCGCCAAGTTGAAAGTCGAAGGGATCAATTGAACATGACCTGCAAGTAGGATAACAAGCAGAAGGAATAAGGACTCGACTCTAAACAGATACTCGAGTGTTGTTCGTCTCAGTGCCGAGCGGTAATCTCGAAGACTTTCGTCTCTCTAGATGCCTCTTGAATACGCAGCCAAACAATCGAGGCCGGACGAAACCAGCGCAGTCACCACATAAGTTTGAACTGATAAGCTCGGAATATTCTATCAACTTCACGCGCCTTACAAGGCAGTGCTTGTGGGTCGCGTTAGCTCATGACGTATGATTTGCTGGCTGAGATTTTGTTTTTGAAACTATAATTCAAATATATGCTTCGACCCTGACAACACGTCTTCCCCACACTCTCTGTTACGTTATCCTTCTCGTTCTGTTAGTGATCATAAATTCCGCCCTACTTAAACCTTCCCCAACATCATTCTCAGTTATATCCTACCATCTCCCCCTTGTTAGAGAAAGATAAATAAAACGTTCTCTATTTCACCCATCTTAACTTAACTCATCTCGTTTCATCCTAATAAATCAGTCGTATGGCTCCTCGAAAAGGAAACGAAAACGGGTCATGGGAGCTTGACCCGGATTTAACACCAAGCAAGGGCGAAACCAAGACTCGTCGAAGCTACTGTGTGAAGGATCTAGTAACCCGTTCGTCCCAGCTGCTTGGAGACTTCTCTTCTCGCCCTTGTCTGAATAGATATGTTATTATCGATGTCCAGCAAGCTAAACCTTTCTGTATGATGTTTTAATTTCCTGCTCGTTCACCTCCTCTGTTCGTTCCTGAACATGGTCCCTCCTGCCCTGGACATCTCTTTCATACACATACTCTTTCACCTCCAAAACCAGAACCCCTTCCCGGAATAAACACAACACTCGATGTGGTCAATTACGCCGCTCAAAAGTCACCCAACGCAAGAGGCTTTGGCATCCGGCCCGTCCTGGATACCATCACCGAAACTAAACAGATCACCAAGATGGTTGATGGGCAGCCCCACGTTGAGAGCAAGGACTGGAAGTTTTTCAGACTGGGCGAGTATCAGTGGATTACTTATCTCGAGTTCAAACAGCGCATCAACAAGATCGGTACTGGTCTCTATGAACTTGGTCTTGGAAAGAGAGAGAACGGGGAGAGTGGGTTCGTCAATATATATAGCATGACCTGGTAAGCATCTCATCTTTCGACTCTTGTGTTCCCTCTTTTGCCAAGAGTTACTAAGATCGACGCCGATACTCTTCATTCTTTAATCATGCGGCCAGTTTGCATTGGCAGATGATGGCTCAAGGTAAGTCTTTCCAAGTGGAGTAGGAAAAAACGTCTTCATGCTGGCATCACACAGTTTGACTAAGATCACACACATTTTGCATAGCTTGCGCATCAATCTCTGCGCCGATATGTACCGCTTATGATACCCTCGGACCCGACGGGCTCTCCCATGCTTTGAGCGAGACATCTAGTCAAGCAGTCTTCACCAACGCCGACCTACTTCCGACTCTGCTCAAAGTGATCAAGAACTGTCCTGATCTTCGTACCGTTATCTATGACGGAGAGCCATCGAATCAGGTCCTAACTTCTTTCCAAGAATTGAAGAACGTCCGATTGATTAGCTTAGAAGAGGTCGAAGAGTTGGGCTCTAAGAGGGAAACGGTAGAGATCCCTCCGAAAAGAGATGACATTTGCTGTGTTATGTATACTTCCGTCCGTATCTCTTCTTCCTTATCTCGATCTTCAATAAGAATCAATGCTCAAGCAATAATCTTGCGGGTTCGTCCGGTTCTTTGATACAGGGTTCAACCGGAACACCCAAAGGTGTGGTTCTTTCCCATGGTAACATCATCTCGTCCGTCGGCGCGGTCTACACCTTACTATACGAGATCTTGAGCATTGGGGATGTTTATCTTGGTAATTACTCTCATATTCAGGATAGCTTTCAATTCGCCTCTTGAACAGCTCACTTACCTAGGTAAAATTTCTGCTTTATTTTACAGCCTACCTGTAAGGATCATGTTTGCTTGTGTCGAAGTCAGACGCCAGAAACTCATCTATTCACTCAATATCTCCCCGTTTATCAGACCATTGGCTCACATTCTTGAGCTTGTCGTCGAGATCTCCTGGGTAAGTTTTGTAACTTACATCTTGCAGCATATTGAATTTCAAACGTTCTAAATCATATGGCTTCCAGATTTTCGTCGGTATGCCTATCGGTTACGGCCGTGTCAAGACTCTTACCGACGCCTCCGTCCGACAGTGTAGGGGTGATATTGCAGAGCTCAAGCCTACAATCGTTAGTTGAACTCTTCGCTTTTGTACTTCACGTTTCGTCTCATACTGATGATCGGGCTGCCCCAATCGCTGTTTTCTGTCCAGATGACTGGAGTTCCTGCCGTCGTTCGTCCCTCTACCACTCGACTTTTAAAAGCCTTATTTTCAACGTATCGGTAGATACTCACCATGTTATGTTTGGTATTCGATCAGTGGGAGACCATCAGGAAAGGTGTGAACGCAAAGGTGGCCGCAGGCTCAACTCTTACCCAGTATGCTTTCAACTTCGCATACAACCTCAAGTTCTTTGCCCAGAAGTATGGTATCCCAATACTCCCTCAGCTTGCTGACACAGTCGTCTTCGTGAGTTCCTTCGATTCGATTCTTGCGACCAAACTCTAGTTCGGTAGCTTTCATCAGCCGGGGGAAGATCTCTGTGAACTGACCTCTGAAGAAATGTTTTTCATTTCGTGTTGTACAGAACAAAGTCAAATCTCAGACAGGAGGAAGGCTTCGGTTCGTCTTGTCGGGAGGCGCGGCCATTTCTAGATCTACTCAGGAATTCTTGACGACCACTTTGGTGACGACCCTCCAAGGGTAAGCCTCTGCATTTATTTTGCATTGTGTTTTCCCGGTATCTTGTGATTCTAAATAATATTGTTATTCATCTAGGTACGGTCTGACTGAAACGGTAGGCATGTGTTGTGTTCTTCCTCCTGATTTCTTCCGTTATGGGGTAGCCGGAGTCCCAGTACCCAGTATGGAGCTCAAGGTTCGTTTCCACTGTCTTTTGCCCCTTTGTATATCTCTGGTTAAGATTAATCGGCCCTCCATTGCCCCGTTTTGCATTTGCTTTGTGAACAAAGCTTGTGGACGTACCCGAAGCTGGCTATCTTGCTACCAACTCTCCGCCACAGGGGGAAATTTACTGTCGGGGCCCATCTCTCTTCCAAGGTTACTTTAAACGACCAGATCTTGACCAGGAAGCATTCAGTGATGGACCAGACGGCAGATGGTTCAAGACCGGAGATGTTGGACAGTTCAACTCGGATGGAACAGTTAGCATTGTTGATCGAGTCAAGGTATCTTTCTTGTTCTCTATTTTCTGACATTGGGGTTTCATATAGACCGATGAGTATACGGCGCCTAATTCGTTGTCGGAATGTTGATTTGATATATAGAATCTTGTCAAGCTTGCTGGGGGAGAATACATTGCGTTGGAGAAGCTTGGTTTGTTCCGGTGTTGTTCTTCTAGTCCATCACAACTGGCAACTGATTAAACATGGTTGAACTGCTTCAGAGTCGATATACAAGTCCAATCAGCTGGTGGGCAATATGTGCGTGTTTGCTAGTACCGAAGCAAGACAGCCGATCGCTGTCGTCCTTGTTGTTCGTATAATTTTTTTTACAAAAGCCTATCACTCGTCCCGCTCCTTCTCGACCTCACGCAAACTCTTCTTGATTTCACATACATCCAGCACGAAGCCAACTTGAAACCGTTCCTTGCCTCGAAGAACCTCGCAACGCCGGACGCTCCCCTGGCACAAGTCATTGAGGATTCCAAGGTTCAGAAGGCGGTGCTCGCTGATATTAACAGTACCGGTAAGAAGGCCGGACTGAACTCGATGGAAACCCTGCAGGCAGTTGTGTTGACGCTAGACGAGTGGACTGTAAGTTTCGACCTATTGGTTCACTGGAACATCATAAGGTCCGATCAGTTGATCCTTGAAGCTAATTCTGAACTGTCTCTTGCGTTCATACGGTCCAACCCAAATTGGATGGGTTACAGCCTGAGTCTGGACTCCTCACCGCCGCCCAGAAGATCCAGCGAAAGCCAATCGAGAAGAAGTACGAGTCGGACATCAAGGTCCGTTTTGCTTTCTCATATCTAATTTGTTTTAATCTTGTGGCCAGCCGTTGTTCTCAAAGACTGACGTTCTTTTCCATGTGGTTGTGCACATGTACAGAAAGCTTACGCAGTCTAATCATGATCCTAATCTAGTGATCGCTCCAAAGCACCGATATATACCTTCTTGTGAAACCTTTTTATCCTTAATCTACCACACTCTTGTTGCACAAGCTTGTTCCTCTGTTTTTCTCTCTTACCTAATCTTGCGCGATCGCTTTAGCTATTCCAGTTCTCATCGATTCTCCCTACTATCACCATCCCGCTTCATTGTCTCCGCCCGAGTATCTTCCTGATTCTACTAATACGATCTGTACAACCAGCTTGATCGCTCAATGCTCAGCTCTCAAAAGGTATCTAGAAGACTGGTTATCAATCGTGCCGACCCTTTTTCACCCGTCATCTATATAATGCAGTCCAGATCTCGACCTATGAGAACAAGAGGAACAAGTGATAGATCGCATTTCAATCAAAGCTTTCTGGAAGATACCATGTATTTCAGTCAACCAAGTTCCCCTTTTTTTTTTCTTTAGTCAACTCTTGTTTCCTAGTGGCCAACTGCGCCCCCACTGATAAATCCAGGGTTCCCACCTCGAGGCCTAAGCTGACTAAGACATGATGTACAAAAAGGGGTTCAACGTTCGAGTGACGGATGGTCCGGTGGAAAAGTCGAGTTTGTCGATCTTCCGATTTCGGATTGACTTGATTCAATGTTAGATTCAAACTCAGATTCAGATATAAGTTTGATCGTCGGTTCGGGTAAATGCTCGGTCTCGAGTGTATCTTCAGCTCTATGTTTGGATTCATACTCAGTGTTGGATTCGAGTACATCGAGATGTGCATGTACAGGGGCAGATGAAGGTGTAGGTTCGATTGCGACCTGAGAGCTGGGAACAGGAAGGAACGACCATAGTTGGACAGAAGGATCTCTGGGTCGGGCGGTTCGGTGGATGGGCGATATTTTATCGACTCGTTTTCGTTTTTGTTCCGTTTCCGGATCTAACTCCGATTCAGAATCAGAATCAGAAGAGGACGAGTCGGTGTCCGATGAAGAAAGTGCAGAACAAGAAGACGAAGGAGAAGGTAGAGAAGGAGGGAGATGTCTTGAGCCTGAGACGATGCTAAGGATGGGCAAGTACGGGTGAAGTGATACCGATGGGATGACATCTGTACAATTAAGGAGAATAGATAAATAAATATCGAGATGAAAATACCGATAGATAGGATGAGTTGAGTACGAGCTCTTGAAGATAAAAAGAGAAGAAAAGCAGACAAGAGCAGAGAAAGAGGGGAAGAGGGAAAGAGAAGAAGTAGAGGGAAAACAAGAGGAAACTCACCTTGGGCGATTGAAGGTAGGATAAATCCTGGTGAGAGCGACCCGGTGAGTGCCGTAGAAGAAGAAGCGTCAAAGAACGAGACATTCCCATTCTATCCTCGACCGGAAAAAAGAATGGAAGAGCGAAACAACAATCGATATGAGGTGAAAGACAGTAAGACATGGCGGGATCTCTCGGGTCTGTGTTAATACAAGAAGTCATACTACGAAATGAATGACGGACCTGATCACCTGTGACGAGGTACCTGCCCCAGAGATCCAAGTCGAACAGCATTCTCTGGTTTGAGCTCTTCCCATCGGTTTCATCAATTGAACCGACTACAGATGAACTGAAAGTAGAATCTGATGGGAGCGAAGAAGGTGATGCGGATCCAAGAGGCTGTTTGGGCTGCCTTATGTCCCATGCTTGGAAAAGCTGGGTTGACCGACGAGAGGAAGCGAGGACGATCGACGGGTCGTACGGATGAAATTTGACCTGCGCGTAAGATTCAATGCATCGAGGGAAGATCAGTTTGGGTTTGATAGATAAAACCAATCAATTGGTGTCTTTTCGTCGACACAAAGGATGTAAAATTCTCTCGACAGACCTTGGTGACACCTGCGCCTTCGACCCCTTTTAGAGCGCACACCCGACGGTGAGTGGCAGCCTCGTCATATAAATGAATTGACCGACTGAACGAGCCAGCAGCATATAAACCGGACCCATCAGGCGAGAAGTCAAGAGAGGAAATGATACCTTTCTGACCGGATTTTGTCTTTTTGGAAGGTGACGTATGGAGCCGCTCGCCTGCATCTCCAGGACGCGACAAGTCAAAGACTTCGATAGCGTTCTGAAAGCCACAGTACAGTCTATTGGCAAGGGCGGACGAACGATGGTTAGACGGCTGATCAGATTTAACTTCGAGATGTGCGTATACTAGAGACGTAGGCGTGTCTTTGCTTACTTGGTTGCGGACGTATTGAAGGCCATACAGTGAGGAGCTACAAAACGCTCCTGATGGTCTATCAGGGGGTACGATCCCCGGGTCTTGTTTGAGCGCATGAAAAGACAATAAAGATTCCATCAGTATCCTGTGGTGCATAGATGGGGCAGAAGTAAGACACACACACCTTCCCAGTTAATCCATCGATAAGTTTGATGGGTGATCCGTCCACGGCTAGTAGGAAACAGAATGAACCTTCGATAGCTTTCGAAGCGGAAGGATACCACAGGGAGGAGTAGATAGCGGCCTGCTGAGGAAGCACCAGGGATGGTTTGAACGGCAACAGATCAAGGCTTGAAGACACAATGTCTGACGGCCTACTCAAAGCAAAGAGAAGAGCTTTTTAGACCGGAAGAGCTGCATGTTAAACACAACTTGCCAGGCAACACGAGAGCTCATAGAGAACGACGAACAAGTCAAACAGCCGAACAGTTCGATCTTCACCAACGGTCAATAATGATGATCCATCCGGCGCCCAGGCGGCCGACCTAATAAAGTTGGATGGACCGAGTTCGGATTCTGAAGTCGGATCCCAGCTTGCTATCTTTCTGGGCGAAGCAAAGTCATATGTTGCGAATGAGTGATCCATCGAGCGGACGACTATCGGGGTGTCAGTTGTGGATGTGCAACTCTGGCGGAGAATGATTTGGAAAAATCTCTGGCGTTTTCGAGTTTCCCTTCGACTTCTCTCCACCTCCACCCACAGTAGTCGACGACGACGACGACGACGACGAACACAATCAACCCCTCCCACTTTCCTATCTCAACATGATCACCATTCTCAAGAGAAACAGGGAAGAACTAGAACTTTCTCAGAAGAAATATTTCAAAAAGACAGCTAAGGGCAAAGTTCAAAAGAGTATGTTATATGGTAGTCTTTCGAATTATCTCGATCGTATTCCCGTCGAGCTGAACAGTTTCTCCCTTTGGTTCTCGCTTCCACAGTCTTGAAGGAACGATATCTGAGAGACGATATCCCTTGTGGTTCAAAGTTCTGCAGTGTATGCTCCTATGAAGAAGAGGCTCAGCCGAGTCTCCCTGAACAGGGTTTCACAGGCTCCAACCTTATCCCTAGAGGCCACTATGTCATTCCTGACACGAACGCCTTTCTTCATCAGGTTTGTCTTTCAAGCTCGCTCTATTTACCAAGCCTGCTAGTTCTGCTTCGCAAAAGCGTTGATACAACTGCCAATTCTTGAACTTGAAACCAGATGGATCTCCTTACGTCGCCCTTACTGGCCTCGCTGCCTATAATTGTGCTGCAAACCGTCTTGGACGAAGTTCGTCATCGGTCCCTCCCTCTGTTCAACCGGCTCAAGCAGCTGATTGCAGACGAAGACAGCTCGGTCTGGGTCTACTGGAACGAAGCCGCAAAGTGAGCCTTTCTTCTTTGACAGAGACCATTGCTCACAAAGAGTCATCTAACAATCGATCATGATCAACAAATTGATAGGGATACGGCTACCGTTCGAGTTGGTCTTGAAACCCCTAACGACAAGAACGATCGAGCCATTCGGTCGGCCCTCAAATGGTACAATCATCACCTTTCCCCTTCATCCAGCAAATCAAGCAAGAACACAGTTCCCACGCCGTTTGTAATCATGATTTCTGACGATGCGGACAACCTGAGGAAGACGAGGCAGGATGGTTTAACGGCGTATACTGTAAGGCAGTATGTAGAAGGGCTGAAAGAATCACCGGCAGCATTGTTGGACCTGTTGGCTGTCACTGGATCAGGAGTCGCGGAGGATTCAGGGGAGAAGAGAGAAGGACGAAAAGCGCTCTATGAAGACGTAAGTTCAATCTCGTTGATACCCTCTCACTTCAAACAATATCTCCGATTCGCTTACAAATCGGGCGTCCCATGAATGTGACTAGTACATCCCCTCGGCGACTTTGCTCTCAGGAATCAAATCTGGCAAGCTGCACAAGGGCTATTTCAATGCCAATCAGTACAATTACCTTGAAGTTAGTCTCGCCTTGAATCGTGTTGTTTAGTTTGATTATTGACCAAATAAAACTCGATACGCAATTTATTATTCATAGGGTTCCGTGAATACTCCTTCTTTCGCCAAACCTATCTTGCTCATCGGAAGACAAGATATGAACAGATCAGTGAACGGAGACGAGGTGGTGGTCGAGGTGTTCCCTGAGAGTGAATGGAAAGCGCCTGGTGAGAGTGTTGTTGATCAAGACGGTGAGTTCTTCCCATAAGTTTTTCTATGTATTGGTACCATAATTTGATTGACAACTTTTGAATTATAAAGATGCACTAAGGAACGATGACGCAGATGACTCCGAGGGTGAAGATCTTGTTTCTGAAGAGGTGGAGAGACAACGAAAGGACCAGTCGGACGCCGCTCAAGTTGGAAAGGCCAACCCGCTCGAGAAGCAGCCCACCGGCCGGGTTGTTGGAATCTTCAAGCGAAACTGGAGAGCGTACGTCTCGTTTTATTCGACTCTCGCTCTTTGGCTTTCCAAAGGATGTTGATCTTTGAACAAACTCGACATATAATAGTTACGTTTGTCACCTAGACTCTACCTCACTCTCAACTCATAACCCAACGTCGCTTGCCGCCCAAACGGTCTTTGCCACTCCTCTCTCTGCACTTCTTCCTCGAATTCGAATCAGAACGCGTCAAGCTCCGGTGTTGCTCAACCAGAAAATCCTTGTTTCAATTGATCGGTGGGACATCTCCTCCCGATATCCCGAAGGTCACTTTGTCCGATCTCTAGGCGCGGTCGAATCCAAAGAAGCTGAGCAAGAGAGTCTGCTGTTGGAGTATGACGTGCCTTACAGGCCGTTCGGAAAGGCTATTCTGAACTGCTTGCCGAAAGAAGGCGAGAGTTGGGTCGTCCCCCCTAAGGATGACGATCCCCGAGGTGACTGGCGAGGAAGAGAGGATCTGAGAGATATGGTGATTTGCAGCATCGATCCCCCTGGTTGTCAAGATATCGACGACGCTCTTCATGCCCGGCCTCTACCCAATGGAAACATTGAGGCTGGAGTACATATCGCGGATGTCTCTCATTTCGTTCATCCGTCAAACCCAATGGATGAGGAGGCTGCATCGAGAGGAACCACTGTTTATTTGGTAGATAAGCGAATCGATATGTTGCCCAGTCTGTTGGGAACGAACCTGTGCTCGCTCCGACCGTTTGTCGAGCGACTAGCTTTCACGTGTATTTGGGTGAGTGCGCTTTTGCAGTATCCTTCGACGATATCAGCATAATTCATGAGTCCCCCCACTCTTTTTGAATCGACAGGAAATGACTCCGGAAGCCGAGATTGTCAACGTCCGATTTACTAAGTCTGTCATCGCTTCTAAAGCGGCGTTCACCTACGCCGACGCTCAGGCAAGAATGGATGACTCGTCCAAAAACGACCCAATCACTCTTGGGATTAGACTGTTGAACCAGCTAGCCATCAAACTCAGAGCGGCGAGAATGAAAGCAGGAGCATTGAACTTGGCTTCGCCTGAGGTGAAGAGTAAGTATTCCTATACTGCTCTGCAAGCATGCAGTATAATCATTCTTCCGTTCGAAGTTCACGCCCCCACTCACATAAAAAAATCATTTTTTAATTTCAAAATCTGAATCAGTCAATCTTCAATCTCCTGAGTCTTCTGACCCAATCGATGTGGAGCAGAAAGAATTGCTTGCGACAAACTCGCTCGTTGAAGAATTCATGTTACTTGCCAACTGCAGTGTGGCCGCTAAAATCGAGGAGACGTTCCCCCAGACAGCTGTTCTTCGACGGCATGGGTATGTCAAATTTCCTTCTTTACCACTTCCGTAGCTTGATCGTTTCGAGCGAGAACAATGTTGACTTTTTCATGATGATATAAAAGGGCTCCTCCCAAGACGAATTTTGAGAACCTCGATGATCTGCTCAACAAAACGAGGGGTATGCACCTTGATGCGTCTAGTTCAGCCGCTCTTGCTAAGTCTCTTGATCACTGCGTTGTTCGTCCCTTCTTTTCTTCCCTCACCGCTTCTCGTGAGTCCAAAAAGCTTACAGTTTGTCTCATTGGGTTGACAGGTCGAGTCAGAGCCGGCTTTCAACACGCTTGTGAGAATCTTGGCAACAAGATGCATGCTTTCGGCCGAGTACATCTGTTCCGGCAGTTTCTCCAAGGATTCATACATGCATTACGGGTTGGCAGCACCCATCTATACCCGTTCGCTCTGTTCTGTTCTCATAATCTTCCTCTCGAACCTGATCTCTCATAAAGCCTTGAACTTCCCCTACTGTTTGTCGTTCAGATTTCACGTCTCCCATTCGACGATACGCCGATGTGCTAGCCCATCGACAACTCTCTGCTGCCATCGGTTACACCCAACTACACGCCTCACTTTCTTCTCAGCAATATGTCGAGCGTATCATGCACAACATCAACAAGCGACATCGGATGGCCCAACAGGCAGGCAGAGCCAGTGTAGAGTTTTACGTGGGACTCGCTTTGAAGGCAAGAGGGATGAGAGAAGGTAAACCTGTTGAGGTCAGAGAGGAGGCATTCGTGATTAGGGTGTTCAGGAACGGAGTAGCCGTTTACGTTCACAAGTAAGCGTCCTCTTCCTTCAGCTCTGATTTCCTTGCTTCTCTGGTCTCGATCGTCCATTAAAGAACGAATGCTGATCTCTGATTTTCGTTCATTGCTTGATATCTCATCGACTGAAGGTTGGGTCTTGAAGGTCTCGTCACTTTCAAGAAGGAAACCCACACGTTCGAATCTGAAGAATACAGCATCACCCTTCCTGCGTCATCCAAATCTACCCAGACAGTCGACGGCGCGCCCATCAAGAAGTCTTTGGTGAAGAAGGAAGACGTGAAGCTTAGAGTGTTCGATAAGGTAGCTGTGAACATCACGGTCGAGAAAGACAAGAACACACAAAGAGGAAAGGTCCAGATGTCATTGGTCTGGCCTGTGGATTCTAAGGATCTTTGAGACGCGGATTCCTTTCCTTCCTTTTTCCCACTCGTTAGATGGAATGGTGATCTATTGTAAATTTATATTTTAAAAAAGAAATATCGATGCGAGATTTGGACGCTATTCCGGGCAAAATTTAGATTCATATGGGAAGCAATCATGATGACTTGTTTCTTATTTTTCTATTGTACATCAAATTTTGGATTCAGTCCTTGGGCGGAGGCCGAGGAGGAAGAGACGAGGTGGATGACGAGGCGGCATAAGTAGAAGGTGTGGACGAAGCGGAGATCGTTTTGATCATCTCTCCACCTACTTTCGTGGCCTCATCGAATCTTGGCGCAAAGAATTCTGAAGTTTCCCGTGTTTCGAGAGAGAAAGAAAGGAGGGAAGGAAGAAGTCAGTCATAAATAGCAAGGTGAACACAGTGGGTTTTTAGAAAGCAAGGGAAAGAATGAAAGAAAACAAGAAAAAACCCACCTCGGGTTCTTTCAAATCTCCTTCTATAAGACTCCCAGCTTCCAAAGTCAACACACTGACTCCACCCTCTTGCCGCGATGACAAACTCGGTATCATCACTCCTATGGGCTGTATCGTTCAAAGCCGAGTTCAACGCGTCGTCCAACCTGTTCTGGTCTCTGAAAAGGTACTCAGCTACACCAATCCACATCCGGAAGACGGGTGTAGCTGCCAAGTCCAGATGTTGAAATGGCCTGATCCCTAACACATGCCAGCAGTCAACCATGGCCAGGAGAGATAGATGAGAATTCCGAGGAGATGATCCAGCGGCTGGTTGGGGACCTAGGGAAAATTGGTCGAGGATCTTATCGGACAACAGAATGGGCGCTCGTTCGAGCGTGGAGGATGCCGATTCAGGGAAAACGGTTTGTTTTGCGGCCAAGATTCTTCTTCGTAGTTCAGGTTCGTTCCCTTCGATCATCAACTTGAAAAGCTCAGTCGTAGAAGTAGCATATTGGTTTATCTGGAGGCGAGCCGACGGGTTTAGGATAGCCAGACCGGCATAGACATGCCATTTGTTGGCGTAGATTCGGAGAGCGATGTTGATTTTGACGATCTCAATCCCACCGACGTAACGACCAGATTCCCAAGGGTAGGAAGCGGCCGAATGCCAAGCTGTACCCATCCTGTTTTGAAGCAAGCCAATCATAGATTTCCAGTGAGAAACTATTATACCATATGAAAATTATCAAAAGAGATATGGTAGAAACGAACGAAAGGAAAGCGGCATGTGTCACAGCTTGGGTGTTGGCAGTGACGAGATCGTGCTCTTCGTACGTCATGTAGACGTAAGAACTCTTGAAGCAAGCAAAGATTTCCTCGACTAGACGGAGTTTGGAGTCTGGAGCTCGGTGTTGAATGAGAATCTAGAAGAAAAAACGAGAGTACGAAAAAATAGAGAGGAAGAGGAGGTCTGATGGGAATCAGTAGCAGCCTCTAGAAAAGTATAAACCGTACTGGCAAGATGACTGACCATCGGTTGACCTTCCGGACTGACGGTTGGTCCATGGAGAGAATGCATCGAGATGATGTGGACATCCTGAGGCAAGTGCTTCTCGAAAGCTTCTTTCTCAGGTGCTTTGACGGATGTCTGACCGGAGACGATTGCGCCCAGCTTGGTTGCTGTTTTAAATAACCAAGATGAAGTCGGTGTATTCCGTTTCGGTCTGTTAGCGCAGAGGACATGCGTTGAGATACACAAAGAGTGGGCGAACAGGGTCCAAACTCGGCAACAACCTTGTCCATGAAGGCGGCTTCAACGGAGTAGAGCACAAAGTCGCATAGTCTGGAGACGAGATGACCAGAGGAAAGGATGGTGAGAGAAGTATCTAGTCAGGAGTGAAATCGTGAGAGACGAGGAAGAGGATTAGCGCGAGAGAGGACCGAGAACGAAAGCGAAAGAAATCTTACCTTTGAATTCCTCAGTAAGGACTTCAAACTTCTCTGGCAGATCGCATGCATAGATACTGAGAGAGACGTGTCGGTTGTGTTTTCATCGAAGACGAAGCAACCGTTGAAGAGAATATCAGATCCTGAATGGATTCACATGAGAAAGAGAACGACGAAAGTAAGAGTTTCTGGAAAGAACATACCTTGTCCAGCCACCGGCGAGCAACCTCCTGGCATACATCTTCCCCATATCACCCATCCCGATGATTCCAATCTTAGGCTGCTGTCCGTCTGCGTGTTCCTCCATGGCTAGAGCGACGATACTGTGTATGTTCTTGATGATGGTGGGTGAGCAGGCCTCTAGAACGGGCTGCCGACCGGGGGGGGGAGCATGACTCTAAGGCGTAACCATCAAGTGTGAGACCCTACGCGTAACCACACGCATATACCACGGTTAGTCACCGAGCACTAACCCACTCACCTTCCTCTCTCTGCCCATCTCATCTCTCTGGTCAACCACACTCACAGACATGGCATCTTCGACTTCCGTGCTCGATCAGTACCACTCCCAGAACCCAAACGATACGTCTACCGTCTATCCGGGAGACCCAGGTGTCGAAGACTTCTCTACCACCGGGCCGGGATTCGCAGGGGACAAAGCAAACGACTTTGCCGGAGCAACCGGAGGTACAGACCAGTTCAGCGAGACACCAAACTCAAAGTCGATCGATCAGTTTGAAAAGGAAAATGGAGGTGGAGATCAGAAAGGTTGGTTCAAATTTTCTTGTCCTGCATATGTGTGTGTGTGTGTGCTATAGTGATGATGTCAAAGAAAGACGAACAGAGGTGCTGACCATGATGTCATCATTAGGTGCTCTCAAAAAGATCAAGGATGCTTTGCATATAAAGTAGAAAAGCAGGAGGAGGAGGAATAGACAGATGGAATGATCAACAGACACATAAATTTTGTATGAAGAGTCAGCACGTCTCAGAGTTCATCAGAGAGAAAGAATTACATGCTGTGAAGAGCAGTCATGTACAGCATCTCTTGGTGTATGTGGGTGTGCTCTCAATGTATCGGATGATGTATGAGTAGTATCGACTCGAGAGTACGATGTCCGAACTCCTTCCATCGTCCTCCAGACAACCAACGAACAGATGGATCTTAGATACACAGTTGAGACGATGACCCGAGAGAAAAACCATTCTAGACAGATGGACATGCAGGTGCTAAACGAGATAAACAGATTGAATCCCATCAGAAGCGAGACAAACACCTTTCTTTCCAACATCCACCTCATTCCTCATCCAGAACATCAGAGCATCAGCGGTCGAAACTGATCTCATTCTTCTCTCTTGTTGTCATCGGCTCTTTCCTCTGCTCATGTTCTATCTTTCTAGAGTACCGCCCCGGACGACCTATACCGTGCTCTCTCTCTTGCTCATTCCTCCGATCGTTCTCTCTCCGCTGATTGCTTTGATCTCTGCGTTTTCTATCTTTTGCAAGTCCTCTTTCTCTTTCAGCCCCTCTTCTTTCCGTAGCTAAGAAAGCAGGAACGTGAGAATAGACGCTCTCAGAGTTCTAGATGGTCTGATCAACTAGCTGACCGATCGTCGAATGTGTTGATATCTTCTTGAATACCCTCTAGTACCTCTAATCGGATTCGCGTTCGTACCCTCGCTGGTAGGATCGCTCACAGGTCAGTTCAGCGATTGGCAGTTTGTTCGTTTGGTTGCACTTTAAAGAACATTTTATTCTCCTGTATCTCTCTCTCACAAGGAAACGAACATGTTCAACTGACGCTGATTCGATTTGATAATATACATCGTCTCGGACTATGAATTACGTATACAGTCCTGGCCTTCACCCTACCAGCTTTCGGGTATCTCCAATTTGCACAATCAGATCCTCCTCCGAGAGAGAGACTTCCTTTCGTCTCTCTCCATCCTAGTGAGTCTTGAAATTCCTCTGTATTTTGTTCTCCCTCTTGAAGTGTAGCCAAGATCTCGACGCATGGTGTTTGACGAAATTGGTTTTGTTATGCGCGCGCATTCACTTCCTGTTCCTGGAGCACAGAACGCAATGTGATGTTAACGTTACAGGCATTTCGATGGGGTTGGTACGTATTGAGTACGGCTTGGACAGTATTACGACAGTGGTGCTTGCAGCAGGTTATCTCTATTTGGAAGAGGTCGCAAAGAGTCATTTCGTTTGTCTTTGTTCCTTCTTCGTTCTTATCAACGAGGGCAGACATGTACTGACGACTAGGCTTTCCTCAGAACCCACATCCCTTTCGGAAAAGGCGAGTTCTTGACTGTGTATCATCCAAAAGACCTGGCCCAATCTGCTTCTTCGAGCGCCGAAGATTCCACTTCAGCCATCACTACCATCACTACCAACCCTAACCTCCGCCCCATCTTGCTCCTCCTTCCCACTCCGACATCCCCATTTCCTTCATCTGTCTATCTCCCTCTTCTCGCGCTTCACCTTCGGGCGCACCTCCCCTTTTCAACTTTAATCATCCATCCTTCTAATTCTGGAAAAGATTCGTATCCGCGCACCCGTCTTCCTCAATCTGCTCGATCAACTAGACGTATTCTCAGATGGATAAACGAGAATGCCGCCACATACGGAGGTGATATCACCAAAGTGTATGTGTGTGGACAGTCGAGCGGAGCGGTCGTTGCTCTCTGGGCTGGTGGTTGGAGAGAACAGATCATCAAAGGCAGAGAAGATTGGGTCTGGGAGAAATGGAAAGAGGGACAGATCGGGCTGGATGGAGATGGCGACGGGGATGAAGGATTAGGAAATGGTTTGAAGAGGGTCGATCTATGGGAGGAAGAGGAAAAGATGGAAGAAGGCGACACTGATGATGAGAAAGGGGCCGTCGTAAAAGGGATGATACTGTCAGTTCTGTTCAACCGCTTTGCCAAACCAATCATCCCCTCTCCGACTCACACACATATCGTTGCAATAGGTTATCGCCCATGACAGATATTCCTCTTCAAATAAGACACGAAGCCAACTTATATGCAGAACATGTCTCAGCTACCAGACGATTCTTTGGACCATCGCAAACGGAATCAATGTTGGCTTCACCTGCTCACATTCTTTTTGCAGCTAGAAATGTTTTGAACGTGGGGGAAACCGGTCTGAACACAAGGTTCTTGATCATCCATGGGTTTGTACATCACCTTTTCGCTGTCTGCTCTACTCCAGTTTGTATCTACAATACTGAAAAGATCGCGCACTCTTCATTTACAACTTGATCCTTCTTTTGGGAAAAAGAGGTAAAGATGAATGGGTACCCGTTAGACAGTCAGTTCTTTTACGAGAGCTCCTCGTAGGTTTAGGCGTGCAAGAAGTCTCTTTCAGAGCATATAAAGCTATGGGCCATCTTGATCCTCTTCTAGGTCCGTCCCCTTTCTGTCTATAGCGTCGCTTGCCTATCTGAAGTCTTGCGCGTTCTCGTCTCGAAGAGACGCGGCTGAACCTCCATCCGTTCTTGGTCGTCATGCCGGGTTTGGAAATCGAAAAAAGCGCTGATGATCGGAATCAAGAACGATTACTCAACCACTCTACTTCGAGACAGTTCGCTCTCCTCTTTGTGTTCCTATTCTCATATTGTCAATCACAAGTCACTGATCGTGGATCGTTTCTCTGCCTTGGCTTCCCTAGTCTCGAACTTTATCGCACCTGACGGAATCCCGTGACTTTCCTTTTTCTTTGATTATCTGTACACTCAACATATCGTATATATTCCCTCCTTTTCGTGAGCACGCTTAGAGATCATCTATCTACTGAAAGATGGCCGCCGTTTTTTGTTTCCTCTCTACATCCGATAATCATATTATTCCCATCTCTTTGACATACCAATAGATTGATGAAAAGTTTGAAATCAAGGAATGCGAAGTGTGAAAGTAAACATAAAAGATAGATATAAGGTTGTTTAACCTGATTCCTCTTCATCATCCTCTTTTCCCTCTCTTGCCCAATAATCCTCATCGTCTTCCTCCTCCTCTTCTTGTTCTTCCTCTTCTTGTTCTTCTTCTTCACCTTCTTCCTGGTCAGTCTCATCTTCCTCTTCCCTGTCATCGTGATCAACAGTCTGAGGCTTGGTTAGAGATTGAGTTTTGCTCAAATTCGTAAACCCGAAACGACCCGATGCAGCACTTGTTACTGGTTTGGGCGGTTGAAGTCCTTCAAACGTGTTCGAGAAGCTCCCTGCGGTGTCTAACAACACCGGTGGAGGGCCGAACGAGAATCCAGACGGACTAGCTAACTTCGCCGACCCTGCATGAGCTCCAAGTTTTGGCGCACTCTGATGCGTGCTCATCCGACCCGTCCGTCTTCTCGGTTCATATTCTCGTCCGGGTTGTAATGGCTGAAAATCTGTCGAGGCAAAGGTGCCAATGTCCTGACCCGATGGAAGCGCTGAGAAAGAGGAAGTCAACCCAAGACCACCAATCGGACCGGCTGTCGTCACCGGAGGCGTGCCGACAGGGGTGGAGGACAGCCCAAAAGCGGGCCGAGGAGGCTTGCTGGGGGTTTCTAGGAACGAGGACGACGATTGAAAAGTCGTGTCGGGCGAGAACGAAGAGATTGATGGGGATGCACTAGGGGTCTCTTTTGGAAGAGCTTCACTTGGCACCTCATGTGACATCGTCCCAACAAGAGATGTCTGGGTTGTCGGGGCTGCGCGGCGGGGCGAAGGTAGAGCTTCAAACTTTACAGGCGATCGTACAACGAAACCATCAGGGATAACACTGGAGTTTCCAACAGATGCAATCGGACCCCCTGTTCGGTCAGGAACGGAGGTAATAATAGGTCCTTTGTTGATAGTCACCAGTCGTTTCTTGAGTTGCAGCGCTTTGCTCTCGGAGTTCAAGGCTCGGGCAGCCATAGCTCCTACCTTGGGAGTCGGTTGGGCCACCGTGGATCGTAGAGGTGAAGATGTTAAAGAAATATTTTCGTTCAACGGGGTTGATTCTCGGCGGCTTCGCTCCGAAGCGTTCAAACCTTTGAAAGACGAGTTTTTGTTGGAGCCAGAAAGCTGCAGGACGTGAAGTCTAAGAGAGAGATCTTCAATCTCGAACGCCTTCTCTCGTACGGCAGCGGTGATGTTGCGAATAGTACGGGAGATGGAGTCTAGCGTAGGTGCTCTACCAGATGAGAGAAGAGAAGAAGAAAATCATGAGTAAATATGTTCCTTGTAGTTATGTCTAAAGCGAGAGGCAAGAAAGACCACTCACTTCATAGAAGCTCTGCCATTTTTTTCCCGGATTACTTCCTTTCTTAAGATGTCTAGATGATTCTCCAGTTGTCCAATCCGGTCTCGCACAGTCTGTAAGTGGGAGGAGAACATCTTACATCAGCCCATAGCATTACCATATATACCTCAGAAATTGCATCAATTACCTGGGTTGTCTTCCTTAGCCTCTGCTGATTCTCTAGATGTTCGGGTCCCAGCTGACGAATCCGGACCATCTATAGTATATGTACACATTCAGCAACCAGAAACACAACAGAGAACACTGGATGAAGCGTTAAGGCATATGAGACTCGAGAACTCACTTTAGCAAAATCAGGATCATCTCGGGCGCGAAGGAATCGCGCGACTTCCTCAAGCTTGGTGTCAGCTACAAGATCAACGAGATCGAATCAAAGTTTCGATCAAGTTACACGTCAGTATCAACATGAAGACGAGTCAAAAGATATAGGTTGAGATTCTTTCACCTTTCAAAAGGTAGCTCTGAAGTTCACCGATCGTTCGCTTCATCTCCTCACTCTCATCTTTCAAAGACGACGTGTCTTTTTCCTTTTCTTTGATAAGCTTGCTGAACGACCTGATATCTCCTAACGTCCAGGTTGTTTGAGATTGAAGATCACCAGCTACCGGGGTGGGTGTACCAGCTTCCCTCTGGAAGGTGGCGTACGCCTCCGATGTAGCTTTCATCTAGGATTTAAGGCAATATCAGATTCAGAAACACTATTTTAACTAGATCTCAAGATTCTAGCTTAGAGCTTGACACTTTCAAATTAATCACATACCTTTGCGAAATCAGCTTCCATACTCTGATACGCTCTAATAAACTCTCCAGCAAGCCCAGTCTCTCGAGACAAGTTCGTATCCGAAACCCTAGGAGTAGGCGCAGAAGACCGCTGCGGGAATGCAGGCTTAACGATGTCCGTCTTTGGTGTAGTCGATCCATTGTTAAAGGCGTTAGGCGAAAGAGTCTTTGAAGTTTCCGATGCTGTCAATAAGGATACCGAGGACGGCTTGGGGGCTTCAATCCCTCTGAAACTGAGTGTGGACCCGGAACCGAATGGTGATTCAGAAGTGCTTGATGGTTTTGAGGTTTCGAATCCAGCAAACGCGTTGGAAGAAGTGGAGGTAGCAGGAGCGGCCGGTGCTTTAATCAATTCAGAGCCGGTGAAGGGAACAAGCGCGCCAGGTTTCGAGGAGGCAGCGCTATTTGACTTGGGTACTCCAGATTCCGCGAACGCATTCGAAGCAGTGGTAGTCATTGAAGAAGATTTAGCACCGGATCCAGCAAACATGTTCGTAGAAGTTAAAGGAGCAAGGGCAGGTTCGGAGGTAGGCGTTGTTGACTTGAAAGAACCGAATCCATTGAAAGCCGGTTCAGATGGAGGAGTTGTAGTAGCAGATGATCTCGGGGCGCCAAAGCTAGCAAACACATTAGCAGGGGAAGTAGAATCAGACAGTGGCTTTGAAGGCCCGAATGCTGCAGATCCTCCTGCAGAGGTCTCGGGATTGGATGCTCCGAAACCAGCAAAAGAGAAGGAAGACTGGGAATTAGCAGGTTTCGTCGATCCAAGATCAGAAGCCTTGCTTTGCGCTACCTCCCCTGCAGGCTTCGTACCGAAAGAAACCCCTCCCGAAGGCGCTGGAGTCGTCGTCGTCGTCGTCGTCGTCTCCGCTGATGATACTGGGTTGGAACCAAATCCTGCAAATTTCTTAGTACCAGCTGGTTCAGATGCGGGGCCAGAGCCACCAAACTTGAGAGCCGATCCAAATTGTTTCGTTGTATCCTTGGTCGGAACGGGTAACTGAGACTGACCAAAACCAGCGAACGGGGAAGCAACAGGCTTAGCAGACTCCGATGAAGATGGGTCTTTTGTCGCCTCCGCTACCTTCTCCAGTTCAGCTTTTGCGGTTGTCGTGTTTGGCTCTGATGAAGAGAATCCGAGAGGAGAACTGGGCTTCGAAGGGGCAGACGCCACTGGCTTAGTTCCAAACGAAAACGGACTAGCAGATGATCCCTGCTCAACCTTCGGTTTGACAGGAACAGGAATCATACTGGCCGGTCTTGTAGGACTATCGGGTGGGGTTGTAGTCGATGAATCTAAAGAGATTGGCGGGCTAGCGAGAGGAGAACTTTTGATTGGAGCCGAAGTTTGGAAGCCTTTACCTGATGTAAAGATGGACTTTGAGCCGAATGGAGAGGGCTTCTCGAAGGAAGAGGTTGACGGTGTGGAGACCGCCACTGGAGCACCAGAGGCGGATTGAGACTTCTGTTCAAAAGAAGAAGTATTCTCTTGGGCAGGCAAAGGAAACATTGAAGGAACCTGTTCGGTCTCCTTTATCTCTACATCAGGCTTCTCTGAAGGTTCGAATGTTACTGTCGAAGATGCTTTTCCCTCTATAGGTGATGAGGCGGATGTTTCCGACGCAGACAACGATTCCTTGGCTCCAACATCTGCACCTGTCTTCCCTTCTTCTCTATCTTCAGCAACTTCCTCAATCTTGACAACGGTTGCAGTCACCTGATGTGCTTCGGGAGCAGGGGGTGATGCAGAGGAGGTGACAGGTTCAGGATCAATTGGTGTGATGTTCGAAACGGGTTCCAAAGATTCGGGTTTAAAAACCTTCACAACTGATTCTGTTGCTTGATCTCCGTCCTCTATCTCGACCCTCACAATATCTTGTCCTTCTTCCTCCTCCTGCGCTCTATGTTCCGTTTCGTCCTCCTCTTCCTCTTCGCCTGTATCCTGATCCTCGGCTTCGTCTTCGTCTTCGTCCCCGTCCTCGTCCTCCTCGTCCTCCTCCTCTTCTTCTTCTCCTCCGTCGTATTCTTCTTCTTCTTCGTCTTCTTCACCGTCTTCTGCACCGTCTCCATTATCCTCAAGAATGTCTTCTTTGTCATCCTTCTTGACTGTCAACCCTCCAAACATTTCTGATGTCCTGTCCTTTTCCCTTCCTGAGTTCTGTCCACCCAGTCCTCCAAACGAGAATGCGGTTGATCCGAACAAGTTGTCCGATTTGCCCGCTCGAGGAGCCTTCTTGACGTTCACCACTTCTTCACTTCCATCTTCGTCCGAGATCTCATCCAGCCGAGCTCCTCCGTCGTCGTCATCATCTTCTTCTGCTTCGTACTTACCTCTTCCGAAGCTCGACCCAGCTCCAGATCCAGTTCCAGCTCTAGCAAATGCTCCTCCAAATGCGGATGCAACAGGGCTTGATCCGCTTGACGCCGGATTCTTAGAGCCAAACCCTGCGAAGCCACTTGTCGTTGTGGATGAAGACGAACCAAATGCGCTGGGCATAGCTGAAGTCTTTCCAAACTTTGATTCCGTAGGTTCGGACGTGATGGGCGTACCAAAGGCTGATGTTTGAGGTTTTCCAAAGACTGACGTCGTCGAAGATGACGTGGCCGAAGTCGGAGGAGCAGTGTTGGTGGATGCAAAGACGGAAGGCTTGTTTGCAGACGATCCAAAGCCTACGAAACCGACACCTGCTTTGGGGCCGGAGAAACTGGCGAATGCACTCCCCGAAGAAGGCGAAGAGGATGAGGTCGAGGGAAGTGTAGGCGACCCAAAGGCAGATGTACTAGCTTTAGAGGTCGGAGGAGTTCCGAATGTAGAAGATCCAAAGGAGGGAGGGGCGCCAAAGGTAGATACTCCAAACGCTGGCTTCGACGGTTGTCCGAATGCGGAGACGACAGGACTGGGAGAGGCAGGAGCCGCAGTAGATGTAGCGGTAGCACTGGGTGTGGGACTAGATTACATGTCATCAAATGAACTATGCGTCAGTCACTTGAGATCTTCTTTTTAAAAGCAGTAAAATCTTAGAAAGATAAAAGAAGGAAACAAATTATCTCACGTCGTAGAACTAGTGGTGTTTATATTTGAAAACGCGCTAAATCCACCCGAGAATGGACTAGCCGGTTTCTTGTCGTCCGCTGCAGCCTCCTTCTTGTCGTCTTCGTTTGGCTTGACAGCGTTTCCAAAGGAAGACGGCGTTCCAGCTCCGAAAGTAGATGTCTGTCCGGAAGTTCTACCAGCGGAGCCAAATGTGAAAGATGTAGAGGATTCACTCGTCGCTGTCGTCGTCAATGAAGGAGAGGCGGCGGCTCCAAATCCGAATCCAGAGGCTCTCCCACTTGATCCACCAAACGCACCAAATGCAGACGAAGGCGGGGCTGTGTTGGAAGTAGAAGAAGGGGAAGCAGCCGAAGATGATCCAAATGTGGATGGCTTTCCAAAGGCAGACTGCTGACCGAATGCGGACGAAACAGGAGGAGCAGAAGCGGTTGTGGATCCAAACGCAAAGGGCGTCGTTGATGCACCGAACGCAGAGGGCGTTGTTGATGAACCAAATGGAGAGGGCGTTGTTCCACCGAACGCTCCGAATCCAGTAGGTTTAAGATCGTTAGTTTGGGTCGACGACCCAGTCGACGAAGTAGCTCCATTGGAGCCAAAGATTGAAGGAGGGTTTGATGCGGAAGAAGGGTTGGAGCCAAAGGCCGGTACCGGTGGCTGCGCGCCTGATCCGAAGGCAGAGGCTTGCCCGAAGGCGGACGTACTCAACGTCGAAGGCGCTCCAAATGGAGATGGGGAAGATGACGAGCCAAAAGCAGATGACCCAAAGGCCGAGCCAGATGATACTGATTTCACAGGCGCAGGCGAAGATCCCGAGAAGGCAGAGGATCCAAAAGCAGAGGGAGTCGACGATGAACCAAGACCAAAGCCGGCAAAGGCAGAGGCCGCGCCGGCTGTAGCGGTACTTGTGGAAGGTGGGGAAGCTGTAGGTGTACCTGCCATTGAGACTTCACCTGTCACCTTGCCTATAGCCTTGGCGGCGGCAGTAGTAGCTGAAGAGTTCAGCATTCCCTCATAAGAACCCATTTGTTGATCTACGTTCCAAAGATCCCAACTGGCGAGAACACCATCACTAGTGAAAACCATCAGCTTTGGTGCCGGTTCGAGATCTTTCAGCTCTTCTCCCCCCTCCATTCCTCGTTTGATTTTTTTGTCGGACCGAAGATCGAGAGCCATTCCTAGAATGGCTGTATCTTCGGCTGTGTTCTCCGTCATGGGAACACCTGGCCTGGTCGCCTCGTCCAGATTGAGGATTTTCCATTCTCCAGTGGACGTCCCTTGGATGACGCCCAACTGAGGACTAGGCGAAGTGCCCAAAAATCCGAGCCAGTTTCCTTTTCCTCCCCAGCCAGAAAGGAAAGCAGAGTACCTCATACCGGGACGGTCGATCATGCCATAAGCCGGAGTCGGATCTGAGAATCTAGTATACTTGACCTCTGGCGAAGGGAATTTGATGCGTTGAATGATGAATGTCTCGTACGAATGTTCTGGTTCTTCCGCTGGGTTCGCCGAGGGAAGATTGTACACGACAAGGAAGACGTCGTTCTCAAGCCAGTTGACGGAATGTACGTAGTAGCCTTCACCCTCTGCCAATCCAGCCGGACGTTCGATTGGCGTCCCCTTTTCCTGACCGTCTGGCGAGAAGAACCGGAGTCTAGCTTGAGCGTCGCCAAGGACAAACTGCTTGCCTTTGGCACTCCAGCAGGCGGCCGTGTAAGCGCCCTCGAGCCGAGTAGACTCCTGCTGAGTATCAATGTCAACCAAGGAAAGAAATTCTGGCAGAAGGATTAGTAGCAAGGACGGAAAGGCTGAAGGGTTGGGGAGAAGTGAGTTGATGGGTGATGGTAGAGAGGGAAATGTCTGAGTCGGCTGAGGGGAGGAAGCAGACTGGGAGCGAATGTCTTGAAGAGAATACAAGAGAATCTGAGAGCTAGCGGTTCCGACGACCAAGACAGTTTCCTCTTTAGCCAGTTTGAGCCACTAGGTTGAAACAGGTTTGGAACCATTAGCAGAGGAGGCTACTTTATCATCGCGATCGAGTGAGAGATTGGAAGGACTTACGATCAGCCTTTGACCGACCGTCACGCTTTTGAATGGTGACGCAGCTACCGTTGTAGATTTGGGTGAGCTGCCGAGAAGGGTCTCCAGGTCAGATAGCAAGTACACATTGAAGCCTAGGAAGAGACAGAAATAAGAGTATATACCAGGCGTTGGATAGACGATCAGCATTCGATGTCTATGATAATCTTGCACTCAAAGTGAGAAGGATAGGAAACCGAACTAACCGTTGGCTCCTCCGGCTATAGCCAAATTGTATCTACTGCTCGCTTCAAACAAGTTCAGGTGACCAGGAAGGGAAGTCAGATCGATTGATGGCTGAAGCCTTGCATGAGTGTCGACGTTTGGTTTCCGGAGAGTGAGCCACTTTTCAGCGAGAACGATTGAAGACAGACGAGTAGAGTTTGTCAGAATGTACGTGTGCACAGGAGGATGTACGAGGTTGGGACCGCTTACGGTGATGTCCTCCTCCTCCCCTTCAACCTCGGAGGTGTTAGAACCCTGCATGGAGAGCAAAAGAGCGAGATCTTCCTGTTTTGTGTGAAAGGTGCCCGGTAGCAAGATGCAGCGAGTTAAGTCAGGTAACAGACGCTCGCGAGAGAGAAAAGGCAAAAGACAGAAATCTTGAACAGACAGAGTCTGGCAGAGGTTGTTTTCTTCTTTCTTTGAGACGAGGTTTGAGTCACTTACCTCCTGTGTGAATCTGACGAGGTCGAGGGCGACGACGATGACGGTGTCGATGGAAGTAAGGATAGAGAATGAAAGAGGAAGGAAAGTTGTTGAAAGATGGAGGAGATGGCGTGGGGCGTCAGGCGTCAGGAACGTAGTAGGCCAGGAACAGGAACAGATTTAGGAACGGGAATAGGTACAGGCACAAACAAAATATTCCGTAGTCGACCTCGCACTTCTGTAGTCTCTTGGGAACGATCGCTACAAAAAAGAAGACTACCGACAGACTTTGCGAAGGACTATGCAGAGGACTATGCGGAGGACTACAAGACGACTACAAAAAAAACATGATAGATTTAAATACGACACATCACTACAGATAGACTAACAAACGAATTACAAAAACTATATAGCACTGACTACAAAGAAAGCACTACGATAGAAACTCGATACAAAGGTCGATCTTGCCGCTTGAAAGAAGCCAATATTTCTGGGTCGATCCTGATCAAGCAGCTAGTGGTCACACAGAAAGCACTCCCATAGAAAGATTGTTCTCTTCAGATCTTTACATGTATAACCACATGTGCCAACTGGTGATAAACAGCAGTCGTTCAGGCTCTATACAGACCGTGGCTCCTCGGCCAGTTGCGCTGAAAGATTGAGAACAACCAGACGCTCATGTATCATTCGCCATACATCAACCGATATCGTCCATGCCCTCTGCATGATCTCCACCGTGCGGCTGCCCGTATCCTCTCCGAGCAAGACCAGGATCAACTAGAACATAAGGACTGTTACCTAAATGCTATAGACAATCGATATATGAATATGTACCCGCCTGAATAAGGGTTTCATCTAAGTATGGTAACCACTTCCTGTAACCATCTTACACAACCCGGGGCAGCTCGCTCTCACTCTTTTACTTCCTACCGAGGCCATCTTTCTTTACGATCCCACTCAAGACGTATCCCAACACCGACAACTCTATCTCCCTTCATCTCGTCGCCACCTTGGTATCCTCTATAGATCACTCCTTTGACTTGTTCCCCTGGCTTTACTGTAAGGCCTTAGTCAACGTGTTCATCTAGGTACGTTCGGATTAGGTCCTCTTTCGTCCGGTTGAAGTGCCGATTTTTCTTTTCTTTTTTTTTTCCTTTCTCTCTTTTTTCTTTTGCTTGGACCTCCTGTTCTATTCTTTCCGTCAATGGGATCTCTATATTGGGTTCACCAGGTCAGAAGAGACAAGTAGTGTCCACCGGATCTGGTTTATTTTGTGGTGGAGCAGCATGGAGTAGATCGAGACAGAAAGCAAACTTCTCTCGGCTTTCCGGAATAAGGGGGACGAGCAGTAGAGCTCGACCGGTCCTTACTCTTGCCATTCATTCGTGTCGTCCTTCGGCTCTGTCTATCTTGTTTTCGTCTTGATATCCTCATTGGTTTACTGGCCGGACATTCCTTCGCTTCGTCTAGTCTTACAAAGTCAGCTAACGACACCTTTGTCTTTTCCATCGGGGTTTTTCTCGTGATACATCTAGTTCAAACGCTCCTCCTCTCCCTCGTTTGAACGTCCCTCTTTCACGAGCCTTCGTCTACAGCACACCCCCCTATGGCCGTCAAGAGCTCACAGTCGACGACTCAGACCCCGACGACAGGTCATCCTTCCCACCCAACGCTTTTACCGCCGGCTTCGAACGTGCCAGCTGTATCGAGCAGCACAAAGAAGAAGAAGAAGAAGGCTGCAAAGAAAGCTGCTCAAGCGGCTGCCGCCGCCTCTACTCAGCAACCTCTGCATCCCAACGCTCATCTTCAAATCTATCCGGATGGACGTCTGTCTCCGCCTGGAGTCGACCATTTGGACGAGTACAGCGACGAAGAATACGATCATCACCATCATCACCCGGAAGACTACGAGGACGAAGACGAGTTTGCTCCATTAGATCCTCACCATCCTGGGTCAGCAGGCTTTCCCTATCCTCCGGCCACTGGATTCACAAAGACCGCCAATGGAGCCATCGCCGCTATGGGAGCTGCATTTGGAGGTATGATGAGCGGCTTGGACTACCCGGCAAGTGGACTTAGTCCATCAGCTCATGCTGATCTTGTCAATACGGCCACCGAGCTTTGTAAGTATTGATCATCCATTAGTACTTTCCTTCGATCTCTGCCTTTGTGTTTCATTCCTTTATGGTGCTCTTCTGATCGTGACATATTTCGCTTGTGTCTTACATACTTGGATGTGTATGTTCGGTGAACGTGCTGAATTCTGTGCGAATGGATGGGTTTGTGATGCTTGTATGATTCTTTGGCTGGAAAATCACTATACAAAACGGTTTGGGACGTCTATCGAAAAACATGAACAGATCGTCGAATGGAAGATCCTTCTTTTGGCGAAACCGAGGAATACTGGACGAGCCTACCCTCCCATCTCCGTAATTTCATTCGAAATGCCCTTCCGATCTCCCCCTCCTCCACTGGAACATTCCCCCCGTTCGCTCGCCCAAACGCTTCCCCACCGACCAACAGTCTGTCAGTCGCTGCCAATAGCAATAACACTGGTACTGTTGGTGGTGGTTCTGGTCTTCCCGGTCAACCATCCACAACCTTTGCAGGAGAATCAAGGACAAATACCAATAATGCCATGCTCGCTATGGCTCAACAAATTGTTTCTGCCGCCCATGCCAATGCTCGCAACAACGGATCCAACCAAGTCGCTTTCGATTCGACCAGTTTGGACTTTGCGCTACAGCCTCAGTTGGATCACGCGTTGATGATGGAAGGTAGAGCAAGAGCAGGAGTGGGAATGGGTATCCCAAATTACGCTGTCGAAGGCGTCATGATGCTCAACGACAGGGGTCCAGACGATTACGACGATGAGTAAATATGTTCTCTACCCTTTTTTTTCTCTCCTTGCTCCTCTGTTTTCTCTTCTGATTCTCATCATTGCTCTTGTCACAAACTGAACAAGTAGGGTGGACGAGTTTGAGGAGGACGTGTGCACAGATGAGGATGACGAAGATGAGCACTACAGCCAACCTCCGCAGCCTAATGGTGAGACCGTATCGACAAAGAAGAAGAACAAGAAAAAGAAGAAAAAAGCAGGAGCGAATAGCAATAATAATGGCGAACTTGGTCAATCACTCCCCGGTCCACCAACATCAGCTCTCCCTCCGACACCTCAATCTGCACCTGTTCCGATTCATCCTTCACTCGCTCGAGGTCAAGCTCAAGGTCGACCGCTTCATCTTCAACAACCTTCTACTCTCCCTCAATCTAATTCTCCTCTGCCTCCAACGTCGTTGATAAACCCTCAACCGAACTCTCACCCTCACTCTCACCCCCAACACCCTCATCCACTTGCTCAACCTCTTCCGCACCCACTCCCATCCGCCAGGGCAAAAGGGAAGAAACCAATGGCATACTCACCCGTATCAACCCATCAGTCGACAGGTTTGAACGGAACTGGGTCCCCTGCCTTCTCTACACCATTGTCAGCAACAAATCCAGGAGCAGCAGCAGTCACAGCATCTGGAAACTCGCCGATGATTGCTCCCGCAAGATCTGCCAAGGCAGCGGGAAAAGCACCGTCGAACGGTCCTCCGTCAAATCAGATGCACCCACATGTCCATTCACCAAGTACGCATGGTCAACAACATCATTTTCAACCTCAGTTTGATTCTCATAGCGCTTACTCACATGCTTATTCTATCCCTATAGGTCCTATAGGCTCGACGGGTGGTTCTGCTCTAAACGGATCCGGTGGAAAAGGAGGGTCGGCCGGAAAAGCAAATTCGATAGGAGGCGGACAAGGAGGCGGTCAGTCCAAATCATTACCACCGGCCAAAATATGGAATACGAATACAAACGAAGAGAGGGAACGTATCAAGGATTTCTGGTTGGCTCTTGGAGAAGATGAGAGGAGAGGATTGGTCAAGGTTGAGAAAGAGGCAGTTTTAAGGAAGATGAAGGAGCAGCAGAAACACAGTTGTGGTTGTGCAGTTTGTGGTCGAAAACGGTGTGTACTTTCTCTCATATTCCTTACTGCAAGACGCGTGAAAAGGAGTTTTCCCAAGAGGAGAGGGTAAATTCAACAGAAACTCATCAACTTTGCACATATTGATTGCCTTCAGAACGGCCATCGAGGAAGAACTCGAAGTGCTGTACGACGCCTACTACGATGAACTCGAGCACTATGCAAATTATCAACAGCAGTATGCCGCTTCAGGCGGTACGCTTCCTCCACCTGCTGGACCTGGTCCTTTCCCTGGCTCTGTCGAGCTCGACAGAGATGGCGCTTTGATCAGACCGGATCATCTTGCTCCTACATCAAAACCGCATCATCAACAACAACAGCAACAACACCATCTTCATCAACAACAGCAGCATCAGTTACAGCTACAACAGCAGCAACAGCAACAATTGCAACAGCATCATCATCAACGTAAACAAGAATATGAACATCATCATGATGAGGATGACGATGAAGAAGAAGACGAGGAGGAAGATGAGTATAGTGATGAGGGAGTGAATGATGACGAAGAAGTCCGTCATTTCTGCTTTCTGGTCCTCTTTGCACCTCCCCGTATTGACCTTTCTCTATCGTTTTCACCGTACTTTCACTTTGCAGGACGAAGATGATGTGGATGAAGAAAATGAAGACGATGGTCGACCTCACAAACTGAACCGTCAGGCTTCATCGAATCAGAACCAACAGATCCCTCTACACGAACAGGCCGATTCAGGAGACTTTTTCCGGTTCGGAGGCCCTTTGACAACCGTTAAAGGTTAGCGCCTATTTCTTCCATCTTCTCTCTTTCGACATACCTGTCGTAAAGGCGGCTCACGCTGAGCTTATTCGATCTTTGTCTTTGTCTCTGTCTTTTCTTATTCAATTTGCATACCTTCCTGCCCTGCCTTCCTTTCACGTTCGCCTCGATCTCTCCCATATATCACTACGAACCCCTCTTCTTCGCATGGTTCTCGTTCTTCATTTCATGCCCAGGAGGTATCCTTACCGTCGCGGACGACCTGCTTAAGAACGACGGCCAAAAGTTCTTGGAGATGATGGAACAGCTTGCTGAGAGACGGTTGCAGCGAGAAGAAGAGGCCGCTCTGAGTGTAGAGGAGGACGATAGTGATCTAGATGAAGATGATGAGGACGAAGATGAGGATGAAGAAGGCGATGATGATGAGGATGAGGACGAGGATGAAGAGGTTCGTTCTTGTTCTTCATCTTCGAAACTAAAAACCTAAGGTTTTTTTTCCTTTTTTTTACAAAACTGACGCGTTTTTCAAATATACAAATAATAATTAAGGATGATGACGAGGTAAGCTCAATGTTCTCTCATTCCCCTCATTGGAATCTGAATTCTAACTTTTTATGCTTCTCCTTGTGACTCTCGTCCTACAGCCACTATCTGACGAACAAAAGATGGAAGAAGGTCGTCGGATGTTCCAGATCTTTGCTGCTCGGATGTTCGAACAACGTGTTCTTCAGGCATACAGAGAAAAGGTAGCACAGGAACGTCAGCTTCAACTTCTTCGAGAACTTGAGGATGAAGAAGGCGCTGCCAAGGCAAAGGAGGAGAAGAAGGCAATGGAGAACCAGAAAAAGAAAGAGAAACGAAGGTTTGTGTTTCTTTATCTTAGTTTATTTGTCTTGAAACCTCAAATTTATTTGGACTAAACAACATGGCGACACTTGTTCTCTGAGTAAATGTAGACTCCAGAAGCTAGCGAAAGACGAAGAAAAAGCTCGCAAGGAAGCTGCGTTAAAAGCCGAGGCTGAGGCTCTCAAAGCAAAGCAAGCTGCTCATGAACGTGAAGTCGCCAAACGTCGAGAAGATGAAAGAGCTCGTCGGGAGGCGGAACGAAAAGCCAAGGCTGAAGAAGCTGCTAGAAAAGAGGAGGAGAAAAAGAAACGACAGGCCGAAGAGAGGGAGAGAGAGTTTGAGCAGCAGAGAAAGAAGAAGGAAAAGTACGATTTTTTTCTCCTTACTGTGAGATTTCTCACTTTATGGGCTGTACTTATCTGAATTGTGATTTCTCTTTCTCTACAGAGAGGAGAAGGCTCGGCTTGAACGAGAGGTTCGGGAGAAAGAGCGAAAGGAGAAGGAAGAGAAGGAACGAGCCGAGGCTGCGAAGAAAGCTGCTGAGGAACGTGCCCGTAAAGCCAGAGAGGAAGAAGCCCGAAAGGAGGTTCTTCGAAAAGAAAAGGAAGAACGGGAAGCCAAGGAGGAGGCAGAAAGGATGTTGGCGCTGAAGAACCAAGAGGCTCAACGAGCAGCGAATGCTGCCAAAACTGCTCAGTTGAAAGCCCAGAAGGCTTCTGCCGCCCCTACCGCCGCTGCAACTGGCATTGCTACTTCCACCACTTTAGTGCCTCCCCCCTCGTCCTCTTCGAGACAGACAGCTCCTTCACCTCGCAAAGGACCTTCAGCCAAACCCCCTCCTGTCTCTACGACTCGACAGGGATCGACGCCTGGTCCTAGCCGAGCTTCTCCTGCCCCTCAGCAGGCTTCCCAGCAACTGCCTCAACAAGTCCTCTCCCCTCAACTCCAACCCTCGGCTCAACAGCAGCAACAGCAATCCAGTATGGCTCTTCCTCCCAGTATGATTCCCCCTCCAGTGCAGTTCTCTCGGCAGATGACTATCCATCTTCAACAGCAGCAAACGACCTATGGCGGTGTACCGTTCTCGCTTCCGCCTCAACAGCAGCAGTCTGCCCAGTTGAACGGTCGATCGATAAACGGAAGCTTCTCTGGAGTTTATGGCATTCCTGGTTACCCTGGGTACCCTCAGTCGACTGGATCTCCCATGCAACACCGGCCTTCAGGCGTGACTGCTTCTCGGCCATCCCCACCACCGTCGTCCATGGCATCAGGGGGAGGTGCAGGATCAGGCGGAGCAGGAAGTGCTGGCTCGGCTTCGTTGACCGGCATGTTCTCAGCTCAAACTCTTCTGCCATCTTCGCTTAACTCTGATCCTTTCGCCATTTCACCTGATCCTATCGGCGGTCGAAGACCGTCGGTACCTCATACTCCCATAGGTGTCGGATTGGGATCTCACGACCACGTCGCCTCGCCAGGCCCTTCGCCTGGCTTGCTTCGAGGAAGTGTATCTTCGCCGATGCCTAGCTTGCACGACTTCCGAGCGATTCAAAGACCGACGCCCATCAGTCGACCAAACTTTGTTAATGGAGATCCTCTGGATTCAGTGGATGAAAGCGGTCCATTACATTCGGGGTCGACGTCGAGGCGATCACCCTCGCCTGAAGAGGGTATCTTTGGTTCTTCCGCTTTGAGTCCAGATGATGAGATCGTTCCTCGACGACCATCGAACGTAGCTGCTGTATGGGGTGCTCCCGGTTCGTCCTTGACGTCCCCTCTTGGGCCTTCACCATGGGGTTCTGCAGGTGGTCAACAAGCTGGATCTGCAAATTCGTTTGCTTCTCCTTCTAGCGCCTCCGCTTCTCCAGGAATTTGGTCGTCCTCAATAGGAGCTGTTCGAGCGGGAAGCGTAGGGAACGGAGCTGGTTTGAGTGGTTGGGGCGCAGTCCCTGCTGGTGGTAGCCCATTCGGAACCGTAGGTGGAGCTAGGCAGGGAACATCTTTTGCTTATGGTTCATCTTCGGCTGATATAAAGGGACTGAATTCTGTTGGAGGGGGAGGACCTCATAATCCTTTCTCGCATCCTTCTTCAATCGGAGCAGGCCCAGGTATTGGACCAATGGGCAGAGTCGTCAACGGCTTTCCTCCTTTTAGTCCACCTCCTCAGCCTTCCCGATAATTGAGAACCTCTTTTCTTTCTCGTGATCCTCAATCTTTCGACTCTTAGGTGTCTTAAATCTTTCCTCTTCTGTTTTTCTCGCCAACTCTGTTGCTCTTCTTTCTCAAACTCTGTCTATCTAATGGGGCATCCTCTTCTCAAATATCTTCGTACTTATCGACAGACTCATTCGTTCTCTCTGCCCAATCTCAATTCACCTATTTGTCCTTTCTCTACATTCATATTTTTTCTTTTTCCCTTCTGCTTAGGTCTTTCCTCGTTTGCTCTTTCTCTCCTTGCATGTCTACAGAGGATCTCTTGTCTTTCCCTCATGATATTCATTTTCTTTTTCCACCTTTTCCCAACCAAATCTGAGTATGTTTGGACAACGATTAAGCGAAAACACATCATGTCATATTTCTAGAACTTGTTAGAGAAACCTCATCCTCTATCGACTCTAATAGAAGGAATTTGACTAAGGCAGAAAATGAATAAAGAAAGGGAGAACGCCAGATTTAGGCATCCTCATCATCTTCCCAGTCTTCAGAAGGAGCGAACCCAAGGTCTTTACAAGCAGAAGCCATGAAAAGTAATCTATGAGCTGAATCGAAAACCGATAACGTTTTTGTAAGTTGGTCAATTGCCTGAGTCTCTTCTCTCTCGAGCTAGTTTTTTTTTCCGATGAGGAGAGTAAATCAGTTGCCTTGACCCATTAGAAGGAAGAAGGGAGAGATAAAACTAACAGAGTAAGCAGCCTCTTTCTCTTCCTCATCCCACTCGGCGCTTCTCTACAAACATGTTCACATCCTGATGAGTCTGTCGTTCTCTTGTTTCCGAGAAGTCAATGTGATATCAACGTACCTCCGCTCTAAGTTTTCTTCGATCAGAGAGATCAGTCAATTGGCTCTCGGCGGCTTTCTCGAAAGACGCTTTGGCTTCTGAGCTGACATTCTCGACTCCTGCCACTCGGACGCCTGCAGTGATCAAGAATGATTATCGAGAGATAGATCAGCAATGGAGTTAAGATGTGTTCAAGTTCAGTATGCCACTTACAGTCCGCGAAGGATTTGCTATAAGATCATTAGAAAATATAACAAAGGAAAAATTTGAGCGCCAAGTCTCAAAGAGAAATAATATCACCAAACTCAAGAACCAGATGCAACATACAAGAAAATCTGTGTCGAACCGAGCGCGCAAACAAGTTTTTATCAACATTGATCAAATTCACGTAGGTACATGAAGCTCAGAACGAGAACGGGAAAAGAACTAACGGCGAGCATAGGAGCATCTGACTCGGTCGAGAGGCAAGTTGTCAATTTCTCAAACACAGTCTGGAGGAGTTGAGGCGTGATCGCATTCCCGATCTTGGCGGTTGACATCAGGATCGGGATGATTCTATAACAGCCAGCCCCGCAAATTTGTATGAGCCATGAATCTTAACGAGGAACACAACCGGTTGAAAGTAAGACATACGTAGCAGCGTTCTCTCGGACGCTCTCCTCGAAGAAGAAAGTCAAATTCTTTAACGACAGACCCATCGTCTCCTCCATGTAAGGCACAAAATGGACACCCATTCCTGATATTTGTTATCCAAAGGAATAAGCAAAAGAGTAGCAACGAGGTCCAAGGTAGAGCACGAGCCGAAGAAGTGAACTCACGAGAAGCGTAAATGACCAGAAGCTCGAAAGCCTCGGCTGTCTGTTCAATTGACGATGTCTTGATTCCGATGGACTGTGACAGGGTAAACCAAACCGGCCAAGAGCCTCTTCAATCTCTATCCTTCTTTTCTTGTCCTTTGAAACAATTTACACGATCAGAAGTGACGAAAAGTCAAGTCAAACGAACCTGACCGCCGATATCAACAACGTCCCAGTTATCCCCCATCTCTTCCTGGTTGTCCTCCTCTAGAGAAGACCGTACCGAATGATCTTATCATCAGTTAAGAACGGACGTAACTTGATTGATTTGAATCAAGATGTAGATCCAACGAACCATTGACAACAGACAGCTCCGGGCTAAGCGCAGCCGACTTGAGAAGACTAGGCATGACGACTGGTAGGTAAGGTGCAAAGTCCTCCTTAAGCGCCTCACAAATCTTTCCCCAAGCTATCAATTCAAATCATAACATGATGGGAAAATACATGAGTATCGTATTTGATTCCGAACCAACGTGCTCAGATCAGAGGGAAGGAGGTTCCACTTACTCATAATTACGTAGCTGAACGTATCAAATGGATCAATGCACCGAGGTCTTAGCAGCAATACTTTAAACGGACATCTACTGAGAGGTACAAAAAAGACACATACGTCTGAAGAGGATCATCATCGTCCGTAACACCAGCTATACCAAGGAGACAGAATATCAAATGCAGGTGATCAGCTCGAGTTCCATATTGTCTGCGAGACCAGAATATTGAAAGACTAACCTTGAATCTGCTTCAAGGCTTCTGCCAACTGCAGAGCATCCGGTCTGAAGATCTCTGGTCCAACGGCGAGACCTACTCAATAAAACATCGGCATCAATCACTGCACTGATAAGATAAACGGATCGGAACGATAGGAGACCAAGGGAAGCTCTACTAACCGATAAGGCCACAGCATTCAAGCACTTTGCCCTTGAGCATCTTTCCCTGGAGATCGTCAGCTTCCGGTGTGGGTGCTGTAAGGAAGTTGAGTAAGATAGGCATGATGTTGGTATAGTACTATTCACAAAGGAACCCAGGAAAAAAGGGATGTTCAGTCCTTGATCATGTCTGCAAACGAGAAGAAACCCTCACCTTAGCGAAACCCATCTCAGCGGCGTTGGCAACGGTGGCCAAAGTAGTGACCGCCTGCTCCTGAACTCCCTTGGAACCGGTCTCTAGCAAGCCCAACAGACCCTTGACGATATCATCGAGGTACGGGCTGATGACCTCTGGGTCATCAATTCCGTCGCAGAAGTTGATGAGAGCAGCAGCAGCGTGAGAGTAGACTTTAGGAAGAGGATGGTGGAAGGTGGATAGAAGGATTCGAAGGATATCAACCGGGTGGAGAGCTTGGAGATAGCCCTGAGTGTACATCGAGTATTTATCGTAAGTTCTTTTGGACTTTGATTGAGTGATTGTCAGCGATGTATCGATATCAACGCACCTCGAAATCGGTACAGAGCTGGCCGAGACAGTGCACAAGCGCGAACCGGACTCGGGGATGAGGGTCCTCAACCATTGGGCAGATCAACTCCATAATTTTGGACAACTGAGGCTGCATTACTTTAGCCGTTCCCTCTGCAATAGAAGCGATGGACCTGTCGAAAAATGGCGCGCACATTATTACACAATCGACTACAGTATGTTTCTCAAAAACGACTTTCTCAAATTGAACAGGCGACTCACATCAGACCGGCGTATCGACCTTTCCACTCAGCTCCTTTGCACAGGCCTTCGACGAGATCCCAAGTTCCAGGCAAGAATGTCTTTCCTCCCAAGCCTTCTGCTAACCTATCCATGCATTCCTCTCCCCAAACGCTCCAGCTTCCCTCTCCTTCATCAGCATCATCATCTTCGTCGTCCAACTGAGTACCCCACTCGGCGTCATCACCTAATCGGGCAAGACACTGAATGGCGACTCTAGCTGCGTCGTTAGCAAAGTTGGGGACTCGTCTGAACACAGCCGGTTTGACCTCGACGAGAGAGAGGAGAAGCTCGAAAGCTGGCTGGGCCGGGTGGTCCGAGGGAATCTCAAGTGCTGGCTCATCCGCGGTGGGCTGTGGTGGGTGAGAGAGTTGAAGGAGGAACGGAACAAGAACGGGAAGATGAGGGGTAAATAGGCTGGGATACATCGAGGCAATCGGGATGAGAGTCTGAATGGCATCAGTTTGTTGATCCTCCGGAAGCGAATGGAGGAGCTGAGAAAGAAAAGATCATCCAAAGGAAAGTATGGACGGTCAGACTCGAGAGTGAGGAATGAAGGCAAACGTTCGAAACTTGGATGCGCACGTTGAAGACTGCAAGCATAAGATCTCCGGAAGCCTCTCTGACACTGTTCGAAGTGTTTTGGAGGAATGAAGACGTCCCTCTGAGAGCAGCAAGCCGAACTTCAAGCGACTGAGGGTCGTTCAATGCGTTTTGAAATACACCTAGGTGAGGTATATACGCACGAGCGCAAAAATGGGACGCAATATACGAAATCAATCAGGTCAAATCTCGATGAAATCAGATCATAATGATAGCCAGACCAACCTCGAACGGCCGCTGGATCCTCTTTCTCAATCAACCCTGGTGCGTCCTCCCAGATCTTCAGAACGCTTTCCCTGACGGCCGGGTTTTCATTTCTGATCAAGCCGCCGAGTGTGGCTCCGAGAGTTGCCCATGGTTCGTGATCCTTCTCAAGCGAGACCCTGGCCAAGCCGGCGATGGTATCTGACAGCCTGTTTCGAGTGCTCGTCTCAGGCTCAAGAGGAAGCGAGGCAAGGAGAGTCTCGTACACCTGCGCCCGAGGTTCCGGTCCAATCGATTGGATCAGCGGTTTAGACGGCGATGGGTTAGTAGGGCTCGCTGCCGGAGCTTTGAGTGAGAGCGTTCGAAGGAGAAGCAGAGTGAGTGATCGAAGCTGAAGAAATGTCGGAATTGGAATTGAACAGGGTCAACAGACGGTATGAAGATACGTGATGATAAAGAGTAGGCTATAGGAACAGACCTCGGGGTTGAAGGTCTGGCTAGTTCCCATGTGACTGAGAGCGAGGAGAACGCCGGACGCGTTAGCCTCCATCTGAGCATTCAAGGCGGTCTCCGCCCTATTTGAGTAACGGACAGGGATGGATGATAGAGGAAAGTCAAGTGAATGGCGACAGAGCAAGGAGAGTGTATAGACATGATACCAAACGACAGAAGCGATGTCAGTCCTGACTCACAACACTCCGCATAATCAAGAAAACCAAGGAAAGCGAGAAGGAAAAAAAAGAAAGGCACTATACATGTTTCGGGTGTTGTTGTCATCCACGAAAAGATGTTCGAGGATCTGCTGAAGAGCAGAAATCTGTGCGTCCATGTTGTTGTCTATCCTACGAGCTGATCAAGAGAAAAGGAACCAATCGAAGAGGGAGAGGGAGAAAGAACAACTCGTTGCGAGCAGAAGATGAGTTGGAGGATTGGGAGGTGACGAAAAAATTCGAGCCGAGAAGTTTGACTACAAACGCTTTGTAGTGGATACTACAGATGGTGTGTAGTTCAGGGGGTCAATACACTTTCATTAGGATACTTGAGTTCAGCTTCCTAGTAAGCTGTAGTAGAGGTGTGTAGTTTGGGGGGTTCATACAAAACACTACAACCCTTCCGTAATGGGACACTACGACGAGTTGTAGTCCAGTAGTCGGCCGGATACTAACAGAACTTTTGTAATAGAACACTACAAAGCTTTCTAATACGACAGAGTAAAGCCGTGTTCTCTGCCGTTTCATCTTCCTTCCTTCAACAGACATCATCATCATCGACGACGACGACGTCTCATTGAACATCTCATAGATCATCTCTTAACAACTATGGCTTCTTCAAGTGCAAATCCTGTAGGCTCCTTTAATTTCACATGTCGTTTGATGTTGTGTACACATCTTACATGTACTCATTCTCCGGAAACTTTCGCTTTTCCCTCGACAAATCAACTCGCCTCTCATTCCCGATTGTAGATCCGTAGGAAGCTAGGTGAGAGATGCTTCTCTTCGAGTCATCCCAATCACATCTTGAGTGTTGATGACTGACAAGTTCTCTCTTTACCCTTCTTCATTATGATTGTCCGTGCATTCTGATGGGACTCTGACATATGCAACCTCTCTAAACCACAGTGATCGTCGGTAAGACTTGGCTTCACTTTCAACGGTTCTCTCCATCTGTTACTTAGACAGATAGTATCCTAGCAGAGATAATGCATGTGGATCATACTGACAAGCTTCTGTTTCTCTGTTTCTTTTCGAACCTGTTTCCTCGTATTGATCCCGCTCGTGGTCTGACTATAGGCGACGGAGCTTGCGGAAAGACATCATGTGCGTCATATCACTCTTCCTTTTCCGGTCCATGAAAGATATCAGTTCAGGCTAGAATCTTGAAGACTGATACTTTCTTTGCCCTCTTCTTTTCTTTCCTCATTTTTTCGATACTCCTCAACTCTTTCTCTCTCTCTTCTCAATCCTGCTGGGTTTCGTCTTCTTTGTCCGTTTACCGTCGCGCAAAATATATCTGGGTTGTGCAGTGCTTTGTGTGTTCTCGCTGGGAGAGTTTCCCAAAGAATATGCGAGTCCTCTTTCACTCAGGCTTCGTTCCTTCCTTCCTTTGTTTCTCTCTGCTCCTCTCCTCACGAGGGGCAGATAACACTAACGCATACGCACACATACCATGTAGCTTTAGACCGAAGTAGCTTGCTAACTTGAGCGCTTCTTTTTTCCGTTTCATTCCTGCCCATTCTCCATTCTTCCCGATAGGAGCCGACAATTTTTGAAAATTATGTGGCAGAGATTCAACTTGATGGAAAGCCTGTTCAGCTCGCACTTTGGGACACAGCCGGTCAGGAAGAATATGAGGTTGGTCTTGGGTACTTTCTGCTGTCGGCCTCTTCCCCTCTTTCATCTTTTGCAAGCCAAAAATAGAGCGCGCGCGCAGAAGCAAAAAGGGGGAAGATACTAAAGCTGACATTGCTGTGGATGACTTGTCTGTTTCACCTATCCAAAGAGACTCCGTCCATTGAGTTACTCGAAAGCACACGTTATCCTTATCGCCTTTGCCATCGACACACCCGATAGTCTGGAGAACGTGTCTGTCAAAGTTCGTGTCTATCTGTGTCTTTGTCCATTTCAAATGCGTGAGTCGGTGACTCACGTTCATCTATTATCCGTTCTCTTCAACCATCCAATGGGCATGTCAGTGGATTGAAGAAGTAAGAAATATTTGTGGGTTCCATATACCGGTCCTGTTGGTCGGATGCAGTATGTCCCTTTATTTTCCTCCTCACATGAACCAGTCACTAAAATCGACTCATCGACTCGGTTGACCATCCCTGCTTCTTTATAAACATGACTTGCCTCCTGATGTAGAGAGCGACTTGAGAGACAATGCTCCAGAACCAGAACGTAGTGACCCAAACCGATTTGTTCAGACAGCTGATGTTCGTTCTCTTTCTCTCTTTGTGTTCTGTCCACTTGCCTCCTTTCATTTGCTGATGTCTTATTCGCGTCTTTCTCTTTTGTTCTTTTTACTTGCTTCTCGCAGGCTCTCCGGACGCTTCAAGCGCTATCTATTCGATCGTACCATGAATGTTCCTCTCTCGCAAACATAGGAGTGGATGACGTATTCGAAGCAGCTACCAGGGTATCCATGCTCGTCAGAGACGATCCTTCCGGTCCTGGGGCAGGCGCAGGCGCAGGTTCAGGATCGGGTTCGGCCGGAGGAACAGACAGGAGGAGACATGATGATAGGAGGGAGAAGGATGGCGGATGTTGTGTGATCCTCTAGTTCTTCTCTTCACTTCCTGTTCCCTTTCCTCTCAAGGTAAGAAGGAAGAACTGATAAAGGGAGAGGGAAAGATTCGATAACCTCGATATCCTTACCTTCACCTTTCTCGACTCATCAGATCACTACTGTAACCGCTTGTGTGGCCTCCACCCAAAAGAAAGGAAACCTCCTAAAATATGTGCCTACTATACTTCACGCATACATTACCACATCACGCTCGGTACATCACAAATGTCTTCTTCAATACGTTAATCACACCATTCTATTCCATCTCATCGATCCTGTTTTACGACATACGTGAATCCTTATTCACTTTTACTTTTCCCCTTCTGTCTTGATATATTTGGTCTTAATTTTTCTTCCTTCGTTTCAAGATATCTTTTTTTTTTCATTTTTATTCTATATCAATCACCTTTTTGTACCAGTTGAACTCACAACTTCTTTTATTCTTCTACATTCTTCACATCCGCCGCAGTTTCCATCCATTGACAAATTTCTCCCTCTCTCTTGGTCGGTGGTTTCCTTCGGAATTCTCCGAACACGTACCATCCCTATGCCTCCTGTTGTTTTTCTCGATGTCTACTCTTCAGTTTTGTTTTATTTTTCAAAGAAAAAGACAACATGATGACACTGACGAAAAAGAGATCAGATAGATATTTGAGTTCAACATTTTTTTAAAAAAAAATACAAAGGATGATATTTTGGAAAAATTCCATACAGTGACAAGTCAACTCGGATGTAAGAAAAGGGAAAGAGGAAGAAGAGGAAGAAGAGGAAGAAGAGAAAGACAAAAGGCATCTACGACGTAGGTCTGGCAACTTCTTCCCCGATGACGACTCCGTCTTCTCCTTTCTCGATCCCCTCTCCGGCCTGCTCAGCTTCTTTAATCTCATCAGCCACTGCGTCCTCGATGATCGCGGCCTGCTGAGCTTCCTTAGGAGGTTCCACATCCGGGTTGGCCTGGGTGACTGCTTTCCTAACCGAAGAAAGGACGAGCTCTTTCAAACTGGAAGCGGTGGCGATGACACCGTCGTTCTCTTTCAACGTTCTGCCGACTCCAAAGTCAAGGTCTCGTCCCCAGATGTCACCAACCCAGCCGCCGGCTTCTTTGACCAACAGCCAACCGCTTGCGTGGTCCCATACTTTTTCCACGTATTTTTTCCCGCCGCTGTACGCGGTCGGCACTCTCAGGTAGACCTGTCCATCTCCTCTAGCGAGCGCTCCGTACTTTGCCTGCGAGTCCATTCGGACATGCTCACCTAGCCCAACGAGGTCGGCAATTGATTCGTTGATCGAATGTGAAGAGTGACCGGCCTCGACGGATTCGAGGATCTTCGGCTTTGACTCCTCGGAGGCTCCAGGGATGGGAGCGGAGAGAGAGATCGGCTGGAACGCTTGCTCCGCGGCAGAAGGTGAGGGGGCGAGAGGAAGGGTGAGGGATCGTTGGAAGGACCCGTGGGAAGCAGTGGCAAGGAAGAGGGATCCTTTAGAAGTGGGTGATGCGATGGACGGGTACGGGAGGTTTGGGCATCCAATCAAGCCTAGGATAGGCTTGGACTCGGAGACAAGTGTTAGACACACGGCGTACTGCTCTCCTCGCAAGAAACCTGTGAAAGGGAAGAACAGAACGATACGAAGAAGAGAAAGAAAGAAAAGGAAAGGATTAGAAGCAACTTGAAAGAAAAGGCAGCGCAGAATCAGAGTAAAGGAGAGATGCCCTCGACTGACCAAGAGTTCCGTCAATAGGATCACAAGTCCACCACCTGCCCTGTTTACCACCTTCCGAGTTTCCTCGGTCGATTGCCTCAAGCACCTTATCCTCAGAGAGAGCATCGAGCTTCTGACCGACCTGGTCACTCTCGAGTGCTAGGGCCTCGTTGACGAGGTTGGTGATGCTCTCTCGCATCGAGGCAGACTGGGCAGAATCCGACCTGAGAGAGGTGGTGTCTTCCTCGCCGATTAGTGGATCGGAAGGAAAGTGAATGGAAAGCAGGTGGGCGAGAAGAGCCTGAGATGCATAATCGGCGACTAGTGGATAAGATCAGAAGGGCGAAACCAACCAGAGAGATGAAATTATCGTCAGGGATCGAGAATTCAAGCGCCATCGCCATCCGATAGATTTTCAGCCTAGCCAGGTTTGATTTTGTATGGAAACCATCTTGCGATATGCCTTCGCATGAATCGTTCCACAAACGATCAAACTCACCAGTCACTGGACTCTTGTCGACCTTGGTTTCGGTGTCGTCCTTCTTGATTGCGCTCTGTACCTTATGGGTGATATGGCAGGCTCTGAGGACGGCCTGAACGGCGAGCTGAGCCTCCTTCTGGAGATCGTTGGACGTAGGAACAATAACGGACATTTGAGACCTGGAGAGAGAAATCGTACGAGCTGTCAGGAATGGCTGTCGAACCTGACGGACAGCAAGAGGCAGGAAGGATCGAAGCATACGATATAGATGGGTTTGATGAGATCGAGACAGTGAAGAAGAGAGAAAGAGGAAAGGCTGGAGAAAGAAAAAAATGGAATTCAAGATGGAGAGGTTGATCGAGGAAATCCGAATGAAGGGACCGTGCGAGTGACGCCATCTCTTACGTAAGCGAGTTTGGTAGGGTTACGGGTGAGGGGCGTGTGTAGGGGTGTGACCTGCTTGTTACACAGCCGTCAGCTATGGCTTGAGATCGTTGCGCTTGCTCAACTCATCATCCCCTTCCAACGCATCGACTTGCCAACATGCAGTCGTCCAGCGCATGTATGTTCAGTATGTTGTACGATCTATCCTTTAGCGTATTGTATCTTCTCGCCATTCTGCCTTCGTGCAGTGCGTTTGACGTCTGAAGATCATATATAAGACCGGCTTCCTTTGCGTTTCAAAGCTCAACCCCCTAGCCTGAATCCTTTGTTATTCTTTTCTCTTTTTTCTTGTACCCTGTTCCATATCGCCCTTTACTCTTCCATCTTGGTTGGTTTCCTACCTCGATTCTTTGTTCACAAGCGATCCAGCAAGAGTTCTAAACACCCCTCTTGCCCGGTCACATCCCACACCTGGTTACTCCCAATGTAACCTTCCTGAGACATTCTAGCTTTGAATGCTGACAGAACACACGCCCAAGCACAGCTTCTGACACGCGCCCCCACGCACGCCAACAAGTATGACGCGTTCGGCCGGCGAACGTTACCACTGGCCGTGTAAGAAACACGAAGCGCTCGGTTCTTTCTGGCTGGTCGATCGATCTTGCCCCCACTGGAAGTTGTGTTTCCTTCCTAAACCCATCCATCATCTCTTTCCTCTGTCAAGTATACATCCTTGTCTGATCCCTACAACACTCTTGCTTGTTCATCCTCACACACCTTATCTCGATCAAATATGCCTCATCTATCTTCTTCCTCGGCATCAAAGACGGCAGAAGAGCCCAGTGTTGTGCCCGCTGGCCAACGTTCGTCTTCATCTCTTTTGCCTTCTGTGTTTCCTTTTCTCTCCTTCCGTCTCTCTCTCCTTCCCTTCCACTCTTCTTCGACGTCTTCCCACTATCGTGGATTCATCTCAATTTGTGTCTCACTAACACCGAGATTTACTTGAACTGATTTACTTTATTTCTGTTTTTATTTCATTCAAACATTCGACACTCTACTTTCCTCTTCTGACCCTTCGTAGAGGCTGGATGGTCATCATTCATCAAGCAGTACGTCTCTCCTTCACTGGCTCTTCCTTTGTTTTCTTTTCTTCTCTTCTTTTTTGTACCTGTCAGAATAGCCTCAGCCATCCATTATCCGGACTGAACAAAGACTGATCTAATCTCGCTCTCCATCCTTATCATTCATTCAAAACCACCATCTTGTCAGACTGGCCAATGTGTCCGGAGATCTCTCCTCGATGACTGCACCGCCTTTCATCCTCTCCCCTGTGGTTCGTTCTTCAAACACAGTAGTCATCCTGCTTACCCTATCTCTAGACACATCCTAACCGTCTTAACTCAACTTTTTCTTTCAGTCTCTCACTGAGTTTCCTGCTTACTGGTGTGAGCGACCTGATCTCTTTGCCGCTATCGCCGACGGGCGAACTGCTGAAGATCGATCAAAGCTCGTGCTCAAGTGGTTCATCGTAAGTCGTCTTTGTCTCACCCCTTATCGTTCATCGCAATCCACTTAGCGAACTGTCTTTTCGTCACAACAAATGCTTCGTTTCGCTCCGAGCTCTCAGTGCACGCTCAAGGGTCAGTACATGAGTCGAAATGAAAAAATGGGATCTGAAAAGAAGTAAGTGCATGTTTAGTGATAAACGTGCTGTTTTGGACGGTTTTATCCCTGTACATAACATCAAAAACAGGTACTGAACATATGGTCTACTGGAATCCTTCTATTTGGATGTATGCTTGCAGGCCTCTCAACCCGGTGCTTGGAGAGTGAGTTTTTTCTTTGTCTCTTTAAAGACCTGGCCGAGAAAGAGTTCTTACCTGTTTCAACTTTACCATAAATCTAGGCTGTTTTTCGGATCTTGGCCCAACTTGAACAACCGAGGTGACACTCACCTTGCTGTCGAGCAGGTCTCTCACCATCCTCCTATCACCGCTTAGTGAGTGGACTCTGCCTTCTCTGAGTTGCGACACTTCCTGTTGATACCATTCAAACCGATTCCACGCACTTCTTCAGCTACATTGAGAACCCCCAGAAGGGTGTCAGCTTGGTCGGTGCATCCGGCCAGAAGACCAGCTTTTCGTTCCCCTCGATCGTCGTTAAGCAGAACGGACATGCCACTTTGAGCGTCAAGTTGCCCGATGGTCAGGTCGAAAAGTACTTGATTGGGCTCCGTTAGTCTTCATTCTTCATTCGTGCTCACCGGGTTGGTATTGATTAGATCTCTCATCCGCCTTGTTGTGTATGTCTCTCACTTATCGCAAAAACCTGCCAGCCAAGCTCCGAATCGATGGTCTGATCACCGGATCGCCATACATTGAAATCACTGACTCATCCTTTATCCAGTCATCATCCGGATACTCGTCCCTTGTACGTTCTCTTTTGACTCAGTTTGATGTCATCTTCTCCTGTTTGACCGATGAACTCATTGAGTTGCTATCAGATTCACTATTCTGGAAAGGGCTACATCACTGGAAAGGCTCACACGTTCAAGGCTACGATGTCGGACCCTAAAGGTCATGTCCTTCTGACCGCCGAGGGACAGTGGGACAGTGAGCTCTTTCCTCATCTTTCAGTCTTGCTGTTTGGCTCGATCCTAAGACTTTTCGATGGTTGACATCACCCCCTTTGACTACCAGAAACCTCCAAGCTCGCGAAGAGCTCCGAAGTGTTCACCGACGCCACGGTTCCCAAGGAGGAGGTCTCTGTTGTTGATCTCACTTATCAGGGAGAGTACGAGAGCCGAAAGTTGTGGTCTGAGGTGGCTGATGGAATTCGAACGGGTGACTTTGATCGAGCCAGTCGGGCCAAGACTCAAATCGAGGTTTCTCAACGAGAACTCCGAAAGACTGAGCAGGCTCAGGGAACAGAGTGGGCGTTGAGATACTTCAAACATACGGCTTCTGATCCTGACTGTGAGTTTGTGCTCTCGTCTTGTTGGGCGACTGGGCAGTGGTAGAATGCGGACGCCGAGAATCACAACTAATCCTCTGAACTGTCTTTGTTTCTCATTCCATCAGACTCTCACCTCGCTACGCTCGGAAAGGTCCAGCCTAGTACGGAGGAGGGTTGGGAATTCACTGGCCCTTTGCCTACGGCCACCGGAAAGACTCTCTAGAGTTTAGAAACCTCTCTTTCTCTCTTTCGTGTGTGTGTGTGTGTGTACGTTCTAAGCTACTAGTAGATTTCGATCCTCTAGAAATGGGTTAAATTCGCTCTCTCTGCTGGAAAATTTGTGTGCTCCTGCGCTCGTCTTTCGGAACAATACACCATACTCTCTTGACTATCTACCTTTACTCTACCTGTGTCTACTGTCTTTTTCGCTCTACCTATTGATCGGCCGTTGGATGTTGAAGCTCTGTACAACAAGTAAATGATGATTCTCTTCAAATCCCCCATAGTTTTCGATGACGTCAGTCCATAGGAGCCCCGGGGGAAGCTCCTTCCGGCGTTTCGAATCCCCCTGACTGCGGGATTCGATTTCTGGGCCGATTGGCGATCCGGCCGGCGGTTCGAAAGATTTGCTTAATCTTTTTTTTTTCTTCTTTTGCTGCTCCTTCGCTATTCTGGCATTTGTTTCAGCCACAACAGAACCGCACGAACGGCGAGGGATCAGCGACGTCTAGGCTCTAGGTTCGCGCTCAAGCCAGTGCTTGAGCCAGGAAGGAAGGCGAGAGAGCGATGCTGTTCCACATGAACTCCGGCTGGAATAGCGAGGTCGGGGAGGAAAACGAGGTGGGAGCTGGATGGATGACGATCGTCTAACCTCGCTCGGAGCGTTTTTTGAAGATAGTTTTTTTTTCTTCTCTTTTTTCAATCATATAGGATGTCTGTGCAATCATTCTTCCCAACCACTCATCCCAACCACCCACTCACCCACTCCGACTCTTGGTTTCTCTTCTTTCCCTCTCTTCTTTCCCTTTCTCTCTGTCCTTTTTTCTTTTGGTCTGGATCGGTACGTCGCTAAGTTGGAATGACGAATAGCACAACACATATCGGTGGTAGTAGTAGTAGTAGTAGTAGCAGCATTAGTAGAGGTAGTACTCGTCCAACAGAGACGAACAATCCATCCGCCACTGACATCGACGATAATGATAACAACAAAGACAGCGATGGCAACAACAACAACAATGCTCGGACCAATGACGAGAACAACTCCCATGATCAAAACCTCAACGACGGCAATGAGGAACAAGAAGAAGGAGGCAGTAGACCGAGCTTAATGAAATTCAATATGCATTCTATACTTCAGTCTCACAATTCTTTACGCCGATTGCCGATACGACGACGAACAAACTCTACCGCTCGGTCCAGAGAGGACCGAGGAGCCGAGGGCGATATAGATGGTGAGCATGGTAGTGCGGATGATACGTATTCCGAAGGCTACAGCGAGGAGGATGATGATAATGATGGTGGAGCAGAAGCGAGAGGACGAGAAACGAATGCCTCTTTGAGTTCATTGGTCAGATCACTCCATGAGGAGTCCGGTGGAGACTACTTATCCGACGATCTCGTTCGATCCGACCGACCCGATAGGAAGAGATCGAAAAAGGCAACAAAGAAGAGGCAGAGTTTGAGGAGGAATCAGAGCTCGACAAGGTCTGTCACTGTCATTCCAGAAGAAATGATGCTCCCTCCGAGTGACAAGGTGGAGGATAACGGATTACCGGTCGTTCAAGAACGACCGTCCTTTGCTGACAACCGACAAGAACAGCGCCGTTCCAGCGCCTCATCAGCTCGACTCGAAACTCCGGCTGCTTCGAGACAGGCCTCGGTCAGATCAAACGTGTCAAACACTTATCGTCCGTCTCCCCCTTCTGCTTCTGCCTCTTCATCAAATCATCCCCGCCGTAGCCTCCACGACAGACGTCCAGAATCTGAAAACGACGAACCCATCACCACCGCTCCTCCACCGACTCATGCCGACACCGGTCGTTCGTGGTTTCAAACATCTTCCCATGCCAAACATTATCCCCATCATAAACATCCCCATCTCGACCGACAGAAGCTTCAACAATCCTTACCGACAACCATCCAAGATATCGCCCATCATACTTTTGGAACAACCGTCCGTCAGCCCGAAGATGAACATTTACCCAAACTCCAACAAGATCTCAACCAGCCATTCATCCCTTCATCAAGCTCTCACCACCATCCAAGTCCTCTTGGCCGACTATGGATGAAGATCACCTCTTTCGACGCTTCAGCCACCTCGGGTCATCTTCCAGGTGGGAACGCTGCTAGTAAATCTCCGCTCGCGGCCACGTCCGGAACGGACAACGGAGCGATGCACAGTATAGCCGCTCTGATAGCCACAACAGGAAATCTCGTAGGTATCTCTAGTCCAACGGTAGCTACCATCGGTCCGGCGTGGTCCTACGAGGACGGAGCGGAGACCGTGCCTGGGACGGGTGGGAAACGAAGAGTTGCCAGGTATGGAAGGAGGGAAGCGGTGGCGGACGAAGCGATGAGAGCGAATGTGCAGGACGATCAAAATCAGGTGGACGAAAGAAGGAGACGAAGAACGGAACGAGAGAGAAGAAGGCAGGCTCATCATGCACAGGAGGAAGGAAAGAAGAACCCGGTTGTTCCACTCAAGAAAATCGACCCTCAGTCAAGCCGAAGAAGGTCTCAGGAAAGAACCTCCGAGACAAAGGACGAGAAGAATTCTGGAGGTCCTACCACGAGCAGAGCGCAAGATCCGGAGAAGAAGAGCCAGGCTGGAGATTCGAATGATAACAAAAAGCTGGACGACCTAGCAGATAAAGGCACTCATAACCTGCTCCACACCGAAGGGGCCGGTGTTCAAGCCTACCCTGCCGAGTACAATATCGGAGATGAAGATACTGTGGTTCCTTCAGGAGATATCTCTTCCGTCTCGGAAAACTCAAACTCGGATGACAATCGAGGAGTCACCATCAATAGAGATGAGAGAGACCTTGAAAAGGGAGCGAGGAGGAGGAATACGAAGAAGAAAAAGGGGAACTACGCAGGTTGGATTGGAAGTAAACGTGGAGAGCGTCTTCAGCAAGAGATCTTTATGTGCGTCTTCTGTTGTGCTTCTTTCTGTGCTTTCCGTCTCTTGATGGGAATGTGTTGTCTAGATACTGATCCTTTACTTGTCGATTAGTACGGACAACCGGAGTACAGAAACCCAATGTAGAGATTTCCTCGTCAGACTAGCAAACGCCATGATGATCTGTAAGTTATCCTCACACTACCCCTCTATCGTCTCGCATGATCTCATCACCTTTCTCTTATTGGTCCCATTTTTCACCTACAGATGGCGCTCCTAGCCATCGACTTGAAGGCCATCTCGAATCAACCGCAAGAGTCCTCGAAATCGACGCCCACTTCTTCTATCTGCCTTCGAACCTGATCATGTCTTTCTCCAAACCGGACTCGGGCTCAGATACCGCTTTCTTGAGAGCAGCCGGAGCTCTGGACACGGAGAAACTCAAGCAAGTGCACGCAGTCGTTAGTCCCACTCCCTTTCTATTCTTCTTTGTTCTTCCCTCCTCTTTTTTGACGATCAGGGGTAAAGATGAATCCGAGCGCATGCTGAATATGTCTTTTTGGGGGGCGGTCGAACATAGTCTAGAAAAGTCTTGCATGATGTCATTTCTGCGGCGGAGGGTTCGAGACAACTTAAACAGATCACTGCCTCCCGTCCACTTCATACGACTTGGATGAGGATCTTCATCACTGGGGTTCGCTCTCTCTGTTCTGTGGGAGATAGACTAATACGCGGCATAGGTGGCTGACTTTCTTATCTTGATTCTTTGCTCGGTTATCTTTTTTTTTTTGGGAACTATAGATGTGCTCGTTCTTTGCTTGCTCTGCTGTTTTTAGCGGGTCTCTTGTGCGTCTGTTCTTTCTGTTCTTTTAATAGACTATGGTTCTTGACATACGCTTACTCTAAATCTTATCTGGATAACATGGTGATAGGTCGACATGTTCGCTTCCTTCATCCTAGGCAGCCTCATGGGAACATGTCAGCTTACTCTAGCAAGCTCGAACCCTTTGTTTTTGAATTGTTTCGAGGTGGGTCCTTCATTCGCTTCCTTCACATGTGGTTCTAGATACATCGTTGATAGACGTTAGATTCTGCCTTTTTTTTCGCGATGACCAATACAGGTTGCCATGGCTTTCATATTGAGCTTCTTCGCAAAAGCACTCTCGTCGACAGGATACTTCTGTTATAACAGCATAACATCAGCTTCGATCGTCATGATCTTGCCAGGTACACATCTCTTCGTCGTCTCTGTTTTTGCCATCAAGTTGTTTACTGTGCTGATGTTCGAAATTCGGTTCTGGGTTCTATTCAGGTTATGTAATCCTCACAGGCTGTTTAGAAATTGCTGTGAGTGAATCCGCATCTCTTTTTGTCTTATTTTAGACAAGTCTGACATGTACGTTGAGGTGTGTTCCTCATTTAGTCCCGGCTTATTGTTGCTGGTTCCATTCGCCTGGTATACGGCTGTGTATTGAGTTTGTTCTTGGGAGTGGGAATCTCACTGGGATCGAAGTTATGGAATGGTACAACTTTCCGCTTTCCCTCTCCTCTTCTGTATATTCCTAACTCATCTGATTTATCTATCTGCTCTCGACAGTCTTTCTTCCTTCGCCTACGGACGGCGACTCTTCGATTTCGATCGACGGTTCATTCTTTTCCTCGAACACATCTATCTCCAGCCCGTTCACCAACGGCACGTTCACGTTCACGAACTCCACCTCATCGGCTAGTTCTGGCACAGTCACCTGTTCTCGAGCAGACGATGCACCCTGGTATTTGCAGTCTATTCACCCATACTATTGTAAGTCATTTTTCTTGCTCTTCGACCTCCTCTCCCTTTGGATGTTTGACCTTTCCCGGCTGATCGGATATGAGCGTCTGTTTTCTTTGTTTCGGTTCTGGTGTATAGTATTCATCCTTCTTCCATGTTTTGCGTTCTCCCTCGAGTTGTGGACGAAGGCGAAGATCAGGACCAGAGAGGTAAGTGTCTTGTTGCGCGCGCTTTTTCTCGGCGCTTTCCATTGCATAAATCTTACCTCGAACTATTTGATTTTATATATATATATATCTCTGTTCTATAGACTTTGGTTTCATTTGTGCTTGGTGTGTATTCGTCCACTTTTTCGTGTTTTTACTTTATAACGATCACGCTGTTGAACCGCCCCACATCTTGATACATGTTTCGTATAGCCTGCGCTTCGTTCGCCGCTTACTATTTCGCTAAGCAAGGGATCTCAAGTCTTCCCGAAGCATCTTCGGCTATTGGAGGTGCCATCGTCGGTCTAGGAGGCATCCTGTGGAGTAGACTCGCCAGAGGAACGGCTTATACAACTCAGTCGGTCGCTATCTTGTTGCTGGTTCCTAATGGTCTAGCAGCGGCTGGTGTGAGTTTGATCTATCTGTGTTGTTCCGAAAGTATGATCTCTCGTATCGCAAAATAAAAGAGGTCTGATCATTTTTGGTCGTTCGTTTATGAATCTAGGGTTTGGCGATGTCGAGTGTGAGTGACGGAACAACTAGTTTCGAGTTGGGAACTCAGGTTGCGTTGAGGCAGATAGAGACCTCTATCGGAGCGACTATGGGACTCTTCCTTGGTTCGTTCCTTTGATCTCGGTCATTTATTAAATCATTTTCTCCTACTTCTCCTAGCTGATGATTGACTTTGATTTGGGATTGTTCCGATTTAGCTTCGCTCGTGTCTTACGCCGGCAGTAGACGAAAGCGAGGAAACTTCTTCACCTATTAGCAAAATACTACCTTTTTTTCTTCGTCTGCCCTTTTCTTTCTGTATTACCTCTTGTGGTGATAACTTGTTACAACCTTCACAATCGGTTTCCTGATGATCTATCACCCTTCCAGAGATATTCCTCTTTCATCTATATATCTTGTCTCATACCTAGGATTCTAACCTACTTACTCTCATCCTACTTTCGTCTTGCCATTCTTGTTGTTCATCTCTTTCCTCTTTCTAATTCTAAGCCACCCCCGAATTAGACTATACACGAACGATAGATACCAGATTTCTCCTCTTAGACTTTATACACATGACTTTTGTATTACCAAGCTCTGACAGTTATGAACCATTCATGTGTTGCGCTCGACTCTATTGGATCTAATGTCCAAAGCAGCGAACCAAGGGACTAAGATAAAACGATTACCACCATTCAAGACGTAAAGATAGCTAGGTATAATGTGTGAACAAGAAGATGAGATCAGATGAAGAGGACGGGTATTATATATTTGAGCAGGTCTCGTCACCGGCAGAAGACTGATGTGAGAGGTTCTAGATAAAGATAGACACTATTGAACAGAATCGATGAGAATAATGAATAGACAGATGATGAAAGCAAACGAGCGGAAGATGTTTGAGAGAGTACAGCCAGATGCAAGAGCCTTTCGCCTTGAACTTATTTCGTCTTCCGCTTGATATCTCCAACATCGAGTGTCTTTGATTGAAGATCTCGGATCTCTTCTTCAGTCAAGATTTTCTTCCCGCCGAGCTTCCTATAAGGCATCACATCACGCAAAAACATGTTAAGAAGATCACAACACCTAACCAGGATGAGAAAAAGAAATGAGGCAAGATACTAACCGTTTTTTCTTCTTTATAGGCTCAATGTATTCGGGAGATCCTGGTAATCTATCCAACGAGGTGATACAAACGTAGGCAACAGTTAAGGTCATCATGTTTAGGAAGCTTCTTATCGTAGGATAAGCAAATCAGCTAGACTCACTCTGATGGCAGGCCAAGATGCTGCTGCTGCTGCTTTGGACTAGGCAACTGAACGTCATCCGCAGATAGTACCGTCTCTTCCCCTCCCTCTTCCTCCCCTTCATCTTCAGAGAAAATAATTTTCTTCGATCGTTTAAGGGGACTTGAGCGCACAGCAGGGCTGGTTGAAGAAGCGCGCGGGTTTCCACGAGTTGATTTGAGAGGAGTCGTATCTGGTGATGAAATTGCTGGAACATCGGCTTCGGCGAACGAAGAGTCATACTCCTCTTCTTCCTCTTCTTCCTCTTCTTCCTCCTCTAGCTCAGAAAGATCGCTCTCTTCGGATGGCTGACTGGTGGTTTTGGAATCATCAAGCTTGATAGATGCGAGTGAAATCTAGAACAAATCTGATATCAGTTTCCATATACACGTTTCCTCTGATATGGATACGCACGTACTTCGCCTACATCTGCCGATCTGTTTTTCGAATCAACCTCATCATCATCATCATCGTTGTCATCATCCAGAGTCCCAAAATTCGGTGCAGAAGGGATCTTCTTGCCTAGTATAATCCCTCCGGAGAGGGCAGGTGTAGGCGAGTCAGGGTCAGATAGAGCATCCTCAAGGAAACTCGAACCATCGTGAGCCTATGATATGAAGAAGACTAGTTAGGGTGCAGAACTTCGTGGCGTGAGACAAAGAGTTACAAGTATGAAGCGCTGACCATTGAGTCTTCTAGTTCAGAGTCTTCAGACTCTTGGTCGTCTTCTGTCTCCGGGGTAGCAAATCGTTGAACTCGAGGTTTCATCACTGATCGCTGAACGATATCAATCTGCTTGTTCTTGAGAATCTCGTTGTTCGTGGTCTGTTTGATCGAGATCAGCGCCCACATTCATACCAACCAGAGGAACAAGACGGCGCCAGGTGAACACTTACACCCTGCATTAATCGTTGGGCAAACATTCGCTCCATATCCGATATTCGCTTCTGCATATCCTTAGCAAGCTCGTCCCGCGTTTCTGTCTCAATCGAGGCGCATCGGAGCTCCAGCTCAAACACCTGTTTCACCGCCAGACACGCATAGAAATGCCCAGATAGGATCAAAGACAGAATCATCTAGACAAGAGAGACAAAGACTTACCTTGACACGGAGGTCCTTGATGACATCGAAAAGATGCTCCACCAACGCATCTGGTTCGTCTTCATCATCGGTCTCTTCCTCCTGCTCCTCGTCTTCCTCCTCTATCTGTTCTTCCTCGATCATTGCAATCGGCTCAATGAGCTCTTCCTCTGCGAGACATCCAAGCCATCCGACAAATCAGCATCTGTCCACACGCGAGGCTACGAGGCTCACCGCTATCGGCTAAAAGAGGACCAGCTAGCCACAGCCTGTCTATAGACATACCTTCTGCAACATCCATCAAGCCCTGCTCGACTTCTTTCTCCTCCGGTGGTATCTCTGTGATCAACTCCTCCACCGCCTCCTCTTCGGTTTTGACCCTCACTCTTTCGCTCGATTTTTCTCTTTCTCTCTCCTTCTCCTTTTCTCTCATCTCTGCCACTCTAGCTGCGCCCATTGGGCCAGAGATAGGTACTGCCAATACCCGTCCGGAAACAGTAGACGGTTTCTGTGTTTGTCCCACACTAGATATCCGTGTTGTCGATGATCTCACTGACCCTCGTCCAGTCGATTCGGCTGTGTTTGAAGATGAAAGCGTCGAAGAAAGTGTTGGTTGAGTGAAGCTTGGGATGGCCGGTCTCAATCGGTTCGGGGCTGGACTGGACAACGAAGAAGATGGGAATCCGTCAAGTTTCTTCAAGGTGAAACGATGACCGGCCGAGTGGGTGATCGTTCCTACGTCCCGGGCGACGGCAGAAAACTTCATGACGTTGATGTTTTCTTCGAATCCAGTGTCGAAAGGATTGACGTGGATCATCATGACCTGGATAAAGTCAATGAAGACAACTAATCAGTATCTCTGCACGATCGAGAGAGAAGAGCAGAAGTCGGTTGCCAGGTGGACGGAGAAGACAAACCGCTCGACCGTCTCCAGCAAAGTAGTTCTGAAACATCTCAGTCAACTTTGAATGTCTAAAAGGAACCATTGCCGGTTTCCGACCCGAAGCAATCCTTTGTTGGTTAGAATGCAAGACCTCCATACATTGTCCCAAGACCTATATAATCAACGGCATGGTCTATATCAGCTTGTATTCAATCCTTTGTTGGTGATGAAAGCATTCTGATGAACAAGAACAAAGATGCGCGATAAGAAAAGGAAGACTTACCATGAGAGACTTGTTGATGTTTCCAGCCTCTTTCAGCCGGTCACCTGAGAAGAACAAATTTCGCAAAACCATCGTATCAGACTCTGCTCGAATGATTTGCCCTTGCTGGACGGCAAAGGACAGAAAACGAATAGGTACCTACCCGTATTCCCTGTGTTTTTAGTTCGTTCACTACCGGCAAGATCGACAATCGATAATCGAGCGGTCTGCATACTGCTCGTATCCTATATGGTTGCAAAAAGCGAATACATTTTGAACAGCCCGATCTCAGATCCGAATGAGTGGCTTGGATGATATGAGGTGATAAAAAGGACATACTAGGGGCGCGCCGTTGTGGATTCGAATCAGCTTGATGGTGAACACGCCGTGTGATCGGGAAGAAACAGAGTTGGCTAGGGTGCCAAACACCTGTCGGTTAATCTGTCCTTGGGTGATGATCTCTTGGGCTTCCTGATGGTCAAGATTCTCCCGGTCAGAGATGTTAGCATTCATTGAATAGAGCCAGCTTGCCAAAGGATTAAAAGCAGCGGCTGAGAGAAAGACAACGAAGCCGTACCTCTCGACTTCGGACTCTGATCTCTCGCATCCCCGATACGTACTTTCCTCCCCCTTCGGAGTCGCTCTTTAGACCCAGCGCCTTCCGTTTTACTCCGGCTAGGTACATCGAGCTGTGAGATTCGGCAATTCCTGGATGTGTTCGTGGAATGGTTGATGTGCTGGGTTGAGGGTCTTCTAGAAGATCGTATATCTGTACGACTCGGTCGATGTACGTCAGAGCGCTCGGTAGAAGCTCAGTCTAACCGATTTCACCAGAGCAGCTTGAATGAAGTGGAAAGACAGACCTTTTCGTTATAGATCTCACAGTAGGAGATGAATACGGCATATGTGAAGTTTCTGTCGATCTTTAATGCTACAGATCATCTGACGTGAGTCTCGGATACACAAAAGGAAAGCAAGTGATGAAGAGTTTCGAGGCCACCTACTTGTATCATCACCCTCCTCTGCGTTCGAACCCGCTCGATCATCCTTTAATAAATCTTCTACTTGGCCTTCTTCCAGTTCTACCCCACCTAGCATACTCGGTCTGAGCTTGGTCTTGCTCTGCGCGCCATCTATAGAGTTGAACACAACGTCTAATGTGCGTGGGACGACACCTCTGGCCGAGGGAGTGCCTTGAATAGTATATCTATGTCGAGATTGATTAACGGACGAGGACATCAGCATCCGTACATGTACCATGTTTCTACTGTTGACTTCCCTCGGAATGACCAAGATCTACGAACGATTTGCCAGAATTAGTCACTCCGTATGCGAACACCAAGCCATTCTCTCCGTTCAGTAAATTCTAGAATGGTTCACACATAAACCGATAGTATAGGCAGGATGAGCAAACTAGAATTCTGACCAAGGCTCTGATAAGGAGACTCACCTGAACCAGAGGCAGCGCAGTCGCTTTAAAGTACTCTTGTTGGCCAACCTCGGGTTGGAAGACCCGGGTGAACGTATACGCCTGAGCGGGCTTAGGCATGATATGCATCCTGGAGAGATCCTGTGAATGAAGAAAGGAAAGAAGGAGAGTATTTTAAGAATTGGGTATTGGTTTTTTTGTTCTTTCTCTTTAATCAAAGAAGAATGAAGAATTTTGACGAGTGGATACAAACTTGAGGAGCAGTCATGATGACCTCGTTATCACTCGTTGTCGACAGATAGGGAACTGCGGTATCGATCGCTCCATCTGGAGCAGGTCGGATCCTCAGAAATGACTGTTTAATGGATGGACGTCAAGCGCATTCAGTGACTCTGTCATCTCCAGGAGGCAGATGAGGTTGGAAACACACCTTGATCTTCTCGAGATCTCCATCCTTCAGAGAGGCCGTGCCAGCACTGGATGAATGAACTCCAAGCCTACTAAGAGCGGGCGCCATCTTTCGGACTGACGCATTGGCTGCGGTGAGAAACTTGGAAGCCATAGAAGGTTTCGAAGGAGTAGACGACATAGTGAAGGTGGAGGATGAGGATACCTGGCGAGGTAGGTGGCCGAACGAGGGCTGGAGCAAGAGATTGCAGCAAGGTGAGTTGAGAGACGAGCCAGGGCACGCATGCACATGATACACAGACCGAAAGCACCCGGGTGCTTACCTCTACTTTTTTCTCTGAACCAACGGTCGTCGCCTGCCTGCTACCCCAAGGAGCTCTGCCTCTGATCGATGCTGTCGGCGTAGGAGGAGGTTTCCCGGCCGACGAAGGAACGACCGATGCCTTCCTAGAGGAAGCACCACCGGCGGTAGCAGTTGTTTTCATGGTCGAACCGGACGGTGCGGCAGTTGTCCTCGAACCGGCCAAGGGCGGTTGCTGTCTAAGCCTGGACGAGGACCTAGTCTGGACGGGTGTCTGTCCTGTGGGTGCCATCTGTGTGTGAGTGTGTGTGTCTGTGTGTGAACAAGCGACGAGGAAGAAGAAAGACGGTATGGATGATGGGAGTCCCAAGGGAAGAAGAAGAACGCGTGAAATCAAACGCGTCCGGGGGGAAACAAAATAAAATAAAATAAAAATCCTCATTAAACTCGGCCGTCACCTTCCATCGTCGTCTTGATCGTCCATCCCCATCGTGTTGCTCTCCATCATCCACTCGCTTGCTTAGACACACACAAGATGGCCACCAAGCAGGCGCAGAAACAGGCGATCTCTCTTAAGGGGTCAACGAAGATTGTCACCGAGTTCTTTGATTATTCCGTCGTTTGTTCCCCCCGGTTTCCTTCGCAGTTCATCTCTCGGTCTGCCTCGGTTTACACTGACGCACATCGATCTTAGAATAACATTCTCTATCAGCGAGGGATATATCCATCAGATGACTTTAAGATGGTTAAAAAGTCAGTGGTCCCTTGATCTATAGGGTCCCTATTCTTGTTCACTCACACCATGGCTCTCAGGTATGGACTCCCTATGTTGATGACGACGGACGACAATGTCAAAGCGTATCTCGCTTCGATAACAGAACAAGTTCATGGTCAGCCGGGTGTTCTTTCTTTCTTTCTTTCTTCCTTTCTTCCTCTCTCTCTTACGCAACTCCTCTTGCTGACAAAGAAGTCTTGTTCTGAATTTGCTGTCCTCTTGATAAACATCAGCCTGGCTGATGTCTGGTCAGATCACTAGACTCGTTCTGGCCATCATATCTAAAGACACCCGGGAGACTCTGGAACGGTGGCAGTTCGATGTCAAGATGGATGCCTCCTCGACCGAACCGAACCCTAGCGATTCATTCATGTTGGTCTTTCCCGTCTGGTTTTCGCTTTCGTCTTCGTTTTCTTTTCCCCTTGTGACCGCGTCCTCGTAGCTAAACATATGCTGATGTTGATGATATCATTTCTCTCGTCTGGCTCGTGTCGAACAGACCAGCCGGTTCAGGACAGGGATCGAAACCGAAAACGGAGAAACAGGTCCAGGCAGAGATCAGAGAGATCATGAAACAAATCACCTCCTCCGTCACGTTCTTGCCCATGCTGGACGAGCCCTGTATGTCGCCGTCGCTCCGTCTGCTCCTCCACTTTCTCTCTTTATGTGTGTGTGTGTGTGTGGGCTTATGATGGACTAACGTCCTGTCCCACACCCATGCGTGCGTATCCAAAAGGCACATTCAACATTCTAGCATACACTTCTCTCGACACGGACGGTTCCACCCCGCTACCGACACCCGAGAAATGGGTCGAGTCGGACGCACACCTAATCGACGCTGCAAAGGTCGAACAAGTCAGACTGAGGAGTTTCTCGACAAACGTTCACAAGTTGGAAGCTATGGTTGCCTATAAGCTGGATTGATCACAAAGCTTCATCTATCTTTCCTCGTCTGTTCTCGTTTGCTCGATGTTATACCCTCCCAATTCTCTCTGTCGGGATCTCGGAATGTGTCATTGGGAAAGACTTCCCCATTGGTTCTCGAGTTTTCTTTTCTTTTCTTGCGGTAAAAGGAAAAGGAAACAATCCATTAGGGAAATTCAAGAGAAAGAATAATAGGAAGAAAATTGCCAACAGACTACTGAATTGACTAACTAAGAGCTACCTAGCTAACGAAAAGAGAGAAAGAAGAGAACTATACACATGCGCGCATGATGCACACACACACATATACGGGAGAAGAGGAGTATACAGTCGACAACGGCCCGAAGGCCACAGAGAGAGAGAGAGATGAACTGGAAGAACTACCGAATGAAGAAAGAGGGAGAAAAACAGAACACGAAAGATAGAGGGGGGGAAAGAAGGAGATGGTATAAGAAGTTTCAACTCTTGACGAAACTTCGACAGTGAGGAAGAAACCTGCCGAGGACAGAGATAGAGGAGCAGAGAAAAGAAAGAGAAGGGAGAAACAGGTCCGGCACCGGGGCTACCCGCACGTACACGAGACGAAAAGAAGAGAAGACCAAAAGAAGGATCAACGTCTAATCACTAGCCTCCTCGTCGCTGTCCTCCTCGTCGTCATCTTCCTCCTCGGAAGCAGGCTCAGGGGCCTTGGCGGCCTTCTTCGGGGCGGCAACTGCCTTCTTGGAGGCGGACTTCTTTGATGAACCCGCTTTGGCTCCACCGCCGTTCGACTCGTACTCGGCCTTGGCGGATTCGTATCGAGCCTTGTCAGCCTCGGCCTTCTTGACGTACGGCTGAGGAAGGAAAGGTTGGAACACAGTCGCGCTGTCAGAAGACTTGCATAGGTTTCAAGGAGAACATAAAGGCAGAAGAGAAGGGTGTACCGACCTTCTTGTCCTCCTCAGAGAGGGTCTTCCACTGAGCACCCAAAATCTTTCCGAGCTCACCTAGAGCGATAGAAAAACATGTAGACAAGATCAGAAACAATCGTCTTTGAGATGGAAGAGAAGGAAAAGATGACTCACCAAAGGTGGCTTCGGGGTTAGCAGCCTTGATGGCCTCTCGGTTGGACTGGGAGAAGATCATGTATGACGAAAGTCCTCTGTAGGGAGGGAGAGACAAAGGACAAAGAATGCAAAAAGTCCGATCAGCCGACGTGAGCTTCATGTGCGTCAACAGAGGTATATGGGATGTGTTTAAAGATGAACACTAACCGCTTGGGTGCGTCCTTGTCCTTCTTGGCTCGAGCCTTCTTCTCCTTGGGCTCAGGCGCGGACTTGGCGGCTGATGAGAAAGAAACGGAAACGGTAAAGGAAAAGGAAAAGGAAAAGGAAAAGGAAGACGGGTTGAGGACATGGGTATATGCGCGAGAAACAGGGATAGAAAACAGACGAACCCTTGGGCTTGGACTCTTTGGCGATCTTCTCTTTGACGTCTTTGGGCATCTGGAGGGTTGGGTGGTGGGGAGAGGGAGAAGGAGAGGACGAAAGGAGAGAAGGAAGGGAAGAAGAAAAACGGTGGTTGAGAAAAGCAGAAAGAAAGAGTCAGTCAACAATATCTCGGATCGTGTTTGTTGAGCGAGACGCGAAAGAGAAGGAAGGACGCGTTTCCCTGGGAACCAGACATGCTAAAAGGAAGAAAGAAGGAAAGGAGAAGAGAAGAAAGAAAAAGAAATCGTCGGACAGACGCAAAGATGACGGCCGGTCATCCAACATGGAAATTCGGACGACACGACGCGTCGAAAGAGATGACAGGGAAAAAAAGAAAGACGCGTCGAGAAGGAAAGACCGAAGGGTCGGACGAATCGCGTGGAAAAAAAGAGGCAGGAAAAGCATGTGTGTGACTGAACGGAAGGGATCCCAGGTCTTTTCTCTCTCTCTTCTCCCTCCCAGAAGGAAAAGAAACGAGAAGGACACGTATGAACCACAGAAACGCCGCTCGACGCGTCGGAGGGACACAGCCTAAGAGAAGACAGCACGAACCGACCATCAAACCGGCTCGAGAGATGGGACGACGGACGAGGCAGGTTTTTTCTATTCTTTTTTTATTTCAAGACAGAACGATGAAGAGAAAGAGAAGAAAGAAAAAGAAGCAAGAGAAAGAACAGACGAGAGTGACGAATGGATGGATGGTTGGACGGATGAAAGGATGGATGGATGGTACTCACTATGAAACGCGTGTGTGTATGTGGTGAGCGTAGGTGTGCGGTGTGTGTATGTGGGTGTGAGTGTGTGGGGTGTGTGTGATGGGTAGTCTTTTAGAAGCAGGGGGGAAAAGGGAAGAAAAAGACAAGGCGAAGAAAAGCCTGGCTGGCTTATTTGCCCTTGTCTGAGGGAATTTGCCTAGGGAAAAGAGCAAATCCGGTCACGCCCGTTCCGCCGGTTACCTAAGCGATCGTGTGGGAGGCGCGTGTGGCGCGTGTCAAGGGCGCGTCACTCAACATCCACGCGCCCAACACACTCTCTATCTGTCCATCTATCTATCTATCCAGCTATCTAGCTATCTTCTTTCCCTCCTCTTTCTTTGTTCTGATCTTCTTCTTCTTCTATTTTTCCTTTCCTCTTCTTTTCTTTTCCTCTTTCCCTAGGCCTTTCCCCTCCTCTCCTTCTACCCCATAAATACAAACCACAGTTCTACTCCATCCAACCGCCACCGCCTTCCTCGTCATCCGTCAAGTCCTCTTCTACCATCCCCGGTCGATATCCCGGCTTGCGGTCCCACGTCTTTCCGTCAGAGTCCGGTAACGTCCTCAACGGAAGTGCAAGCACATACCACGGGCTGAACCCCCATTTCGTCACGTCAGCTGAGATACCTTGCACGCGCGCGCACACACACACACACACGCAAGGAAGAAGGATACCACAAAGTGTGATCTGTACTCACTACTCTCCCTCACCAACCCGGAAAAATCGTTCGAGATTCCTTCTCGGTCCAAGGTCATACTTGTTTTCCCATCTGACCCCTCGCTCTCTGGCCCGATTGGCATAGTACGCGTTATCGTGCCCTTCCACCGTGGTTTCGCCATGAACGATCTGAAGGACATGCCAGCCAGCCATCACGCCAACGGCCAACCCAAGCGCTAAAGCCAAAGCCCAGACCAAGGTGAATGCGATCCGAGGCGACACGTACGGCCACTGTAAAGGGTGTGTTCGATGGGAAAGGCGGGAGAAAGGGAAAGGAAATCGAATCGGTCAGTCTACGATCAGAAACATACACACCTGAGATCCCATTCTCAATTCACGCACCGGAAAGGAAAGGTTCATCGACGGAAGGAATAGATGCCAGCCCGTGATGGTGAACATGGCCGAGCCCAACACGAGGTAAACCCTTTTTTTTTCGAAAGGTGTCACGACAAGAGCTTTCTATGTAAGTCTCCAAATTAATCACAGCATACGCTCAGAGTAGAACGCACATGAACAAGATAAAATGGGTCTCATTTCGCAAGCCAATACATTGGTTGACCCCTGAGTGAACGGAGAAAGAGAGGATACCATGTCAATCAGATGTCAGTTTAGTTGATTGCCAATCCAAAGTCATACACAACTCACATGGGCACTTGGGTGATACAAACCAAACCAAACCAAACCAAACCAAACCAAACCAAACCAAAGCCCACACACACACACACACACACACACACATATATGTAACGGATCAAACATGGTTCAAGCTACTGCAAACAAGACGAGAAGGCAAGAAGAAGCGTACGTGATGGTCGAACTTTAGAATACAAGTTTTGCATATCGAGCAGTGGTGTGTCCGCTTGGAGATCGATTTGATTACGAAAGACCGCTGGTCAGTCTCTTCTGTTTCCTATCTTGTTTCGCTTCATTTATCGAGCAGGCTTACCTCTGGCTTGGCTCCTCCACACTTTCGGCATTTTCGGAACCTTGGTGTAGGCTCTCGTGAGCGGTCTGCTCCGGTAGGAACTCGGACCTCGCCTTCTGTCTGGCCATCTCCTTCTTCTCTCAGACATGCCTCGACCTGTTCGGCCTCGTCTGTCGGTTGGCTTGCGGATCTAATCGTTCCTGTAGGCCTGGTCCTATCTACCTTCCGAGTAGCCCAGGGCCATTTCCCGGCTCGTTCGGTCCCTCTCCACAGTCCATCCTGAGGTGTTCCAGGCGGAACAGTACAGATTAGATAGTAGTGACCGTACATGTTGATCGCTATCAGACCGGAGAGAACGGAGGAAACGTAGTAGATTGCTGGATGGACGGATGAATGTATCGATGGTAGAACAACCTCGACTATTTATTTATTTTTGGCCCAAAAGTAAGTAAAGATGTTTCGGGAAAGATATAGAGGAGAGGAGAGGAGAGGAGAGGAAGAAAAGAAGATTCGGTCGTCAAGAACTCAGATGAGTGTCTATGTACGGTAAGAATTCGAAGAAGGAGAAGGAGAAAAAGTAGTCTGATGGAAAGTTCCAAAGTAAACAGATAAGGGCTCACAGAACATGAAACCTCCAGACCCCATCATAAGGATGGCAAGAGCGATGAAGACAGGGCCGGCCGCTCCAGTCAGCCAGTTTGCGAACCTAAGGAAGAGAAGCAAGCGTACACGACGGACAGTCAGCACATCACCCACTCTGATATCGAGTAAAACCAGATCACACAGACCACTCGAGACATTTAAAGCATCTGAACACTCGAGGTGCACATCCAGCGCATGGTCTAGCCATAAGTCGATTGGTACGAGAGAGAATGAATGTATATGGCCAACACAGCAAGCGAGCTAGCCTACTGATCTCTTCCTTGGCCAAGATCCAGAAGACTGGATAGGTTAATTGATTGAACGGGAGAGTGCAAGACATTAACCCTAACAAGGGGTGAGTACCTGAACTAACCAGCGTGCTGCCAAGACACGTGATATATGGCTGTACGAAAAAGTCCGAGAACCTGAAAGAACATCCGAGAACGTCGGAGGATGCCGATGCGGATGCCGCGCACGGACATTGGGAAACACGAGCGGAGCGACCGAGGGGCGACCAGGGGGGGGGACGGAGGAGTGTGTGAGGAGGAGTAGGACTGAGGAGTGTGTGTGCGAACGGGGCCTGGTGTGTAAGCCCCAGGGACGGCTCAGGCGCTTCCCAGGCACTTTCAGGGGCACCCAGGCACGGAGATATGAAATCAACGATCGACCCAACTGATAAGGAAATTTGCAAATCGCCCTGATCTCGTTCCTGACTGCGCAGTTTTTCTTTCCCGTCCCTTTTTTCCCATATTTTATGTTTGCCCTGCCATCTTTTTTCCTCTTCCTCCCTTTTTCTCTTTCTCCACCATCTTCATCCTTCCCATCCCATCTCATCTATCTCCCATCTCACCTTCTCCTCCACATCTTCCATCAACCATGTCCAACATCGCCCGAGAGCCCGAGTTCGAGCAGGTGAGATCGTCGTCTTGATATGCCCTTTCTCGGATGATTTGGTTTCCAGAAAGGAGTTGGAATCCATACACGCCAAGGGGTTTTTTCAAAAGAAAAGAGAGAAGGAAAACCCTACAACAGATGCTGATAGGCTTTTTTTCTTGTGTATCTTCTTCCATCTATATAGGCCCTTAACGAGCTTACCTCCACCCTCGCTCCTGTAAGTCTCCCTTGCATTTCTCCTCTCAACACGCCCGTCTTGTCCCGACACTGATCAATCACAATTCTCCCTTCCCAGTTCCTCGCCCAGAACCCCGAGTACAAGAAGGCCCTCGAGGTTGTCCAGGTAAGATCGCGCGCCGTCATGTATCGGTCCGCTGTCGAGGGTGCAAGGGACTCATCCGGCTGAATCCTCCGTACAGATCCCTGAGCGAATCATCCAGTTCCGAGTCCTCTGGGAGGATGACGAGGGAAACGTTCACGCCAACCGAGGTTTCCGAGTTCAGGTAAAGTCGCATCTCTTTGCTCCTTATCAGTACGGAGAATTGAAATCTCATCAAACATACAAATCCTATTTTCTGCCCATCTCATTCAGTTCAACTCCGCTTTGGGACCTTACAAGGGAGGTCTCCGACTTCACCCTTCCGTTAACCTTTCCATCCTCAAGTTGTAAGTCCTTTGCATCATGCTGTGCCACTCCTCAACTCTTTATCCAGAAAGCGATCGTCTTATCTAACGTTTTCCTTTCGTCTCGCTTCTCTCGTAGCTTGGGGTTCGAGCAGATCTTCAAGAACGCTCTTACCGGTCTCATGATGGGAGGAGGAAAGGGAGGATCTGACTTCGATCCCAAGGGACGATCCGACTCTGAGATCCGACGATTCTGCCAGAGCTTCATGGCCGAGCTTTCTCGACACATCGGACCCTTGACCGATGTTCCCGCTGGAGATATCGGAGTTGGAGGACGAGAGGTTGGTTTCCTTTTCGGAGCCTACAAGAAGCACCGAAACGAGTTCTCCGGTATCCTTACCGGTAAGGGACTCGACTTCGGAGGATCCCACATCCGACCCGAGGCCACCGGTTACGGTCTTGTCTACTACGTCAGCTGGATGATCAAGCACGCTGAGGGATCCTCTGCCGGCTGGACTGGTAAGAAGGTTCTTATCTCTGGATCTGGAAACGTCGCCCAGTACGCCGCCCTCAAGGTCATCGAGCTCGGAGGTGTTGTCCTCACCCTTTCCGACTCCAAGGGAGCCCTTCTCTCCACCTCCGCCGAGGGTTTCACCCCTGATGACATCGCCGCCATCGGTGCTCTCAAGCTCAAGCACAAGACCCTCAAGGACTTCCTTGATTCTTCCAACGGAAAGTTCACCTACCACGCCGGTGCCCGACCCTGGACCTTGGTCGAGAAGGCCGATGTCGCCTTGCCCAGTGCGACCCAGAACGAGGTTTCCGAGGAGGAGGCCAAGGCTTTGCTCAAGGCCGGTGTCAAGTACATTGCCGAGGGATCCAACATGGGTTGCACCCAGGAGGCTATCGACGTCTTCGAGGCCAGCCGAGCCGCCGCCAAGGTCGCTTCTGAAGCCTGTTGGTTGGGACCTGCCAAGGCCGCCAACGCTGGTGGTGTCGCCGTGTCTGGATTGGAGATGTCCCAGAACTCTGCCCGAATCCAGTGGACCCGGGAGGAGGTCGATGAGAAGTTGTCGACCATCATGGAGAACTGCTACAACGACTGCTTCAACACCGCCAGGAAGTACGCCGAGGACAAGGACGCTCTTCTTCCGTCTCTTGTCGCTGGTGCCAACACTGCCGGTTTCATCAAGGTTGCCGACGCCATGAAGGCCCAGGGTGACTGGTGGTAAATTACCCCGCCTCTCTCACATTCTTCCCCCTCCCCTTCCGCCCTTCTCTGCCTTCTTTGATCATCTCAATCCTACTGTAATCTTTTTCCTTTAAAATTCGAGATTTGTATCCCCATCGCTCGTGTGGTTTGCCCTGCTATCTTTTCCTCTCCCCCCTTATATTCAGTGCTCTCCCTCTTGGCCTCTTTTGTTTCTCATATGTCTTGGGTTCTCCTTCCTCTGCTGGCTTATCTTATATCGTCTACGACATGATGATCTTCTTTCGCCATTTTCTTTCCCCCTTGAACAACGGCTCTTGCGCGAGCTTGCCCACATGCAAATGCAAACATATATCATTTGATCATGATCATAAACATAAAGAGAAACACGATACAGCAAGCAGGGGCATGGGCATACACAACAAGCGTTATCAACCAGAAAGAAACAAGTATATCCTATCCGCGCTCTTCAAATAGTCACATTCTCCGTGAAGAATTTCTCCCATTCGGCCTTCCCGAAGGAGGAAGAAACAGAGTTGTCGATCAGACCATCAAACAACGCCGTCGGCTAGATATTTTAAGGTTACAGAGTTCACAAAGATAGATAAGCAATCAGACCGAGTACAAAGGAAAAAAAGGAGATAGGACAGGTAAAACGGAGAAAGGAGAAAACGAACTGTGACGTGGATTCCGTTTTGTCTACCGATTTTGACTGTTCGAGTCCAAGCAAGAAAAGGGGGGAGAGACGGATGCCAGATTCAGTACTTGAAACAAACAGGACATAATTCGTGACCTTATTCTTGGAAGAAAGACGATCTTGATATGGTAGGATTCCAGCACAGAGGAAGATTGAGCCAGAGGAAAGTAAGAACAAACTGTTATATTTCAGATCATCAGTCACGCTGACTCCTCCGTTAGGAGTCGTCTTGGGGGTGATCAGCTCGAGTATCTGGGACTTCTGAGACGGGTTCGACAAGACTTTGCCAGCGACTTTTTACCATCGGTTCATATGCCATAGACCAGAAGAAGAAGAAAAAGAAGAAGAAGAAGAAGAAGAAGAAGAAGAACATCAACACCATAGATGATGAGGTTGCGAGAGAAACAAAAAGAGGGAAGGAAGAAGACGAACGATCCTGAAGTTTCTCTCTGATCTGGACAACAGTCAATCCGCTACTCGGTATATCAAAGAACGCCGTTTGGTTCTCGAACAAAAACGTCGTGTACTCCCAAAACTTCGTCGGCTCAACTTTACCAAACGCCAGAGCTGACTCATGCAAGTACGTAGATGAACCATGCCTATAGGTTGTGCGCGGGTTAGTATCTGATCAAGTGCGATGAAGAGGAGGGAAGAACGAACCAGGGTTGAGGTTGAAGTCTTATGATCAGTTGAACTTTCGATTCATACTTCCCTCCTTGGTTGATCACTAAGTATAGCCTCGCCCAATCAAATCCAGTCGGTAGATCGATGAGCCTTTCATATCGTCTGATCGTTGCATCGAGAATGGAGAATAGAGATAGAAATTGAACTAGACGTACAGGGCAAAACGTTCTCATCTAGGGATTTGACGATCTTTGCCGAGAACGGACAGAGATAATCAATCCAGACCTCAAGCGTATGAGGAGATGATGGCGAGCCGATTCGGAGGAAAGAAAGGGAAGGTTTAAGAGACATGTTGGAGCGTTATCGATACTGTTGCTTGACGGAAAGGATGATGGTTATTATAAGAGATTGAAAAAAACTAAGAGAAGGTGAGTATATAATCAAAATGATGACAGAACGCGCAACGCAAACGTCATCTGATAAGACAAGCTGAGAAACCCTCGGGGATATCATTCTTGACAAAGAACACACGATAGGACAGAGGTGGTTCATCAAGAATTCTTCTCTCGCAGAGAAGATTGGAAAAGACATACAAGAAGCGAAACACAGATATAGGAAGGGAATACCATGAGGAAGAGTCAAAGGATGACTACGGGCATAGGCGAGCAAGGAAAAAGAACAGGAGAGCGAATTCAAGATTATGTACAGGACTACAGCGCAGAGCGGAAAAGCATGGGGTTGTTGGGCGAGGCCATCTAGTGAGAGCTTCCTGGATATCGAGATGTGTAGAGCGTCGAGGCTAATGGCGAAGTAAAGAGGAGAGAAAGAGGAAGAAAGAGAAGATAATGGTTGGATCTGAGTGCACACAGTGTACAATCATTCTATTAGATAAAAGATGAAAAAAAAGGGGAAATATACATGGTTATTGGACAGGTTAAACAGTTTTGGGCTGAAGGTTAAGGGTAAAGTCAGATGTAGCGATGATAGCGCTGTTTGTATCCTTAGGAATCTCCGGGTCTCGAGCGATCGCACTAAGTTCGACAACATCATCAGTTCAAACTGTCACAGTATTTCTATAAAACAAGAGGAAAAGAAAGAAGAAAAAAAAAACTGACAGATCTCGGATCCGATCAATCAAACGCAATCTGTTTCTCCAACTGGTAGTATTCTCGAATCCCTGGATGACCATTTTGTAGTTCTTGCAGATCATATCCGCCATCTGCGCGAGCAACCGAATGAACGAAGGCAACGCCGTAGCCGAGACGATCTTGAACTGACCGACTGGGCCAAACTCTGGGAGACCTTCGACCCGTTGTATGGTCACCTTAAAGAAGTTGTGCTCATCTGGGTTGTCGTGCGTTCTGGATGTTCCAGCCGAGTGAGGAGAGATGACGATATTGCAAAACTGGAAATCCGTTTTGAGAGTATCAAACGCATAGTCCTGGCCGGAATCATTGAATACCACTCGGACATGGTCGTTTCCGATCGGAGCCGACTTGTTCAGGTACGGTCGGTCGCCCTCGTTCAATGGCAAGTTTGGCATCAACGTCGCTACATGGAAGGCGAGGATCGCAAGGTCATCCCACCAGGCGTAAGTGTATGTTCCGTGGATAGCTTCATCCGAGGTATCCAACCCTGTTGGAATATCCTTCTGATCTCGGAGCTTGACAACTCGGCCGAGCCGATGGAGGAACCTAGTGTAGTTCTCGGAACCATCAACATTACTCAGTATCTCCTCTTGTTTCGTTTGACCAGCGCCAACGTAGAGGACGGCGACCTGTTGAATATCCACCGGTGGATTGTTTACATCCATATTTTTAATTGTTCGGAGAGACCCAGCGTCCGTAACGAGTCGAGCAGAATTCGACATGTTTGTGGGCTCAAGAGGGTAAACACAGAATTGGGAAGCTACAAAGCTAGGGTCCACCCAGACTTCTTTCCTTCTCTGCGAAGGCACCACTCCTGACCACACGAAGTCCGGATCAGCCGATTTCGGGTTCGAAGGCGCCACTGGTGTAGTAAGTACAGCTTGAGAGATCTCTTCACGGCATGCGGTCTAAACCATAAGTAAGGAAGAAGTTTGAATATGGTTAGCAGCACATCGAGAGCAATGACGAGAGCAGCAAGAGAATATGGTCTCACGGTCTCTTCGCCCTGATCATCACTCTCCGACCTTGGGTTTTGGTCACCAACCAATACAGCCGCCAACGATACTAGATCTGCTCCATCGTTCCCTAGTCCGATGAACGGCACATTCTCCAACTTGGCCACTATAGAAGTCGATCCTGAAGGACGGATCGTGTCAATCTTGCACCATCCTGACAACTTGTCAGTCGTGACCTTAATGATCGATGTCCCAATTACCCAACTCTTCTCATCGTAATGACTTGGGTCCTTATCCAAATCAGGCAGGACAAGATCGCCCAAGAACGACGGGGCCGGCTTAGGATCGGCATTGGCGTACGCATAACGATGAAGGAAATCTACGCAGACCTCAGACCGTTTGTCCGTGTCTTGGGGCGATCGTTTCGCCTGCATGAGCTTTTTTGTAATGAATGGAATGAACCGGGGTCGCTGTGATGCCGGAAGGAAGAGGAACCAAGAGTAAATGATCAAATATGCCAGCTGCAGCATGTGCTGAGACAAAACCGCTGCCGTCCGTTGAGCGGCTGTCGCATCCGCCCCTGGAGGCACAGTAACCGACTCGTGATGGGTGGTGATGATGTTCAGAATAACAGCAAACACAAGCTCGTACTGCTGAGGCGTAAAGTTTGAGTATAACTTTGGTTTGTAGCTCACACAATAGAGAAACTCGAGAATGTGGATACTGAGGGATACATTCGACGTTAGAGCAGACAAGGTGGAGAGAATGCTTGGGAGCTCCTTTGCCAGGGGAAGGACAAGCTCATCGATTGCCATGGTGAGCGCGTGGATGCAAGCTTTTCCGGTCGATTCAGTCGACCCAGTGGCAGATACCCCGGTATGGAACGCCCGGATCAAGGCTGAATGCTGCTGAGAGCCAAACTGTCGATGATAACTAATAAGAACATCGAGAGACTGATAGGCTACTGCCCGTAGGTCCGCCTTCCTAACGCCAATCGGTAGGTTTTTGCTGATTGGCAGACTCCCACCAGGACCTAACCATCCACAAAGACCATCGAGAAGCCTGCCGAGCTGCTCCTTTGCTCTAGGACCACAGAAAAAGTGTTGGTTCGATAGCTGTGCCGGGAAGTAACAAAGCAGGTAGGACACCAACTCCCACTCTCGTTCATCATTCAGGATCTCTATCAATACCTTCAAATATTCTGAAACGGGCAACCAGATTCCCCTAGGGATTAAAGATTGATTCCCTGTACCGACCACGAATGCTCGTTGTGGATCGAATGTGTTGAGCCCGAAGCTTCCAATTGACATGTTGGACAACTCGAACGCCAATGATTCCCCAAAGAACCAAAGTGGATTTTGGATAATATCTCTGGATGATCCCATTTCTGGCAATCTAGACCGACTCCTACTTGCATTGCCCGGTCGGCTACGATCTCGATCTCGCGTAGGGTTCCTTCCGCGTTCCATTCGGTCGTTCGATGAGGACGACTCGGCCTGAGCCGCATATCTCCCACCTCGACCTCGACGGGCTTCAGCTGGATCTGGAGCAGGCGTTTTGTCGCTCATTTGAGGATTTCTTCCTAGAAGCGAGGCAGTATGACTAGCATCAATGTTACTCGTCACGAGAAGTCTGTGACGAGTGTCCGCTCGAAGATGAAGTAACCATTGAAGAAGAAGCAACCGAGCCCTTGGACAACTCGCATGCATGTTTGGTCGTGAAAAGTCGGAATTTCGACGAGCGGGCGAACCCGTTCGGGAGGCCGAAGATATGGATGAGCCCATATGAGGTCTGAGAAGATCGAGTATGCTTTCAAATAGAGTGATAGATCTGATCGATCTGATCGTTTTGTCCGCCAAGGGTACTCGTTGAACCGCGGCGATCTGAGGACGGAAAGTGATTTTGATAAAGATAGTAACCAGCGCAAGACATGCATTAAATGATTTTGAAGCTGGAGGAGGCGTAGGTGGGGTCTGGGCAAGCGGGCTGTGCGTAAACTTCGTAGGCTGTGGGATATCTGAGGCAGACACCGGAGTAGACGATCCGGAGGGCGAAGAGGCCGGCAAAAGAGAGAATGAAGGGAGACTCGACATATCGGCGATTGAGCCTTCAGGCGAGAGCAGAGGAGAAATCATCCCTATGGCATCGTAGAGACGAGATGGAGGCGGAAACGCTCCCACCGCCCGATTGTTTCTGACGATCGGATAAAGAGTAAGAAGAGAGAAAAAAACCGTGATATCAAATCAACATACTTCAATCCTACGAAAAAAAATAACTATAGGACTCACAAGGAAGAGAACGAAGAGGATGCGGAAGCCAGGCAGGCAATCCCAACAATCAGCTGTCTGATCCTTTCAAACAATAATTTTGGTAAATCCGAAGAAACGTCCACCGTCAGACCTCCTTCCGCTGTTCCGGCAAGAGGAGAGCCCTCTACAGCCTGGACGTCTTCATCACCGAACGACCCATCATCCTGGTCTAATGTCTCTACAACAGCCCCATCGATCAAGACCTCCCAAGCAGCCTTTTCAACATCCTCGTCCTTTTCTTTCTCCAACGTGACTTCCAACAATGGAAGAACGACTCGTTCCAAGAATGCCTGTCTATCTTCAGCAACATCCTTGATTCTACTATAAACTTGTTGGAAGAGTAACTTTGCCATATCTTTTCTCGCTTCTGGGTAGTCGCGACCGGAAGAAGGCTGAGCAATGAAAACCACGTGTGAAAGCCGATCGAGGTTATCGAGCCAGCCTATACAAGTGGGTATACACAGATCTTCCGTCCGATAATGTTCAATCAACAATATCGTCGCTGGCTGAGAGATATTTGCAGGAAGATCAAGTAAGAGCAAGGCGAGTCCTCGAGGTAGACGAAGCGAAGGTACGGCCGATGTCGCTCGACCGTGATTGACATAGGTGACCAATCGTCGAGGGAGAATTCTGCATAATCGTCCGAATAGGTTCAATATATCCGGACAGTCGAGACTTTTCGACGCATCGTGGAGTTCCATCTCTCGAACAACTGTGAATCTTTTCCCGTCTGGATACCTGACGAACGAAGAGAATTGTTTTCCCAGAAACCCCAGAGGGAGACAATTACTGTGAGCACTCTGACATAACCTGACTATTCGAACTAGACATCAAGAAGATGAACGCCATACCTAAATCTTTCAACCCATCCTTTAGCGTGTCCCAAAAGCTTGACAACCAGATCACCCTCCCCTAGATCCCGGTCCATCCCTTTATCAGCCGCTGACTCTAGCACATCATCCAACACGAGTAAGACTTCCAGATCAATCGGCATCCATCGCTCTCTCTCCTCATCCGACGCGTTCTTGCATCGGTTCAGGGCCATGCCGGAGATGAGCCTGGTTGAAAAAGTGGATAGATCGAACGTAGAAAGGAACGATGAAGATAAAGTGACGATCGGGGCGGACGCATAGAGAGAGGAGGCAGATTCAGGCATGTCGGATGGGCCGGTCGGGTTCGACTGAGCTTTTCGGTAAGAGTAAGCTTCACTAAGCGCACTTCGGATGCATCTATATGATTGATAACCAAGAAAGGAGGTTTCTTAGCGAGCATGCAAAACACTTGAACACATAAACATAACGAGAAGAGCAGAGAGACACTCACTTAACAGCTCCTCTGACCACACCAATCTCCCAGTCATCCGGTTCATCCCAGGTTTCCACTTTTTTTCCAACTATCACCGAACCAGCCAGCACTTGCTCCAGTACGGTACCAAACCTACCCGAGAAACCTTTCCCAAAGAGCTCTCTGAGAGCTTTCCAAGCCTCCTTCTCGCTCTCCCCACCGAGGGTCATCATTGCAAACATGATCCTACTCGCCGGAAGAAGAATTTCGTCTGATAGCATGTGTGGCAGCTTTTTTGTCAGTGTGGAGAGCAACCGGAGTAGTGTCCGAGCCAATGGATGGACCGGCGAGGTAGACAGACCACCCTGATGGGCAGTCGAAGCTGTCGACGAGGGCGCATATGTTCCTGGGCCACCACCACCAGCGCCGCCTGTGTTTGACGCGGAAGAAGAGATCGCAGAGGAGAGCGCAGCAGCCGAAGTGAGTGATGGAAGAGGAAGACTGGCCGCCGGGGGAGAAAACGCGGTGGTCAGCCCGGTTTGAGCGGGAGTAACATTCGAGGTCGACCGACCGGGTCCGCCGCTGTTGTTGGTGTAGCTTTTGGCAAACGAGTTAGAGGTTGACGTTGTCGAAGGCGCTTTCCCCCCTCCGCTGCCCCCGCCAGAGACTGAAGGCGACCTAGAGTGTCTTGTTTGGGTGGTCTGCTGTTGTTGCTTGGACGGAGAGCTTGATCGAGGGTGATTGCTGTTCGCGGATGTCGACGACGGCATGGCTTCTCTGTAGGTCGCCGAGTTCGAGAATCCGGCTCTGCCTCTAGGTGGAAACAAATTGATCGGACTGGACGATGTTGTTTTTGGACTGCTCCCGTAACCGTGATAAGACGAGCTCGAGCCTGTCTCATCCTTTTCCTCACCTGTGGAGAGCGCGACGGTACGTTCGTATTCGGATGCCCGCCGTCGTTTTGGTCGGCCGGCAACAGCGGAGCCAGAGAGACCGGGTCGAAGACCAGCGGTGACATCCAAGCCTTGCCAGGCCAACCGACCGAATAGCGCCATCAATATTTGAAGGGAATTCGGTGTGAGAAGAGAGCCTTTTTTATGAATGATGAAAGAGAGAAGATCGAGGGTATCTAGCAGGACGCTCTCGAGTGATGGTGGTTCTGTCTCGTTTTGTCGGGCAAGCCGTGTGGATTGAGAAGAATTGGCCTACAAATGCGTATTAAATGGTCGCAGAGGTCAGTACGCCTTTTGATAAAAGAGAGAAAATCCTGCATGCAGAATGAATGGAAAAAGACACATACTTTGACTGAATCCTTCATCACAACCGGCATGTTCTTCGAAGCTGAACCAGATTGGATCAAGCCCAAAGTGGCAAACGTTGTATATTCACCTGGTGATGAACCGACAGCGACGCTCATACTCCAAGCGACCGCCAACTCTTCTGCCCACGCTTTAAGGCCACTGACGATCTCGCTCCAGTCCCAACCATCCCTAGCGAGAAATTCCCTCTCTGTCGGTTTCGGTTCATCAAGTCCATCTGGTTGCTTGCCGGTTGCGGCATGGGTTTTTCCTCCGAGCAGCAGGGCGCGCATACAGGCCACCTTGAGTTGAATCTCTTCCACGCTAAATGAGAGACCAGCCGGGTCTAAAATACCCGACTGACCTATCGCTTTCGATTTGACCGGGCGACAAAGAATGATACGGAGAAAGGCAGCGAGTACGAGCGGGGATAGATATGATGGCGGGGACTTTGAGAGGAGGGCGTACAGAAGGTTGAAACCGGCGAGTCTAAGAGCGAGCGGATGAGAACCGTCACAAAAGGTGTTGATGACCTTGAGCAGGTTATCGATCACGATGTTTGACGGCATGTTCGCAGAGGGTAGAGAAGATAAGGCGACGGCCGGGCTGTCTGCCGAGATGAACAACGGAAAGAGATCGGTGATGACATTTGCGTCGAGGATCCGGTCCGTCAACGCCTTTGCCTGTAATTCCATCGACCTGCCGTCTTCGATCTGAACAGTCACACCAGGTGCATCCTTGTCATCGTTGGTTGGAAGGGCGCAACCGGAGCCAAAAATTCGTTCGGAACCTAACCAAAGGCTCTGGAGGATATCCTGAGCGGTCTTTCCTTCAAACAGTTCGCCACGGTTGGCGGACGCGATGTCGTCGGCAGAAAGAAACGTGCGTTTTGGCCGATGGACAGTCTGGAGCTTTGACCTTGAGGGTGAGTTTGCAGCCGTAGCCGGAGTCGACGATGCAGGAGAGGGAGTGGTAGGGGGGATCTGGATGGGAATCGATCGATGTTGTCTGACGGATGATGTCCTAGAGACTGTCGAGCCAGAGGCCGAGGCAGGAATCGAATGGTCCGGAGGTCTTCTGGAAGGCGAGGTATTGCTCTTTCTGAATAAAGAAAAAAAGCCGGCTGGATGAAAGAAAAGCGGGGAAAGAAACACGAAAGAGAGATAAGCGAACGTCTTCCTCCTTTGGGCACTACATGCTCAAGCTAGAGGGACAGAGAGCAAGAGCAAGAAAGAACGAAGAGAACAGACTCTTGGTGACAGTAGCAGGCTCAGAGTGTTCGACAGGTCTCGTCGAGCTGGAGCCAGTACCGAGGGAGGCAGCGGCAGCAGAGGCAGCTGCAGATCCAGAGATCAAGCCAGGTGTAGCAGTCGTAGACTTGTCGGTCACAATGTTTCCAGAACTGGAGGAGGCTGGAAGCGGATGATGATGGGCTCCCCCGGAAGATGTCGAGGAAGACCCAACCCTGTCTCGATGGGTCGGCGAGGGCGGTGGGGGCATAGCTTGTGGGTAGATGAACAGAGGCAGATCCCAGGAAGCTGCTTGTAAGACGAAACAGAAGGTGAAAAGAGCCAGATGGGACGATGGCCTCTGACTAGAATCGATGTGTACGAGCCGAGACGAACGAAGACGGCGACGACAATGCCGGGCTGATGATGGATGGCGGGTGAGGAATATTTAGGAACAGGATTGCCGATGAGATGCCCTGATTAGGATTTTTCTGTAGTTCCCATTAGAAGATCTGATTGGAAATTGTAATGATTGCCTGTTCGATTTCCAACATAGATCATGTCTATTCCCATCAGACCAGGTTTGTAGTGCCCAGCAACTTTGTACAGATACGATGGCTCTTCTACACGTACATATGGGTCGATATCATCTGCTATGAGGAGAGAACAGGGTGTGCAAGTACGAGTTGTGTGTATAGCAAGTGTGACCGCTGCTTTCTATGGGTTGAGCCGTAGCCAGAGATTCTGCCTGTCGATATGTATACCGCTTGCGCGTTGTATGACGATTCGACAACAACGAGAGTTTGAACACCATACACTCTAAGTTCTTGCCATCACCGCTAGTCAGTCAGCAGAAGAAGATCACTTGGATAGAACAGAGAACGAAGAGATCGATAGAGAGGAAAACACCATCCAGACAGACTTTGCACTCGTTCATGTTCAGGCCTGATACGTCAACCAGGCAAGGCTGAATTCGTCATCCATTCGTCGAGCAATTCTCCTTTGGACAAACCATCGTATACAAACATCGACAACATGCAACATACACCCACACATCCATGATCATACCCGATCCACTGCCGGCCGTATGGCCAACAGCTGTCAGGTACATTCTTCCCTGGGCTCTTATCCTCGTCCTTACCAGGCTGTCTCAGCAAGCAAACACTCGGCCAGTCAGGCTCGTCGTCGGTGCGCTCACCCTCGCGTCCGCTAGGTGTTGGCTCGGGGGTGTCCAGTTCAAGGATCCGTTCTGGTACTGGTTCAATCATTTGCTTTCCCTCGGCTTGGCAGCAGTGAGCCTCTGCAGCTTGTTCTCGACATTCTATCTCTTGTCTGGCTCATTTGTTTCCTTTGATCTGGTCATAGATCCTGTTGGTTGTCCCACGGCTCTGTCTACTCTCGGATCCATACCTGCCAAGTAGAAAGATGGATCACCCGGTTCTATGCTTCCTCTTTCACCCACTTGGCCAAGACTTTCAGCCGATCCCTCCGTTCTTTCAGCCTGCCCGACCAAAACCGACGAGATCGGGCAAACCATTTACCAACAGGGAACACCTCTTCCGCTCTCTCAGAGGGTTTGCCCTTATGGCGCTCATCCTCGGTTACGTCCGCTCGTATGTGCCAACTCTATGGACGACGGATGAGTCGGTTCGATTCTCAATTTTCGAGAAACTATCTCGACCGAGTCCGTTGCTACCGGCCGGAACACCAGCCTGGGTCGAAGGTTGGCTGGGTGGGATTGCCCTGGGTGGTTTCGTCATCTGCTTCCTAGACGCAGGTTATCACACCTATGCATTCATGCGAGGCGCACAAGGAGAGCCCGGTTGGGGACGGATCACTCGATCCGCTTGGGCTGCTACCAGCATCCATTCTTTCTGGACGACTCACTGGCATCCACTCTTGTCTACGTTCACCCAGTTTTATACCGCCCTTCTCATCCCCTCTCGTTTGCCTTCTTCCATAAAGAACGTGGCGAGATCGTTGATTGCGTTTGCCATCACCGCGCTCACACATGATCCTTCGATTCTTCCGTCCGCTACGGTGAACCCCCATCCGTCGATCCTTGGTGGAGGGGTCACAAAGTTCATGCTTCTTCAATCACTAGGACTCGGCCTGGAATATATGTTCAGAGCAATCACAGGAAAACGAGTCGGCGGATTTCTTGGTTGGATATGGGCGATGGGCTTCTTGGGTTGGACAGCCAGATGGGCGGTACAGGGTTTTGTGGATTATGGTCTGGTCAGAGGTATGGCTCTTTTGGGTCAGAAATGGTCAGGCTATCTTTCTTGAGCTCGATTTTCTTTGTTTTCTATCCTCTTTCTTCTTTTTCTGTTTCTGTATCTCTCCGTATTCTGAGGTTGAGTTCGCGTTTAGATTGACCACATGTGTAGACGTAAGGCTGAGGTTTCAAATCCATCTGTAGCGTTTTTCGTCTTTCAATCCTCTCTCAACTATCTTCTGCATAACGTTCCGTCGAGTTTCTTATCAGAAGGGCAGGTTCCCTTCAGTTGATCAGACGGGTACATCACCACCTGTATGAACGATGCACGCCACATGTTGCAAGGCTTGATTAAATGAAAGAGAAGAACAAAGACCTTCTTTTCCATATGACCCATGTATACCGATCGATTAGCTTAATGATTAAAGAGGGTGGTATCAGAACAGGTAGAGAAAGACGAAGAGCAAAAGAAAGACAGAAAATACAACAGCGATTTGACGTCCACAGTAGTCCTTTCGCACGAGTGGCAATTAACGAAAAGAGAACAACACGAAGAGGTGAAAAAGTAGGAGGCGGATTACTGATGAATGTGAGCAACGAAAAGAACACTGTGCGATAACGAAAAGAGAACAAGCTAGCCTTAATATGAGACAAAAGAAAGAAAGAAAGAAAGAAGAAAAAGAAGAAGAGAAATAAGTTAATTAGATCCAGAAGAAGCCAAGAACCCCCGAACCAAGGAGGAGAACGGTCCATCGGTCCAGTCCAGTGATGGTTCTAACACCGAACGAAGTCCCACTGGTGGACTTGGATGAAGCCTGAGCGACCACTCCACTCGTCGTCGTCGCTGTTGTGGTAGTAGTCGGTGCGTAGTAGCTCTGGAAGGGAATTCCGGTATAGGACGACACATCACTACTCGCACCGCTTGTCGACTTCGTTCTCGTAGCAGTAGTGGTTGAAGAGGCGGAAGAAACAGCAGTAGCACCGGCGGCAGCGGTGGTCAATGCCGTCGTCAACGAGCACGTATTCTCGGCCGTTTTCCAGAGAGCCTCAATCTGAGTGATCTGAGTAGTACCAAAGTAGCCTTCTTCATTGAGTTCCACACATGATTCACAGGTCTGACCGTCGTTGATGATCGCTTGTGTACACGCGCAAGTATCGGTTGTGCAGGCCTTTACAAGAAAGGGAAAGAGATACACAGTGAAGAAAATATCAGACGAAAGAGCGATAAAAAACGGCCAGTTCCAGAGATAAGCGAGCTTACAGCGACGTCTGATCGGATGGCTGCGCAGTCGGATACACAAGCTGATGTACCAACGCTAGCGAGCCAGGTGTTAATCGCGGTGAGTCCGGTTGCGCCAGCAGCAGTGGTCGCCGCCGCTCGGGCAGAGGTCGAGGAAGAAACCACGGCGGACGACTTTTTTTTCAAGTTAGAACAAGTGTAAGTCGACAGAGTTTCATAATTGACCAGAACATGTTATTAGGAAAGAATGGGACCCACAGATGATCGCACAGATGACGCAGACGATGATGAAGAGACCGAAGCCGAAGACGAAGATGTGGCAGCAGTAGCAGTGGTCAACGTAGGAACAGTGGTCAGGTATCCTTCGGACACACACGTGTTTGCATAAGCTGGATCAGATGAGCAGACGAGAACGAGAGAGCAGGCGGATGTTAGCGCGATTAGAAGAGAGGTGGCTAGGGACAATGATTGCATGGACGTACCGTTGAACCCTGCGAGGATGGTCGCTCGGGCTGATCCGGCAGTGATCTCACAGTTCATGCAAGTCACCGTCACCGCCGAGGCCGCACACGCACATTCATCCTCTGTACAGCTCTGTAGTGAAGCCATTCATCACAGTTAGTGAGAAAGAAGAAGAAAAAGGTTCAGGTTTAAGCATAACCGATGGAAAAGAAAAAGAATGGTATGAGAAAAACAAGAAGGAAACGATAGGCAGAGTAAAGAGAGACGAATATATCAGACGGACGTTAGATTGTGCGACCATCGAAGCACATAAGGTCGTGCAACCGGTGGTCACATAAGACACCGGACCATCGATCAAATCGGTCAAGGCTGCGGTAGTGGTCGTTTGTCTCTTGCTGAGGAAGTGCGAGTTATCAACGGACGGATGGGCTATAGCCGTTTGGAAAGCTGAGAGCGTGAGGACAAGGAGGGCTAAGAAGTCGAAAGAGGCCATGCGTCAGTCTGATATCTGCATGAGTTCTCAAAACCACACATGCAAACACTCACCTGGAAGCATTGCTGTTAGGACACAACAGGTCTGGCACACAAGAGAAAAATCGATAGGATGGTTGAGCGAGACCGGTGAGGATGGATAGAGAGAAAGAAGGATGGGAAAGAGAACGAAGAGCGATAAACCCAAACAACCTTACGTAAACCGAATCACGTGATTTATCGCGCGAGAAGTGATAAAGGCGCACCCACGCTCACGATTTATTGTTCTCTTACCTCAAACACTCAGCTTTCACAGGCGGGTCAGTCCAGTTGTCGATAGGGATTTTACATTGTATCTCTCTCTATGGGTGTGGTTTGATCTATAGAAGCATAAAGGTACATATACATGCATCGCATCGCGTCGTGTCACACCTCAATACTACATAAGGAGAATCCAAAAGCTACTCATCCTCTGGTTCTTCCTGATGAATTGTCGGTAGATTCACAGCTTACCAGAGTATGACCAAATCAATGATGAACCTTACGATGATACCTACACCGAGAGGATCTGTCGCATGGAATTTACCGAATATAGAATGGAAAATTGTCGGCGTCCATAAGACTAGGAGTAGAAAGAGGACCAGAGAGAAGAACCAGATCAATAACGATCGAGACCGGAGTAGTGATGCAGATGAAAATAAGAAGAACAAAGAGCAACATACGAGCGGTGCCGATAACTTGAGTCCAAGAAAAAGCCGGAATCGACCCTGCGAAAGTTTTTGACCTCCAATTCAGCAGTATCTGCGACAACATGGCCATCATCGATAGTGATGTCCTGAGAGAAGCTCCATATTCCGGCAACCTAAGCCTTCTTGACCAAGTCAAGATTGTCTTCAAAGAAGAGTGAGATACACGAGAGGAGTAGAATTTATCGGGGGCTCGGAGGTATGTTGGGCTGATGAGATGGGGAAGTTCAGGTAAGTGTGTTAGGATGATCGTTAGGATGAGAACAAACTGAATTGGAAGATCGGATCAGTGACATCCCTTCCATGTACCACCCTTGACGTTAAGCCGATGGTCATGTAGAAAGAGGCAAGGGGACATACCAAGCCTCTCTGCGTCCACGTGAATTTTTGATCTGATCTCCTGCTTGTCCTCTCCGAGTGTGTTCTTCCAAATATTGCAAGTCCCACAGGGATCAGGCCACTCCAGCCGTTCCATATGAAGCCGATGCCCCACCAAAGACAGGTCCACCGCCAAATAGAAACAACGTTGATCACCTGAACTGCGCCCGCTAACCATGCAGAGTTGTTACGGTCATAGCGATGTATCCAATAAGAGAGTGCTTCGTACAGACTGCTGAAGATTAGATAGAGAATGGTCGGTGGAAGACTGAGCCCCGTGCTCGAGGATCGGGAAAGGAGATAATATATTTGAAGTATGGACCCGAGAGGATATCGGATCAAGCCGCCGATGACAAAGAAGACGGAGCGAAGGACAGGTCGTTTGGTGTATGTGTGGCTATTTCCAAAGATAGCATCTGGGAGTCAAAAGACAGACGAACGATATGTTAACAGACGGCCGATCAGGAAATGTGGAAGATCAGACAGCCGAGAACGATTTGTCAGGAAAAGATGATTTACTCAAGAAATCCATTGTTTCCAACGTATTGAATTCGCTATAGGCACTAATATCGTATGGGTCATATATTCCATTGCCAAAAATCCGTTCACGGCTATTTTCATTAACCGTATCGACAGTCATTATCTCTGGAATTGATAGCAGATCAAAGGTGATGTGCCAGGGAAAGATAAATGGATCTGCTTAAATGTTCGAGGAGCAGAGAAAGGAGAAGATTCGATGAGCGCGCAGGAGATAGGGAGAGCAAACCCTTCTGTCTCGGCTTTTGGTCCCTGCTTACCAGATTCGGTGTTAGAAGACTCGTTGATACGAGGCAGGATGACCCAGTCCTCAGACCCCGCTGCATGGTCGCCTATGAGAAGTATATACCTCCAGAGAAGGAGACAAAAGCGTTTAGGGTGAAAGATCGCCGTAATAGTATCGGCCAGAGGGTTGTCTTGGAAAGAAGAAAAATACCGAGAAGATTACATACGTAGTGTCATATAGGGTCCATAGAAAGAAATGTCATCGGGCACAGTAACCCAATCTCCTTCGGTATAATCATCGGGAAGGACCATATCAAAGTACTGGGTGATCTGAGACCGGTAATGACCTATATCACTGAAAGGAGCGCGGATGAGCTCGACCCATGGGTTTAGAAAATCCCATGTGATTGTTAACTTGATAAGGGAACCGTAGCCCAAATCGACAAGAGGTTTCCGAACCGGAGACGGTAAGCGCCCACATAACCTGCGCCTTGATTTCCTATGTAACAAACTACAACGAGAGATGGCCAACCTGCTCAATCCCCACATCATGCCGCTTTCTATTATACCTTTCATAATCATACTTTGGTGTCTCTTTAACCGTAGAGAGCCAGCTCCTGGACTTGATCTTGATGTTCACATCCCGTTTGAAAGATAACCACCTTCTTGGATCTGGAGCATCTTTGCTCTCTTCGGTTTGATTAAGCTGACGTTCGTCTTCGTAGACCCATCTTGGCGTACCCCAGCTGGCCCATTCATCGATGACAGGCCGTAAGGCAAACTCTTTGACAGCTCCAGAATCATAAAATGCGTTGAGCGATTGCGAAGCGTTCTCCAGACGTGAACCACCATGGGTATAGTTGAAAAGAGGATCTGTAGGACGAGCGAGCTGTCGAAGATAATGCTTGGTCCATAGGTCGGGATTTGGGAAAGGATCCATAGGGCGCCATGGCTCAAACTCCGCCATCTCTACTCGAGGTGGATCAAGAGAGCTCAGTACAGGATCGGGATCGGATGGAACGATTACGAAGGTGTTGACGATCTCGGGAAAGAAGGTCAGAGGCTCATAAAACTGGGATCTACTTTTTGCAAGAGGACGGAGAAGAAGAGGTCAAAGAACTGTACTTGGGATGACGAAAGATAACGATCAAGAGATGCCCAAACTGACAGAATATCAAGAGGAATAGTCAGATTAACCGTCTTTCCGAAAGACTTTTCGGTAGAGTTGAGGCTGATTCGAGAGAAAACGATCTGGCTATAAAGCGACTGCCAATCTCCGAAGGCCCATTCCTCTGGAAGGAAATTACCTAACCATCGAAACTCGTCGCCATTTGGCATCCTTTTTCCAAATCTGATAAACACGCTGGCTACGACGTCAAACTGAGGAACTTGTCCGCCATAGTAGCTAGTTACGGCGCTGAAAGGATAGGACGTTGTGGTTTTCCAATGAGGATCAAGGACCATGCGCCAGAAATACCTAGCCGCTGAGATGACAAGGTAGACAGCTCCACCACAGATGCCGAGGGCAGCCAGGAGGGTGATCAAGACGGGTAAACGACGACGAGTCAGAACGGGTTTCCTACGGGTTCGGAGGGACAAGCGGTCATCGGCTAAATCCAAGATGGAATCTGTAGGTACGTTCTCTCGAGTGAGAGGAGTGAGTGTGTATTCCTCCATGATGGAGGATTCAAGTAGATACTCTCATCTTATCTGACATGTCGTTTACTTTCACTCTACCCTGGCAAGATGATCAGACGAACAAGGTTTGGAGGTAACGAATCCAACCCGGAACACATCATCGGGATCTCATCGGGGCCACACCGGCTCCCGCTGCGCCTTCTCCCGTATCGGCGCCCGAAGCTCACTCGGCCTGGTCTTCCGTACCAACATCAAGCTCAGACCAGACGTGTAGGTGGGTATGTCGCAGATGATTGTCTGTTGAACAAGGAGCAGCAAGGGTTGGTCCGAAAGCGAGATCAGTATGCCATTGAAGAGTCCAGTTGGTCTGGATGCCAAACGTCAATCAACCGCAGCGCACACTTGCTCTTTGTACACGCTCGGTTTCCGACACAAGCACCCATAGCGTACAACGTACACACATGCACACTCGAAACACCTGACACGGCGACGTTTGCCTCAGAAGGAACTATCACATGTAGTCCACCGGACGTAGAACTTAGAACCGTAGGCGTTCACCAGACCGGACAGGGTGAGAGAGGATCGGAGACGGGAGGAAAGCCAATGGCGATCAGAAACAGAAGTATAAGAGTGACAACAAGGAAAGAAAGCTTGACATAAGAACAGTGCCCATAAACCCAAGTCTATAGAAACCCCGGAACCGACCCAATGAAGATAGACTGTCTCTACCGATGGTTGGATCGGTTGTCTCGCTGGATCAGACCATCTGCTAAGCACGATGACGGACTATAGCAACCGGCAGCGGATGCCGATACAGATCAATGCGCAGCTATCTTTCGGGCCGAAAGTTCGGCATCTTCCTCAATCGCGACATGCCGCAATGTCTTCGGCTGTAATGCGCAGCAAATCCGCCAAATAGCCGGTGTTCGGATTTGGCCGGCCTCTCTTCGTCACCCCCGGTTAATGAGGCCTCAACGCCAACCGACAAACAGACCAGAAAGAACAAGAGACCAAAGAAAAGCTTCAATGGTTTCTCTCTCTTGACCATCAACAACATAGATTGGATACCTTCGTTTACTCTCTTTCCTTGCTATTCAGATCGTCACTCTTAAACTCAACGGCCATGGATTCTGTGTCAGCAACTTCAACCCTGACCGAGTTACCTACCGAACATCGGATAGGATCTGCTGACGCACAGCTAGGGGAGAAAGAACCAAAAATGTTTGGAAACGGTACACCTGGTGACCCGTTCGTCGTGGAGTTCACAACAAACGATCGGGATAACCCAAGAGAATGGTCTAAACCGTATAGGTGGTTTCTCTCTATTCAGGGTTCCGTCCAGATGCTCGCCATCACCTTTGGAAGTACGTCTTTCTTGTTGTTCATGTACACACATATAGTAGATCGGATCGGCGCTCTGCCAGAGCGTACACTGGGCTGAGATTGTGTTTTTTTACGTGACTCTCCTCGTATGGCTTGTTATCTACTCAGCTTCTGGTTATACTGGTGGTTACCCTACCATGACGGCTGAATTTGGCTCCAGCAACGAGCTCAACACAGTTGGCCTCACGTTCGTCCTTGTAGCCTTTCCTCTTTTGGCCTGTCGGTTTTATAGAATCCGTCTAATGCCTAAACCTCTGTTCATACCGTTTACAGAACATTCGTCATAGGTCTCGCAGTTGGAGCCCTCGTCTGGGCACCTTTGTTCGTCCGATTTAGACTGTGCTCTAAGCTCCTTATTGTCTTGTGTCTGACCGCCTTGTTCCAATCATAATCAGATCCGAGATTCTTGGACGGAGGCGAATTCTACTTTCCTCCCTGTTCTCCTACAGCCTCATTGGAATGGGAGTCGCGCTGAGCCAAAACATTTGGTCGATCATCATCTGTCGATTCTTCATGGCGATCGCTGGTAGTTCCATCATGACTAACAGTCCTGGAATGCTCAACGACCGTCAGTTCCATATATCTACTCCTGGCTCATCGACTCTTCGCCTTGTCCTGCGTTCATGTTTTTCCTAATCTTCGTTCTCATCTCTTTCTTCTTATTCAGTCTGGAGACCCTCCGAGATTGGTCTTCCGATGACACTGAATTCTGTTGCTCCGTTTATGGGACCCGTTCTCGGACCCGTCCTCTCTGGTTTCATCAGCGTTTATGCCGGTGATCAATCATGGCGATGGGTTAACGGAGTCATCGTCATGTTCTCGGCTGGCCTTCTTCTCCTCGCTGTCTTTACCGTACGTCGAAGTGAAAAATAGCGCTTTTCAAATCACTCTCCTGTTGACCAACCAACCTTGTCTTCTCCTCTCAGGTTCCCGAAACATATCCTGCGACAGTTCTTCAACAAAAGGCAAAGAAACTTTCAAAGTCGACTGGACTTGTATACGAATCCGAGTTTGAGGTCGGTCAACCAAAAAAACCATTCTCAGAGGTACTTTCTACTGGTCTCAAGCGGCCATTTATCTTTTTATTCCTGGAGCCTATCGTGTAGGTGTCTCTTTTTTCCTATCTTCCACAAGCACATATAAAAGGAGCCTGCTCACCGTGAAATGCTATGGCATCTTAACACCTGTGATCGGTACAGCATATGTCTGAGTTTTTACGCTAGCTTGATCTTCGGGATTCTCTATCTCTTCTTCGAAGGTCTGTTCTTCCGTTTGTCCGCATGGCATTATTCGACGACAATCAGCTCATTACTTGATTTGTTCTTTTCCTTGTGCTTACAGCATACCCAATAATCTACGTCGAGCAAAAAGGGTGGCGTCGTACGTTCTTTGTTTTCTTTCGCTTGCTGGGGCTTTTATTTACCGGTTACGGATTTTCTCTCTTTTCCAGAGGATTTGGGGAATCTCCCATTCTTGGGAGTGGCCATCGGCTTGATTTTTGGTGTCGTTCGTCCTTCTCTATCCTGTACTCTCCATTTGCCTCTCTCCTCAACTAAACAATTTCTTCTATGTTCTTCACAGGCAATTTCATTCTACACTTCGTCTTTCTACAAGAAAGCGCTTCGAGCGTGTAAATTACCTACAGACAAAGTTCCTCCAGAGGAAAGGTTGTACTTTACGATGATCTCCGCCATCTTGTTGCCAATATCGTTGTTTTGGATGGCTTGGACCAGTGATGTCTTCTGGATCTGGCCAACCTTGGCGGGTGGGTCCTCGAAGCTTTTCTCCAATCTTTATATCTCTTTTGTGACAAATCTAAAAATTCTCATCTATTGCAACTTAATTCTACCTCTCTAGGTATCCCATTCGGTATTGGAATTGTGTGTATCTATCAGCGGGCCGTATGACTACACTAAGCACGTTGGCTGATGTTCTCTTTCTGTCCTACACATTCATCTCTATCGATAAATCTGACAGTTGGGAATGATGACCACCGTGATGGCATATCTGGTATGTGTTTCTCTTTTGATCCACTCCTTCTTCTTTTACGATTCAACTGACTTTGTTCCTCTCGGAGATTTCTTCAGGCTGATACATATACAATCTATTCGGCCTCTGTCTTCGCTGCCAATTCTTTGTTCCGATACATCTTTGGGTTCGTCCGTTTTCTCCATCAACATACTTTAACGAAACCTGTGACTGACCATACAACTTTCAAACATATGAACAGAGGAGTCTTCCCACTCTTTGCGTCAGCAATGTTTCACAAACTTCACACCACCTGGGCTCTCTCTCTGCTCGGCTTCCTAGCACTTGCCTGTGCCCCTATGCCTTTTTTATTCTTTGTAAGGAAACTTCTCTTTCCCCTCATATTTTCGCAGACAGAGATCAGAAGAAACAAGAAACTGATCTTTATCTGTCATTGTTTTTCTCACGCGGGTCTGCCTCTTACATAGAAATATGGAGCGAGAATTCGAGCGCTTTCGAAACATGTCCCAGAGCCTCCTCGCCCTTCTAAACGCCTCACTCCACCAGCGTCTCTTTCGTCGTTACAAGAACAAGATTCGGATCTCCCTAGAGCTCCTCCACCAGTTTTCTTGACAGCTGGTGATCAGGCTGTCAGGGTGGAGGAAGCAATGGATGGGATCAATTTCACAAGACGTCAAGATCAGGACTTGGAGCGCCTGTAGAGAGAGCTCAAAGTAATAAAAAAAGGCTTCGTGCTTCTTGCTTATCATTCCTTTGTGTAACGTAACCAATAGATGTATGTATTAGTATAGAGAACTGTGTTTCTGCATCTAGATAGAAACTTAGAGCGAGCAATGTATCATCGTCATTCTTCTTCGTCTTCTTCATCTTCGTCTATTTCCTCAGCCAATCCGAACTCATCCTCGACACGGGTGATCTCTTGTTCAATCCAGATTTGAGCGGCTTGCAGAATCTCTATTTGACCTGTTGATTCCGGATATATATACAAATATAAAATGTCGTCAACCCTTGGATTTATAAGAAGATAACGAGGCCAAGGAATAACAGGAACTATACCTTCTCTGTAAATCCTACAAGTCCTTCTAATAGACTTCCTTACATTCCCCACCCCTGTCTGTTTCTTCCCCTTCTCAGCGTCCACTTCCGTCTGATCACCCTCCCTATCACTCTGATCAACATCGAGAAGCACCTGTAGTTTAGATTGAACCATTGCTCCTAATGTATCCAACGCCATACATTCATTTTCTCCTGAGACGACATCCACCACATCCGTCTTTGTTCCATCTACCCGCGCTCGAGAACGAATCAGGCCTTCTTCTTCGCCATCAGCTACTAATACCCTCAAAAGCGCTCGCAACCCGTCTTCTACAACAGCCTCTCCGTTCTTGCCTACTGTCAGATTCCATGTTTTTCTGACTGTTTTTCCTAACCCCAAGTCCTCGCACAAATCTTGTTTTGATGAGACAACACCCGCAATCAGAAGTGGAACAGTTTCGACATGTTCAGGTTGACTCGATAGAGGGAGAGCGAAACCATAGGATAGGAGAAGGGACGATGATGGCTTGGCACCGTAATTGTTGAAAATCTGACTGTGAGGGTTAGGTAGGTCTGGATGGTGGATAAAGTCGATCGTTCCCACAATTGGTTTGGCATCAGGAGAAGATGATGATAAGGAGGACGAAGGGTTGGACACCCAGGTTACTGGATGAGACGATCGATGGTTTAGGAGATCTAGTGCAGGGACCAAGATTGGGTACGATGCTGCTGTCGTGGGTGTTAAATCCAAAAGCTTTGAAGGAAATGACCGGGAAGAAATGTACGTCGAAGCAAGAAGGTACCTTTCCCTGTTGTCCGTTCATGAACGTCAATATGTTAGAACAAGATCGATCGCCGTTAAGTCGTTTGGCTCATGGGTAAACAACACAAGAGAGAGTGAGGACGTACCAAGTAAAGCCATCAGCTTCGGTCAGATCCAATAGCGTGCCTACAGATTTCCATTCTTCCTCCCATTGACATCTTAAGTCGGCAGTCGCCCCAAAAACGCTCGTCCCTCTCAAAAGTTCCATCTCTTCAGGAGTGAACCATAGAGGAGTCGTCATCTCCGTCGCTGTAGGAAGAGCCTCGATGTATGGTGCATGTCTGAGAAGCTGAGGTCTAGTAAAGTCAACCAGAAAGAATGGCTCTACACAGTCAACCCATATCGTCTGACGAGGGAGGAATCACATGGAAGGAAAAGAAACCCCGTAAAGATAACGTACTGTTGTCTCCAAGCCTCATTGATCTTTGAAGATTCGTCGTCTAGCTGTCGAGCAATCCAATGGAGGATTACATACGAGATCACCTTCTCCTTTGGCCCTAACTCATCCCGCACCGACTTCTTCCATGCCTCTGGCTTGTTTTGTCCTAGAAGGCCAATGATAGCTTCTTCGCCTGTGGAGGCAGATATGGCCAAATCGAATGGGACGGAAAGGATTTTATTATTTGAGTCTAAGGGGGTTGTGCTTCTTAAAAACAGGCCGTAAACGTCATCTGTTATCCAAGGAGTGCGTAAAAGATGGCGAAATGGAAGCTCGTCAGAATCTTTATATGATCGAGTCCATACTTGGCTTATGGAGAAACGTTCGACAGACCGTATTTGACTTCAACAGATGGACTCAAATATGCTCCTCCCTCTTTGAGCCAATCGAGAAGATGGTGGACGTGTGGTGGAAGGTCGACAGAATCCATGTTGATGGTTGAAGGTTCATTCGACCTCTTCCTACTTGTAATGGAACCTCAGCCCACACATCGTTCTTTTTTCGGTGCTCTCATGATCTTTCTCAATATGCTCATGAATGACTGGGTATGATTGGTACGTATAATGCTGACAGACGAGTTATAAGCTAGAAAGGAATACAGAACTGTCCCTTGAGATTGATATGTCTATCTATTTGATCTAGTGGGCTGGCAATCTAAGCGTCCGTCCCTCCGACCAACTTTCCTCGAACCCAGACGTTGGAGATGCTTCGGTCATCTCCTGTAAAGATCTGTCGGCCCAGAATAAGACAAAGCGATTTCAGTACGCTGACGCCAGAACGATGAAGAGATCATATCAACTCACAAATCGTTCGAATCCACTCTCCAGCCAGCTCGCATCCCCTTCTTCGCCTTCTTCTCCGGCAGTCCACCAAACCCCCGGTCCTCTCTTCCCAGTCAGATCGACTAACAGCGCATCGAACTGCTTTCCCTTCTTGAAGTTTCCAATGACGTCTTGAAGCCCACAGAGCGCCGCTCCACCAAGCGTGGCCATATGGAAGGTATTAGATAGGGAGAGGTGGGTCTGTTGGCTGATCGATCCCGGATTAGATGAAGCAGGCAAGTACATCCCAACCATTTTTGATGTGTTCATGGCCGCACGAATTTGAGGAAGAATTCCTGCTTCGTTTCCACCTCCACAATCACTTCCTAAGCCGACCTAGTTTATCGAGTCACAGAAAGGCTAGATCAGCTGGAGTGGAAGCAATGGCAGAGTGAATCGGGAAGGACGAAAAGCGTACTTTGATTCCTCGGTCTAACGCCTCGGCTATACGAGCGCATCCTGAGCGCAGGTGAAAATTCGAGATCGGGCAGTGAGAGATTCCAGATTTGGTCGACTGAAGAAGCTGCAGTTCTTTTTCTTCCAGATGAACCTGCACGGATCGGTTCCATAACGTTAGGTCAGTCCCTTGCTTCCTGTCCAGTTGTGAGGAACCCGACGTACACAATGAGCCAAGATCGTTCTCTCCCCTAGCAGTCCAAATCGATCGTATACTCCGGCATACGTTCCGTCCCATGGCTTTTCCGCCTTTGCATCTTTAAAGAGTTGCTTCGTGAAAGCAATCTCTCCTGCGTTTTCACCCATATGGGTTTGAATTGCCATCTTGTAACCTCCCACTTTCGTCGCTCGGGTGTCTTCTTCTTTGGCGAGCTCCCCTAATCCTCGAAGAAGCTCTGGAGAGCACGAGATAGCAAACCGAGGGGTTATGATCGGCCGAACTAGCGCGTCGGCTGGGGAAGGAGAGAGTGATTGAATATGCGTGATGAGCGATCTCGTTTCCTCGATAGAAGCAGAAGCCGAGGGTTCGATGTATTCTGGTGGACAGTTAGAATCCATATTACACTGTAGGTGCAAACGTATGTGTCATTCCGAAGGTTATCAATCCCCCTCCCGAAAGTCAGCCATATGAAAGAAAGAGAGTGGCTGAATGGTGAAAAGTTGTATCGAACCTTTCCTACAAAAGCTCTCTGGTGAAGCTCTGCACAAATATCAGCCAATGCCTTAGTAGATTCTAAGTATAGTGTTCCCTATGAGAAGAGTGTAGCGCCTCGAATGACGACATACGATCAGACCGATGATCTTCGCTATCGCATGAGCGAGACAGAGATAGGCATCAACGTACATAGTAGCAACTCGTTGTCGTCTAGCCAAAGGAGGAGAAGAAGAAGAAGAAGAAGGGAAGAAAGGGTGAGAACGTTTTTTCAGTTTACACATGCTATGAGTTGATTCAACCAAACAGTGGAAGTTAGTCTCACCCCCAGGCTCAAAGTCCGACTAACGACCTCCTTGTAGATCTTTCTAGCATAATCGACATCTTTGAACTTTGCTTCTCCCGGAAACGTGACGTTGTCCAACCAGTCGAGAAGCTAGACCAATCCACTCTCGGGTGTAAGTCAGCTAGATATAATGGTTCGACTAGTTTCGTTGATAGAAAGATCAAAGGAAAAGTCCAGACATGCCTCGTATTGACTTCCTATCCCATTGTTAGGATACTGAGGAGCATCTAAATCCGACCCGAAGATAAGACTCCAGAACGGTCAAACGAGCTCGAGCGAGAAGTATACAAGTAGAAGTGCAACAAATAAACAAGACGAGAGACCCACGAGTATGGGTATCGATAAACCCAGGCGAGAGGAATTGACCCCTTCTAAGTCTTCGAAGAACTTCCCCGCCCCATCCGTTTGACTGGACGAGTTTCTCGACATCAGCTGGTTCGACCGGACTCTCGATGTGAGTGATCCTATAACGTGGTTCAAAAGATGGAACCCGACCACAGAGCATGTCCATCAAGAAGAATTCACATGATTAGGTGTCTAGGGCAAGATAAACGAAGTCAAGAGATGGATAGACTGTGAAGAGAAACTCACGTTCCGTCTTCATCATTAATTCGGAGAAGACCGCGGTGAACGTATTCGATCTCGGAGAGCGATACAGAATGAACGAAAGGCCCGTAGATGATCATTATTTCTTATTGATCTAGAGGCGTACTCGATACTAGGTGTTTGAGGTCGACGTCGGTGTGTTCAAGATGAGATGGTTGATGTAAGGAATCAAGCTTTATCTGTCTGGATATCTTTTGTCAGAAAGCCGGGGCTATCGGACACCCGGTATTTTTAACATTCGTCTTATCTCCGGTCGATCGGACGACAAGATACTCAGTCGGATTTGGGACAGCGCAAAGTCTACAACCGGATTGTTATATAAATAATAATAGGAAGACAAGACTGAGCAAGAAGAGGCTATCGAGAGAGAGTGAGAAACAGAACATGTACTGATCAAGATTTTCGGATATCAAGAACATGAAGCAAGAGCAGATCGGTAGATAGATAGTTAGAGAAAGAACCCAGGGACAAGATACGTAGTATGAATAATATCAGATACAGTGAGAGGCAGACAGCAACGTCTCCTCAGAATTCAAAGCAGTGTTCACATATTTTTATAAGAAGAAACTCCATAGAGGAAAACAGAAATCATGGGGTTTGGTGGGTGAACTCTTTTACGATAGTAAGTTGTAGAGTCCCATGCGACTAGCTGAGAACGACGGCGTGATGGCCGAATTGGACGGAGCCGAGGAATCCTCATCAGGATTCTCACTAGGCGGATGCCGACGGCAGCAAGATTCAACCTTTTCTTCTTCTTCACTCGAAGGGTTCAACATTTCCTTCAAACCCAACCCAGGGAACGTCTTTCTATCCCCAGATGCCAGCGGGGTTGAGATCGAAGTAGGTGGGATTGAGGTCGAAACGGTCGAAGCAGCAGCAGCAGAACTGACTTGCTCTGGTCCAGTAATCAGGTTCATCGGTCCCCGTTCTGAGTTTTTTCTATCCGCCGCAGGCGGAGGAGAAACGGTCGACAGCCTGGTGACACTCGGGTTGAACTTTGATTTAGACAAACTATCAAATCTGGTGGTTTCAGGAGGGGCCATTGATGAGTCCACTGCCCGGGTGATCACCCTGGTATGTGATCTCGACGGGCCGGCAGAATAACCTTCCCTTCCTTCTGGCATCGGGCTCCCTCCGACATGACCAATGGCGGAACCGAAGGCGGACGAGATATTCGAGCCGTAGGAAGAAGACCGGTCCAACGAAGCGGACAATGAAGGATTGGAGAATCTTCCGGGAAACGAAGAGTCTGTCGTTCGTGGGGACCAACCTATCGGGCTCTGACAATAAACATTTGAGGGTTGTCTGTCATCAGAGATCGTCTCGTTGGAAGCGCTTCTTTCGGGTAACGGTCGGTGATACAACAAATATGAGGTCGTTGAAGAAGAGTTCGAGGACGGACTCGAAGGTCTACGAATAGGAGGAATGTTTAATGGAGGCAAAGTGATATTTGAGGGTTGTTCATGAGGATGGTGATGGGGGTGGTGATCACGATAGAAGAGAGGATAGGATAGATTAGGAGGCAAGTGAGCCTGTGTCGTCAAAGAACTAGGAGTGTATCTTCCGAGGGGAGTCGATCCAACCGACTTGAATGAGCCTGACGTCGGATGAGGAGAGTCTTCTTTTGGTCGTGCTGGTGCTAGATGATGAGAGATGATGAGAGGGTAGGATGGTGACTGACGATTTAGTAAATCATCTGACTGATGCGGCGAACGGGAACAATGTGCATGCGATAAAGAAGGTGTTGATGATGGGAATGAAGGAGTCCGGATCTGATGTTGTTGAGCCACGTCATGCGAAAGTCCATGAGAATTAGTCTCAATGTCTGTCGAGCCACGTGCACAAACCACATGGCTTGCATCATCAACGGCCATCGAGTATGCTGTTTGAGGTTCTTTTTGATACCTTGCCACCTCGGTCTCGGCCACTCTGACGCGTTTGCCGACGCCTTGACTATTCGGACTTGCACTCCTTCGACGATCTTTCGTCTTGCCGGAGTTTATGGACAAGCGATCTCCATCGTGATCGTCACCTCCAGTCAAAGATTTGCCAATCGATGCTCGGCTATTTTTATATTGACTGGAAGGTTTAGAAGGCTTGTTGGCCGTCAGGTTGTTGCTTCGAACGCGTGACTTGGTACTTAATCCGGCTGGGGGAAGCGCTGATTCGACACGTTCTGTAGATTTTCATGCGAGGGTGGACGCAAAGTGAAATAAGATGATACAAACGAGGAGAAGGAGAAGGAAATGAATGAGAAATCAGATGATCACAAAAGAAGAGAGAGAGAGAGAGCAAAAAAGAAATGCATGGCAGAGAAATCGAGTCTCTTACGATCAGTGACGGGAGGCTGTTTTGGAGAAAATGCTTGAAATGCTTCCGAAAGGATAGACCGACAGATATGGATTTCCTTCCTGCAGGTATTTTTTTAAAGATCAATTTAACAATAGAGTTTCACCCACTATTCAACATCACTAGACACATGTATGAAGGATAAGAAAAGAGGGTTTAAAACACAGGCTTACCCAAGGATCTCGTACAGATCGAATCGAACTCGATATTCGCCCTCCTGACGGACACTGAGATCAGGGAAGACAAACACCCCAACGTCCTTCTGAAGTTGTATTTGGAGTTGGTATAACGATGACACTGTCGAACCGATGAGGAACCGGTTCTTGCCATCTTTGGAGGCATGTAAGTCTGGATAGACGCCGGTCTTGGCGTCCGGGGTAGCATTTGTTAACGTGGCATTCCTGTGGTTGTACACCAATGAATGGTAGGTGATATTGGTAGTGAGTTTAAGATGAAAGAGGAGCGGGACAAACACAAGAGAACGCGCACTGACATGAAGTAGTATGGGTCTTTTATTGTAGAAGTGGACGTTTTCATATTTTGTGATGACGGAAAAGAGTCCGGAGATAGCCAAGATGAGTAGAAGCTTCAAGACCGAGCGAGCAGAGGAAATAAGAAAGAACGTACTTTGCAGAAAACTTCGACTCTTTGAGCGAGGTCCGCCCTCTTTCTTGATGTTCTCTTTTCTCTTTTGGTCTAATTCATGAGCTACAGCGTCGCCTACCATGAGGTCTGGTTGGAAGGAGCCTGATTTTTTAAGGTTTGGGCTGCCGGAAGGGTTGATCACATTGAGTTGAATGACCGGTGCAGGGTTGATTGGGGATCTGTCGACTGTAGTTGTATCATTGATAGACAACGATGACATGTGTAAGAGGAAATGTCGATAGTATCACTGGTTAAGAGACACACACACTCTCTCTCTGATACGTACTCTTGTGGCCGAATCCAACAGTTCTAGCACATTTTGGCTGTTGAACGAACGAGAGGTCATACACGCTATGTAAAGAACGGAAAACATGAGTCGAGAAAAAGATAATGTGGTTTAAGCGATCTGAGCAAGAGAACACGATGCGTGTAGAAGTGATAGTTGTTTCTGGCTATTTTAAGAGACTGTCAGAGCGGCCTTATTCTGACTCTTGCTCAAGACCTTCCACATCGGACTGCAATATCGCTCGACTTGGATCTGTGCTCTTCTGAACCTCCGTGCTTCAGTCAAAGATGAGTCTTTGTTTCGGAAGGGATGAAACAAGTGGTTGTGTCTCACCACAAGATTTGCTCCGTTCTGACGTTTGGATTAGGTCAAGACCAAGAGACGCACAGACAACAACATTGGATGTTCCGAGTGTCTGGAGTAAAGATGGAACGGGACGGATGTTTCGAACGCCCGGAGCGAAAGAAAATAGAGAGAAATAACAAAAATACCCACGTGTTTTGTCGACTAGAATTCTTGACCTGACGGGTTTGACAGAAACGATCCTCCATTGGCAAATCTTCGACTAAGAAGGTGTCTATAGGTGTTGGAAGAAGAACCGGGCTGGCTCGGCGGAAGAAAGGGAAAAAAAAAAAAAAAAAAAAAAAAAAAAAAAAAAGAGTAGCAGGTTTTTGTTGATTTAGGCTATTTCACTGCAGTCCTGGCAGACGTTGGATGAATATAGTCTAGGTTGATCAAGAGAAGAAGAGTAAATGATGAGAATTTGGATCACGATGCAAGCTTAGATTGCGAAACATACAAGTGAGAAGAACAGGGATGATGTTCTGGAAACAGTTGTGGAATAAAGAACGTCATTTTTTTTTTGAAAGGACGTTAGCTCTGTGTGTATCTTGTGCTAGTGTTTGGAGTTATCGAAAGATACAAAACGGGGCAAAGAACACGAACAGAAAGAGACGAGAGATTCACGAATTGATGCGGTTGAAAAGATGGATAGGATGGTCACCTACAGACGGAAACCGGCTAGATGGAGATGAAGAAGGTGAAGGAACAAGGAACCAAAAATAAGGAACAAAAAATAAGGAACAAAAAATACGGGCGCGGAAGAACTGTAAATCAGGGCAGAGGAACAAGAAAATCGGGACAGGGAGATCGACAGAGGAACCGGTGGGTGAACTATAAACTTAAAAAGGCAAGAGGAAATCCTTTGAAAAAAGAAAGAAGAAAAGAACAGGAAAAAAGTTCTTCCAGTGGCCATGCCCGGTTTCACCGCTCTGATCTTCAGCCTGCTCTGCTTGAACCCACGTTGATGACAACAATCTTAAGGTATGTAAAGAGAGGCCCGCGCGCCAGTCTCTATATCGTCACCTTGGAGTGAAGAGCTTGACGTCATACAACGATCGACATGCAACCCAGGCGGCCACGAGCTCGATCACAGACCCTCGTGCGAACGAGCTTATTGAGGACACAACCAATCAATCTCAGGAGCACGCACCCACACACGACCACGCAATCTACATGACATTTGTCCGACAAGGATCTCTAGTGACATATATCTTGTATTTATATCTTAGTATGTTGAACTTATGCCTGCACGATTAGACTATCGGATCGATCTTCCTGGGTAGCTTAATTAGTCCGAGGCTGCTGTGCACAGGTCCAGATAATCAGGTTTGTTTAGTCTTATATATCTCTTTAGCTCCACGTTTCTTCTCTTCGGCCTTTTCAGCAAACGCCTGGTCTAATCGAGTACATGCAGAAAATCCTTACTCTTGCTAGTTTCCAATGATTCCAACTAGTCCTCGTGCTTCTTCACAGTTTGCTTTGCTTTTTTAAACTTTCCCTATGCTGATTTCATGTAGTTTCGACTTAATACATCCGAAAAAGACCGGACATGTACACCGCCATGCCGTTTATTGTTCTACTTATACTCAATGCCCGCGACGGACCCAAATATCGGGCCAACCCTAACATGAATATTGCCACGTGTCGGATAAAGACGCGCCCGGCATTCGTGTATCTTCCATGGGTTAATTGTTTTACGCGTCTCGACTTTGTCAACTCCTCGTTTGCATGAATCATCCAAGACACTCTTGACCAAATCCTTTCTTTGGATGTCTGACTTTTTCGCCTCGCTTGACGCGCTGAACGAGGATCCGTTTTATCAGGATACTAGGATCGATCTTGATATGGATCTTGCTCTCTCGCGGCTTCACCGAGTTCATCACTCGTCCAAAAAGAGAACAGTCCGCGGATGCCATGATCTTGAGCTCACTGTCAACAGGGAACCTACCAGCCGATCCAAACAGACTCTGCTTTCACCTGGCTCGCTGTCTCCTTCAGCAATCTCTCCTTTGGACACATCAACGAGTTCCAGGTCGATCGACTTGAGAAAGGTTACTCTTCTTCGATCGTTAGTCTCCGGTCCAGGTTCACGTCCAAAACCCGAACAGCAGCCCCCGATAGCCTCTAATCAGAGTGTCAACCACGCTCGTACTTCTATGAATCAGGACGCCCAGGGAGAGCATTATTTCGTGAATCAAACGTTCAGTCACCCACCATCATCGGATATGGTCTCTCCCTCTTCACTTTCCTTTGGAAGCGGTCTTTCAGAGCAACCGGATCATCCAATTCCCTTACATACAAACCCACCCATTCTCCGATCTGTCAGTCCTATCTCTACTCAGATGGCATTCGACCTCCTCTCAAACGTCACCACTCCCAATACCTCTAAACTTGAGCCTGACGAGCGGCCCCCTGTGTCACTCTCACGGCCACCACATATTGAAAACGCCCTTGTCGCCGTTGCCAGACGATCGAAACAACGCTCGACGGATAAAGCCGTTCACAAAGAGCCGAGGCATGTCAAGCGTCTCCGGTTGGCTGCGGCTGCTGCTGATACAGAAAACCAGACAACCAAGATGTCGAGTGTTCCTGTTGGAGTGTCGGCGAGAGGGGAAGAAGTTTCGAAGGCAAGAGGAAAAACAAAGTCCAAAACGGGTCCGACGCTGAGGTCATTGTCGGCCGTAGCCTTGAGACTGAACGAGGCTCTCGAAAGACAGTCCGAGTCCGAGTCAGTATTTATAGAAGCACCAGCTGGGACAGATCCAGGAAGAGGTTCCAGGTTGCACGTGTTGGCAGGCACGACAGTGTTGATTTTGTGGAAAAGTGTTGAGAGTTTGGTGAACGAGTACCAAGCGAACTGGATCGAGAAGGTTTGCACTTTATTCTTCCCGTGTCTGTAGTTCGATACATTAACTATACACTCAATATTTCTAGATCTCGTCGTTGGGAGCAAAAATAGCGATCGAAATCTCGGACGATGTCACCCACGTTATCCCAGACTCTTCAGACTTTCCTAGCCATCTGATCCTCAAAAGGTTCAACGTCAGGCACGCAGATGATCTGCCAACAGGTATCAAGTTTGTAAGAGATCACTGGATCGACTACTCTCACAAAGTGAGTTCTTATCTTTGCCAGGTGCCATGCTATACTTCGATCTAAGTACCTTGTCTTTCCGTTCTCCAATCATCCAACCTTAGACCATGAGTAGAGCGGACGAAGAGGCCTTTCTCATGTTTAGCTCTCATCGAACGACCTTTGGGATCGGTCCGTCCTCGAGGTCAGTCAACATCATCCTTTCAGGTTCTTCTTGGTCGTTGCTTGAATTCGGAACTGATTGCTCGTTCGAATTGTTCTGAAATCGTCTGGTGCAGATCTCCGTCCAATTCCCAACCGGCCGCTTTGTTCTCTTCGCTTTCAGTCCCGATAGAATCTACCAGGACTGTCTTTCATAGTCCGACCATTCAGCACTAGCTCTTTTAGACAGGCAGTCTGATTGAACTCTTCTTGTCTTGACATCATATATCAACCGCATAAACATAGGCTCGACTTTGTTTGCCAACACTGTCGAAGCTAATGATGTCCATAAAAGTAGGTTCATGGACTTGGAACAATATATCGACACCTTCTTTCATCCGTTCAACTGCCGAATCATACATCAGAGCAAGTGTGTCTACGCGGTCCGTTCCCTTATGGGCCGATGGTTGACAGCATGTGTGTATACCGATATCGTTCCGTTCGTAGGCTTGGTCTTCTGTTTCTGCGTCGATCACGCCTAGTGGACACACGGGCGATCCAGGAGATAATCCTTCTCACCAGCGACGACAGGAGATCCCTCATCCATGACGGGAGCTATCCTAACGAGTGTTGCAGTTCGGATGTCTTCTAACAGAACATGAAGGATGTCCTTATAAGAGCAAGATTAGTTGGACGCTTGACGGAGCGTTCTGATTGGATGGATTTTCAGCCTTCGGGTTCGCACGACGCCGTCTTTTTTTTCTTTTGGCTCTACTATATTTCAAGCCCACAAACAGATACAACCTGCCGACGCATAACATGTGATGTAGAGCAATAGAACATGGTCATCCAAAACGAGAACTACATCAGGATCACAGGTCAGACAAGGAAACAGTAAAAGAACCAATAGACATAAAAGAAAACAACACACAAGAAAGAGAAACCGCTATGGAAAAAGAGTCAAAAAAGGCTGCAGACGACGCGGTGGAAATTTCCTTCGCTTCTTTTTTCGTCCTCAACGCCCACCCAATCGAATAAAATCCTTAGTAAACTTTCTGTTCGTCCTTCTCACGAAACAGAATACCAGCGTTTCTTTCCTTGACAGAAACATCCTGTAATGTCAGGTAAGAGCATCGTTGTTATTCCTGACCTATGGATGCCTCGAATGCTCGCTTGGAGAGGAGGCCGGTCGTGCTTTCTCTTCTCTCGGAGGTTGCCGTCAAATTCAGGTTTACTCACCGGCTTCGACCGACGACGGTTTCGACCTCGTTTGTGCTCCTTTCTTTTCCTCTGTATGATCTTTGAAAACATCTTCTCCCCTGGGATGGATCACTTGGGCTGATGCAGATATCGGAGGAACTCATACGGTCGCCAGAGCTATCTCTGCATGCGCCAGATGTAGGTCCAGGAAATCGAAGGTTTGTTCGTTTGCGAGCTTCAACTTCTATCCATCCTGTACGGTTTGAACTGATGAGGTCGTTACTGACTGTGTTGTTTACCTTGTTCGAAATCATATCAGTGCGACGGAAAGCTTCCAGCTTGTGTAAGTCATCCATCCATACATCCATCCGCGTTTGTTCGTACGTTCTCTGATCCGTTCTATCTGCGTTCAACAGGGTTCTTGTGTGAAGGTCCGTCTATTTTTTTCCCCCTCACTAAGAGCCTCAGCTTATAACTCGTCTGAGCTTATTGTTGATGGATTCATCTCTTGATCGCCTAACTCTTGTTTGCTCACATATCATGCCATGCCATATATATCATGTAGGCAAAAGTCGAGTGTATCGGATTCGATGCGGTCTCTAAGAAGAATGTTTCCAGAAGGTATGTTTTGTGTATCTTCTGATAATGTACTTTCTTTTGACTTTCTTTTGTGCTTCCCCATGGCTATTCGACTTCTTTTCTTCGTCTTTTACACATCTATTGATCTGTCTAACCACCCTTTGTAATCTGAACTGTAGTTATCTCTACGAACTAGAACAAGAGATCGTACAGCTTCGACGAGAGCTTGCTTCTCGAGACGCCGCCACGGCTTCCCAGAACGGTCAAGAATCATCAGGTAACGGCAACAGCGGCGATAATTCGAACGGAGTTGGCGCCCACCATCATCCTCTCTCGCCCTCCGAGCATCAATCTCGTTCGTACAACGACGATCGTGGGCCTCACCAACAGAACATGACTGGCTCTAATGATGCGTCTCCATCGTACAACGGATTCCATTCCGGTCAACAGGAGATAAAGCCTGATGTTACAATGTTTAACCAACCGTACTCTGACAATAACCATCAACAGCAGCAACAAGGATTCTCTGGGCAAATGATGATTGATCCCCAACTTCAATCCTCTTCGTCACCTTACCAACCGATGAACCAGTCTTACTTTCGCGCTCAGAGCCATCCTACCTCGACCACCAGTGGAACGCCAGGGGATGCAGGTAGTTCTAACTCTGGAAGAAAGGATATTGGCAGCTTGGTCAATGGTGTTGGCTTTGCAGGAGTCGAAAGTGGGGAACCCAAGTTTATGGGGACATCTTCCGGAAGTAAGAACTTCATAATTCATCATGTATGCGCGCGTGTGCGTATTTGAGGAGAGACGCTGACAGACTTTGATGTGTGTGGAAAAAAACAACAACAACAACAACATGATGACAGTCTCGTTGGCCCGTATGGTGCTATCATCCGTCATGAAAACGGGACCGGCTGGAGCCACACATCCAAACTACAATCCGAATTCTCAAATCAATCACTACGGCTCATCCTCCAATACCCCGAACCACGCTGAAGCCGAAGCGCTCGATGCGCTCGCTCAACTGGCCCAACATCCCGAATACACATCTACTCAATCGACTACGGGATCAAACGCCGTTCCAACTTCGAACCTTCGGGGTGGTGACCCATCCTCTTCGTCCTCTTCATATGCTGTCAGTCCATCCGTTGGAGGCGCACAAGGAACGAGTCCGGTCGAGGGTGGGGTGAATGACTCCGGCTCAGTTCCTCCCAAAAGAGAACGGATTCATATCGCAGCTCTTCCTCCGAGAGGAGCCATCGAGCGACTTTTGGAGGTGTACGACCAATACATCCAGTTTCAAAACCAGACCTTACATATGCCAAGCTTTATTAGACAATTGACCAGGGTACTCGATGAACCGGATGAGGCAAGCGAGGTCGATTTATTCTTTGTATTGATGTTTTTAGGTAAGAGTTTATCCTATTTTTATTCAACAGTGACTGTTTAGCTATTAAGCCTAAAATCTAACTTGTTGTCCGGCAAACTGTCACGATCCGTTCAGCATTGAGCACGATGGCATTGTCCAGAACCATGGACCCCACATCGGATCTAAGGATGTCCTCCGAGGCTTTTCACGCAGAAGCCATGAAGCACATCGACTGTATCCTGGCCAGTTCGAATCACATAGGAATTCAGGGGATCTTGCTTTGCTGTCAGGTTCGTAGCACTGATCTGCGCCTTATCTGATACCTCGTGCAAGATTCACATGATTGATTGATCATCGATTGACGCGTCCTTTTCAAACCTCACCTTGTAGTATGCTCTTTTCAACCCGGGTCGAGGAAGTGAGCTTCAGTTTCATTTTAATTCATGAATTTGATCGATATGACAGCGCTGACGGTTGAAACATGAACGCCGCGTGGCCTACAGGTATTTGGTACCTTACTGGAATGGCAATGAGGCAATGCATCGAATATGGATACCATCACGAGTCGCCATCGTCATCGGATAACAATCCGTTGGAGATTGATATGAAGCGTCGTTTATTCTGGCAGGCTTATAAGGTATGTTCATACGTAAAAGTCTGTTGAGCGCACGACGTTTCAAAATGCTAACAGTGATACTGCGTATGTCTATAGCTTGATCGTCAGCTATGCTTCAATTTGGGCCGACCACCTATGATCTCGGATGAGTTCATCAATACGCCTGTTCGTCCCTTATATACTTATGGCGATTTGAACCAGCCTGTTGATGTCCCTCGTTTTTACAAAACAGTATCCTTCCCTTATGGATGACTCTCTAATCTCTGATTCATCCCTGGGAACGGGCGAGCCTGCGGTTTGCAAGCAGGTCAGTAGACACGTCATCACCATCCGACGAATCCAATCCGACATCCAACGTAGGCTTCATCGAGTCAGTCCTGGAGACAAGCTATGCCTGATGGGCATGCCCGACGAGGAATGGTTTGCGAATATGTTGGAGCAATTGAAGACTTGGTTGAATAATGTGCCGGTAGGAGATATGAGCTTACAAAATGGAGCAGAGCAGTGGGCGGTGATGTTTCACAGTCAGTGGCTTTGCTCTTTGTCTTTCGCCTCCACGCGTGCTCCTGTTCAAAAAGACTGATAAGATTTTGTGAGGATTTGTGGTAACAGACAGTGTCCTGTTGCTCTTCAGACCTTCTCCGGCTTGCCCTCGGCCTACCCGGGCAGCTCTTTCGGCATGTCTTCGATCATCAAGTTATCTAATCAGGATTGTGCGACGGATGTATCAGGCCAACAAGATGAATTATTTGTGGCTAGGAGCGCATACGTTGTTTATGGGTAGGTCACCATCTCATCTCGTCCGAGTTCTCAGTGACTTACAGATCCATGCTTCGTCGTCATCTCTTAGCCGGTATAACTTATCTGTACAGTCTGTGGAACGTTGGTAAGTATATACTCTGTCTTCCCCTTTCCCTTTGGTCTTTTTCTATAGCTCACTCTTCCTCAATCTTACATCCGCGTCAATGCATAGCTATCGGCAACATCGACGACCCCCCATCTCTTGAGGAATCAATATCAGACATTCAATCATGTACCAGCGTTCTGCAGGCTCTTTCCTGTAAGCACCGTTCTCACTCTGGTTTTAAATCTGTACTCTATCTATTCTGAACAATCATTCCCTATCATTTTTGCAGTCAACGTCAGCTCCTCCGCCGCTTGCAGAGAAACCTTTGAGATCCTCAGTACGGCTGTGCTTCGCCGGTTGACCGACGGCGATACTGGCAATTATCTGGACGTGTCTCTCATGCCAGCATCGACGTTGGGGGCTGTTGACTCGGCAAATTCTGGGTTGAACGACCTCAACGCATTCATGGGTTCTGGTCGACCGGCTTCAGCGTGTGGACCTCACGTGGATGACTCAGCAGAAGATTCGGGTCGAACAGCTGATCAGGCTGCTGCACCACTACCATCAGATCTGCAGGGTCTAGATGATTTGTTCTTGAAGCCCCTCGGTATGTCCCTTTCCTCAGATTCTTCTTTGACACTCATCGCCTTGACCGATCACAAACAAATATCAAATCTGTGCTGTTCTGATCTGTCATTTGGTTGTCTCGCTCTTTTTAGGCTCTCATATGAGTAGCTTTGAATCTACACGGGATCCTTTCGGCAGTCAAGCCCCTGGCGACCACTCATTCGATCAACAGAGTGTCTTTGACAACATCATCAACTCTCCTGCTCCCATGGCCAGCTTTTCTGCTCAATAGCCTCTCCCGTGTGTGATTATCTCTCCCGGTCCACGTTTCAGTCATCAAAACATCTAGTTTACTCATCATCTTATCTCCATTTCCTCTTCGTTTCTCCTTTTGTATGTTGCTTGATAAACGCGAATCTGCGAAAATTTATCTTACAGTTGTCTAACTATAAATTCCAACTTATGTATAGGAAGAGATTAGATGTCTTGGATTACAGAATACCCGTCATTACATGAATGTCAACACTAAGCACAATCTGATACAGACGTATATACACACGATAACGCTATTTCATCCGCGCTCACAACAAAAACGTCGAATCAAGAATATCTTGTAACGTTCGTTCTGCCGATAAGTCCTTGCTTGGCTCTGGACCTATTTCAATTGGCCGGCTCTGCTTTAATTTTTTTTCTAGAGTCAGAAGGGCCAAGTGACGAGTGATCTGGTTGTAGAGATCTCTTGCTACTACTTAGTTCTACAGATGATGTAGGATAAACCGCACTTCTTGATCGGGTGTTATTATCCGTCAATCCAACACCGGTTGCATCGCCATTTGAGTTCACGCGCCTACCGATCAGTCGCGGATCATTAGGTTCGACAGGATGATTCGTGATCTGAAATTCACTGGTAAAGTTGTTTGGCTCAGTAACCGCTGTATGCGTTGTATTCGACTGAGATGATGAAGCTAGCGTTTGATTAGGTCTAGGAGGCGATGGCGCGGAAGTAGAATCTTGGCGTTGAGGAGCACGGGGTTTATGAGGAAGGGAACGCAGGTATTGATGAACAAGCTCTTTTTGATCACTCCATTTGGGATTTGGTAACTGACGGTGCTCAACAACAGCTTCCAAAAACTGGGCGCAGAAATCGTACAAGTCGACTCTAGTGTAAACATCGGTTGTCGGATCGAGCATCCGCCTTATAAGCAAAGGAATTTTGAGCTCATCAAAGCCGATGGCGATGGCTACAAGGAGCAATATGAGTTCAATCGCTGGCTCTTTTCGAGTAGAGGACGAGTGAAGCGCTGCAATTGACTCCTTAGCTATCTTAAAAGCATTCACAGCATGATCAGGAACTATCATACCAGGAAGACCAGGATTGACCGGTCCTGGGACTGAAATGGGCGACAGAGTAGGAGTTGCTGCGTCGATTGGTGAAGATGCCTCTGAAACCACGAAACCAGGGTCCGCTATATCGTCTAGGTTTAATGAAACGACGGATTCTTCTCGCTGAGAAGGTAGTGAGTCGTTGTCGTTATCATGGTTATTATTGCTGTTCTTTTTCTTCTTGCCGTTCGATGAAGAATCGGTCTCTGCGTAAGACTTGGTACGATAAATTATTTCAATTTATCTTTTGAGTATGCAAACGACAAAGCGGAAGCGCACTAGTAGTGTCAAAGAGATACTGACAACAAGATTCCTTTTACGGCCAACACTTTCCTGCTGAACAGCCAACCTTTCCTTTTCTGCTTCTGCGCGTTTTATTATGTCTGCCCAGAAATCGTCTTCATCCGTTACTTCTTGATCTTCAGATAATTCTCGGAAATCTGCACTGGATGCTTCCCAAACTGGCGCAAATCCAAATTTTCCTTCACTTTCTTCGTGGTCTTCTTCAGCATTCTCCAGTTTTTCGACTAGGGCAAGGACATCCGAGGTGGTATAGCGGATATCCGAAGTCTCATCTTCTTCAAAAAGCACTCTCTAGATCCATGTGAAATTCAGAGATGGAACTATAAGATCCTGTTTCGTGATGACAATAGCGAAACATGACGTAGAGTTAGAGATTGACTAACCGCTCCATAAGTCAAGATGTCTTTTAAGTCATAATCTTCTTCGCTGGCCATGTTTTGCACCTGATTTGTTGAGAATGTAAGAATACATCAGTTGGGTTTTGAGAAGAGATAGACAAAAAAGTGAGACTAACAATCAGATGATCTAGAACCATCTTCTTTTTTCCGCCCTGAATCATCTTTTCCTCAACACTATTCTTGATCATGCTATTTTGAGAGGGAAAAACATATAAGAAATACTTCTAAAGGAAGAACAACGCTCTCTTCCATACATTCGGTTCTGGAACTTACAGTTTGAAGACCAAAACCTGAGGCGGAGTTTTCCATATATCAGCTTGATTTACAGAATCGCCAATAACATCCACGTAGACTAACCTTCTTCTCCTGTCCAAATCTACGAGAACGGGTCATGAACGACCGAGGAAATTAGATATCTAGTCTTCGAATTAAAAGTCAAGACAAATAGACAACCACACCTGTATGATCGTGATACAGCCTGAAGATCTTGATGAGGATTAAAGTCTGGGTCCATTATGATGACCACATCAGCACTGGCAAGATTGATACCAACTCCACCTGCTCGTGTTGATCTATATGCAGGATGTCAGAATTATAGTTTGTATAGGAAAAATCCACGAAGGCAAGTTTGGTACTAACAGAATGTATAGATCAACATTAGAATTTGGAGAATTGAACCGGTCTATATCCTTCTGACGCTGAGCCTGCGGAGTGTTTCCATCCAGACGAAGATGAACAATTCCTGAGCCTATGAGCCAATCTTGAACTATTCCACACAGGGTGAGTGGTTGACATCAGCAGAACTATCTTGGTTCACTTGAATTTGTAGGAAACCAAAGTACGGACGGATATCCAGAACTATGGCAAACTGTGAAAACACCAAAACCCGATGTTGACGCTGCTGGAGTATAGGCAGCATCATCTTTAGCAGAGAAAACTAAGAGGACAGGAGGGAAAGAGTCAATTTTCATGTTCGATACTGAGTATAGTGGAAGTGTGCCTAATTAAACATACTTTGGAGGAAGCGTCACAAAGGCGCTGAAGTGCAACCGAGGATTCAAGACTATGATCATCGAGTTCAGGATTAACTAGGTAAGGATGTTGACAAGTTTTACGAAGCTGCATGAGGAGATTGTTGCTATAAGAAGAAAGAACGAGATGATGTCAACCCTCTGAATATATTCCAAGTCAACGAAGCCAAACTTACAAAACAAGGCTCTTCGAACTCCCAACGTGTTCCTGAGATGTTCCCGCAAGACGACGAAGAACCTGAGGATCACTTGCGAGTAGTCCTTTGTAGCACTCTTTCTGCAGCTTCGACATGGTCAGGGGAACAATGATCTCTTGCTACAAGAAATAATCAGATATCAAATCATCTAAATTGAGCCGATCGAACACGGTGTTCTATACTGACTCTAGGTGGGAGTTTGAGAACCTGAGATTTAATCCTTCGTAAAAAGCTATGTATACGATGTCAACAACAAAGGTGTAAGGGGATCGAAGTACTAAATACATCTCTTACGATATAAAAAACTGGAACTCACTAGGGATTAAGCTTATCGTGTAAGCGAGACAACTTCTCTTCATCTAATTCTCCAAATTCAATAGTGAGCTGATCCAGATTCGTCCTGTGAGAAGAGCGATGAGCTATCAGCCGGCGTGGTTGAAATTTCACGGGACGAGGTCAACGTCACTTACCATTTACTAGAATCGAGAAAATTCATGAGATTGAACAATTCTCGAATGTTGTTGCTACATTGGAACAAAAGATTAGTGATAATACATTCAGTATCTTCATATTGTCGTGACAATCGATATAGTAGGTAATCACTTCAAAGGTGTGCCTATATTAAGATCCGGTATGTGATGTCAGTTTGATTTGCCTCTATAACAGAATCTTCTCAAGAGACGTACCAGTCAAGATCACTTTATGAGCGCAATTAAGTTGCTTCAGATTGCCAAAGATTTTATTGGTTTCTACAAAGCCGAAAGATATCATGTCAAACAATGTTATCTAGACTTCAACGTTCTTTGCTCAAGTGTTTTTACCAACCATTCTTGAGTCTCTGTCCTTCATCGACCTGTTTCGGCATGCCAATGTGTTGATTAAACCACACTTGATTAGAATCATGCGGGTTGTAAAAGATATACCGATAGGAAGAAGATGATGCATACCACTAGGACTTCCCATCGAGGGACTGTCGAGATGACCTCTCGGAACGATTTCTACCAAAATGTATGTGTTTGAGATAAGTAGTTATCCAGATATATGGGCAACATAAGCCATAGAGAGCGTTACACTGACAGATGTTATAACCTCATATGTGGTGACTACAACATGGGCTTTCAAAGACCGAGATCTTGCAGAGTTTGAAGGATGAAATAACTCATACTCTTCTAAGATAGATCGGTTTTTGGCTGACCCATGATCTTGAAAAGTGTGGTGATATCAAACGACAACTAAACGCTTGAACAACAACCATTGCACAAGTCTCCGGATCATGATAGAACTTACAAGGTACAGCGAGAAGATCAGGAGCCCACTTTTCAAACTCCCGAATCCAATCTATCCAAGAGATCATCGTTAGTTACAAGTACATCCATTTACTTCAAGATCTAGAGTGACCCACTTGAGACGGTCGAGTTCGGCACTACTACTAGGCAAGGATAGACTATAAAAAGACGACGTATCAGCTATGGTGATACCATATTATAGACGATGGCAAGAATTTATTTACCATGATGCTTAGTCTTAAGCACATTCATGAAAGAAACAATTTGGATACTGGTATGTGCAAGAAAATCAGTTGTTCTTCTATAATCGTTCTTGCAAAGATCAATGACTTACGTCTTTCCTAATCCCATATCATCAGCCAGAAAACTAGGATGCAGTCGATACCATTGTGAGTATAACCAGTTCAGGCCTTCCAATTGATAATCCATTAGTTTCTAATGCGATTCAATTAAAGGTTGAGAATACACATCAGCGAAGCAACCTTTAAAACGAAGTAAAACATCTCACTCACTCCTCCTTTTATATAGTCAGGTTGAGAAGGCATCCTGCGAATATTCTCAACGTTCCTTTCGTCTCGTTTTTTGGCTTCTTGAGGAGTAAGGACCGGAATGATTGTCTGGCGACCACAAAGATACCTCTGATAAGCACGCCGGAATACCTCGTATTCCGGCTCTTCAGGACCAGGAGGAGAATCCTCGACAGCCTCGCTGTAAGGAAGTTCTCCATATTTGATCTTGAGATCAAATCGACAATAGTATTGTCAGATATTGTTGCGCCTTCGGCCGGTCCATCCATCTAAAAAACTCACAAGACACCACATGACCTTATCTATAGAATTTTCGATTGTTGCCTTCTGTTGATTGTAACGCTCCCACACATCAATATGGACCATATCGTTGCCCCAAGGCTTGACCCCGGGTACTATGTTTCGAGCCTCTTTCTGTCCTTTCCTGTTTTTAAAGGTCTTCAAGGGAGCTTTCAGGTAAACATCTAAAACCCTGTCAGGTGTGCTCCAAGCCCTGTGCAATCGTACAGATAACAGAGTTTTAGAATTTGAGGATGTGTATACACTATATTGTAGAAAGAAGCGGACAGTAAAAATAACGACGTACTTGGGGATACGAGAGGTAGCATCAGGATTGGCAATTGGAGGACCAATGTACACTTGCGGGACTTTCTTTTGACCGAAGTCCAGAGCAGAAGCTGTAGAGGCGTCTTCTGCGTCTTCTGCCTGTTCGGAGAGGAGTGTGAGCTGAGTGCCGTTTTTGAGGAACATACGAAGTCTTGCCGGAGAATTGGTTAGCAACCATTCGTGAGGTACCCATTCAATCTGTGTACCCCAGATGAAAAGAAAAACAGTCAAGAATCAAGCGACACCGAAGACGTATATAATGCAAAACAGATACTCACGCGTTTGAAGCTTGAATCCATAAACTTGACCAAATAAAGCCTGGGAAGGCTCTGCTTGTAGAAAGGGGATCCTCCCCCCTCAAACGGAGGTTCCACCGCGCCATCATACGCCGGTTTCCAAGCGATGATCTTATCAACCTCCGAGGTCCAACGAACACAATCGTGACAATTCCAGTGCCTGTCCTGAGAGAATACAGCAAGTTCTACAACTGAAGGTTTCCCAAGATAGTTAGGAATCGGACGAAGGCAGGCATAATGGCAAGCACGTTGACAGCTTTGACAACGCATAAACACTTCTTTTCGAAGAGCCGGCGTGGGATCAGTGGAAAGTGTGGGTTGTATAGAAGATGGTTCGGTATCAACAGGCGTCGGAGGAGGCTTAAGAATGACTGAGCTAATGGGTGTAAGAGAGGTCTCAGATTGATTCTGGCTATCTATAATATGAGAATTGGCTGTAAGAGGGGGTTCGACCGAGACTGGATTTGAAGCGTCTTCCAAGGGTGTAGATTCGGCATCTCTTATCTCGACATCGACTGATGTGACTTGTAGCACATTGATGTGTGCTGTAGGACTGTCAAGCTCGGTGGCTTCCTGATGAGCATGGCCAAGACCACACACGAAGCACCGAGGATGGACAGTACAACCCGAACAGATGAATGACTGTATGATGTTCAGAAGAAGACCATAAAGAGAACGGCAGTCAGTCTTCTTTCGATTATTGACGTAAAGCGAAGATGTTGATAGATGAGCCATACGTCAAGCTCGTCAAACATCACAACTGTACTCTTCTCTCCATCGTTGTCGACATCACGATCAAGAACGTTCTTTTTCTGGTGCTCATCGAGACAAGCAAAATGAGTCTAGAGAATCCAAAGATCGAGTGAGTTGTTCGAGTTAAGATTGAGGGGGAGAAATGAAGCAGATAGAAAAAACTGGAACTGCTCACAGATACACAACAAACTCTACACTCGATCCATCCACCCAGTGCTTCAATCATTTCTAGCTTCTTCTTCTTTTCCTCATTGTCATCCTCAATTCTTTTCTCTTCATCCTGTGATCTTACAGCTTTCCGAATTTTCTTGCTATCTTTCTCTATTCTTTGCTCAAGATCCAAATGAAGATCGAAAGCTGACACACGTTGACATTCTGTTAAACATATAGCCAGATCCGGCAACAAGGATGTCAGATTCTGTATAAACAACCAAATATGAACTTCATAGGAATTACTTACTCGTACAGAAAGGAAGATGAGCACTCAATATCTGAGTCGTTGTCTCCTCATCTACCTCATTTTCCTCTTCCGTCTCTCGTAGTTTCTTTTGCTCTGCAGGCCTCTTAGATGATGTGTTGTCGTTCTGGTGCCGCTTGAACTTGTCGTTGGACTCTGCTGGAGTTGGTCTTGATGAAAGTTCGTTCTCCTCCTCATCTTCAAGCCTCAACGGTCCCTTGCGAGATCGACTTTGCCGGCTGGACAATTTTGACTCTAAACTGGGTTCTGAATACTGTTCTCTCGAATGGCTCTTTGATTGAGTCAAACCCGGGCTATCGGCGGACAGAATGTCCATTGGATCTAAGGGTTCTGGTGTACTGGACTGAGAATTGACGATTCGAGGCTCGACAATCAGAAGTTCATCGGATTCAGCCTCTGACTGTATGCAATCGCATCGACCGAAACAGAAAGAAGTTAGAGTTGAATATACCGATCTTCGATCCAGGAAAGAGATCACACGTACAGGAGGAGATTCAATCCAGTGAAGATTAGGTCTGCTGGGTCCGGACTTGATCGGTAGAGGGCTACCACTATCGATACAGTTTTCCGAAACTTCAATCAATCAGCTGGACGAGTAAAAGATCATACGTTAAGTGAAGAGCTTACCTATAATCCTTCGCTAATCGCCCTTGATTGCGTTTCTTCTGGCTGATACTGGATTCTGCTTCTAGCCTATTCTCAGAATCTGCGTCAGAACTCGAATTAGACTTTGCGGCACGTTCCTTTGGTGTAGATCGCAGGGCAGATTTTGGTTTGCTGGGTTTCAATTCGGGTGTGGGTTGCCCAGACCAGCCTCTTGCCCGTCGAGGCAGAAGATACAGATCTGGCTCAGGTTCAGGAACTAACTCAGGCTCTAAAACGTACACCCAGCCCTTCATTCCTTTACTGTTGATAGACAAAGATACCAGGAAAATATGGCGTGAGGTTTCAGCTTGGTTGTCTATATTCTCATATATTACGGATAAGAGGTAGATGAGTAGACTTACGCGTGGCGCTGTCGTTTCTTTCCTCCTGCTGAATCCCCCTCTTCTTCCAATACCTTTCTAGTTTCACGTATCATGTCTTCTTCCTTCATAGCAACATCTTCCCCCGAACTAACATCTGTTCTGTTCTCTGCAGTTGTCTTGTCCTCATCTGGTTTCTGACTCGACTCTGGTCCTATAGATGACTCTGCTTCTGTAGGTGGTATTAATCCTGTATGTGGTTCTGGTCCTGCAGGTGGTTCTGCATCTATAGATGGCTTGGATTCATCTTGTGTTCGCACAGAACTCATAGACGCTCTAAGTTTTAACCGAGGATCAGCAGCTCTGATTATACTGTGCGCATTTAAAGGCGGTAAAGAGAGATTATATCCTGATGCTGGTGCTGGTGCTGGTGCTGGAGTTACAGTCGATGCTGGAGACAAACAACTGGGCGAGTCCGCAACCGGAGCCTTCGAGGCGGCAACGTCAACATCCGTCGGTTTTTGTTTCTTAGTAAATTTGAGTGTCAGTGGCCCATCCGTCGAATGCGTTTCTGATCGAAAGCATCAAAGCAGAGATTATTTAATAGGATGCGTGTAGCGGAAGACTACATATGAACAAGAAGCAAGAAGTTCACAGAGAGAAGATACATACTGTTCGGCACGGCTATAGAAAGAGATTGAACATATAAGATATTGCTCAGTACGCTTGTGGTGATGGTCAGGTCGATCGATCTGTTAATGACTGCTTACTATAAAGTAATTCTGGGTTTATGGCATCTCTCATCATCTGGACGGATGAATGCGAGTCCATCATGGTTCTCAATAAAGTGTGAGCTTATTGGACCTCGATCATGAACGCATCCCAAACCAACATAGAGACAAACCTGAACAGTCTTCCCAGACTTCATCCGAACCCAATAGCCCGCCTGGTCGTTTCCTGTCTCGACTGGCCTCAACACTTCCAATAGACCATCCCCTTGTTCCTCTTCAATCGCCCTCTTACTGATATTGACTACAACAATTTCCGGCGAGGACGAGGCTCTGTCAGATTCCAATCTCTCTCTGGGTAGAGCCTCTACCTCTTCTTCAGAGTCAATGTACTCTCCCTGTTCAGGCAGAGAAGCGGTCGATCTACCGGCAGGTGAGCCCGACATTGGGTGCCGCGGTGAAAGTGCTGTCTGAGAGATCCTATTTCTAACTGGAGTTGACCGAGTGAATATCTGCAGACCCTATAACGTCTGATGACTCTGGACGGAGAAGCTTAGAGTATGTGTGCAGCTGATACAAGATAGCTGGTATGACGACTCAGCCGAATAGAACGAAATGGGATGGATGGGGAGAACAGGTTAAGCAGACGAGAGCATCCGGTGGCCAGCAGGATAGTAAGAATCCGTCCTAGTCAATTTGATAAGATTCCTTATTGACTTTCGTAATGATGTTTGTCCTCTCCCATACACCATGGTTTCTTCTTTCATACATTCGTGTTGGGGTTTCATTCTCGACCTCCTCACTAGGTTCGTGTTATGGATACTATCAGCCGGTCCGGTACCCATACATGTCGCATTCGTCATGGACGGCAACCGTCGGTTCGCTAGATCAAGAGGTCGACCCGTTATGGACGGTCACTTGAAAGGGTTCGATAGCTTGAAGAATGTGCGTCACCGTCTGAATCTCAATGTATCCTTCCTAGACTCTCTCTTTCTGTGTTTCTATCCCAAACATCGTCGAGAGAAACAAGCAAGATAGTCACTGTGAGCGTTTTCTATCCAAGTGAGCTGACCAAGGAAGCTCTGATTTGTCACTTCTCCTTTGCTTCTCGTTCAAAATACCACTCGAATACGTTCATTCTTTACTGCCTTCTTCGGACAACTCAGATCCTCGAACTATGTCTCCGTCTCGACATCCAATGTGTCTCGATATATACCTTCTCAATCGATAACTTCAACCGACCGCAAGAAGAAGTTGGTGCCCTCATGAATCTTGCCCGAGGGAGATTTAGAGAATTAGCGGAAAAAGGGTAAGTGGTTTTGCCAGCGTTGCGTTCGTCGTTACTTTCGCTGACAAGAACATCCGTCCTCTCGGTCTCTATCGCCTCCTTTTTTTTTCAAATGCCACTCTAGAGAACTACTGGACCGGTATTCAGTCCGAGTGAATATATTAGGCAAAACATCCCTCCTCCCGACTGACGTGCAGCAAAGTGTTAAAGAGATGCAAGATTTGACACGTCATAATTCAAAGTGCGCCCACAGACTTGATTTATCTTCTCTTCAAGAAGTTCTCTGTAATCTGACGACCGTTCTTTGACCTTCACATCCTTGTGGCCATAAGAGCTATCCTTAATGTCTGTATGCCATACACATCTCGGGAAGAAATAACTTCTTCTGTTCAAACCACCGTCGATCAAGTCCAATCAGTCCCACTTCCTATCGAGTATGTCATCTACGGCGCGCTCTCTGTATCATTCTTTTTCTCAAGAAGTCAGACAGTCTAATCAGGAGACAATTCCTTCTCTGTTCATATTCTATCTAAAGAGATTTATCCATGGAATCGATAGAATCTAATTTGTATACTGCACAGGGGAGCAGCCCGCCATTGGATATCCTAATCAGGACGTCTGGGGTCAACCGACTTTCCGATTTCCTCCTGTGGCAGGTAAGGAGGAAACTTCTCTATTCTCTTTACGCATTCCTTTTCTAACTAAATATTTTCTCTTCTGTACTTCTTCCACCTACTGCCCTCATCTGATCTTACCAGACAACACGCTCAGCCAATATTTACTTCGTCGACACCTTTTGGCCTGAGTTTGGATTACCTCAGATGGTCAGGGTACTTCTCCGATGGCAGAGAGAACGCTGGTTCAGCAACGACCGTCTGGGAAGAGTTTCAAAGAAAATTTCTTGACGTAACATCAAAACGGTCTTCTGCCTCGCTTGATCATTTTTGATAGTTAATAGTTGACTGGACGCAAGAGCCGTATGTGCGGTCTCAGTGCCATATTATGAAAATTCATATAGATAGATAGTAGGGAAAAAGGAAACCAAAGGGTAACTAAAATAGAAAGAAGAGAGCAAGAAAGCAAGAAAGCTTTTTTCTTTTACAAGTACAGTAAAGAGATGAGCATAGAAAGCGACACTTGCTGCAAAAAGAACAGGAACCAAGCCAGAGCGTTTTCTCCTCCTTGAGACACTACTCCTCCATATCCTCATCAGAATCATCATCTTCATCCGAATCTTCACCTTCCGCAACAGAAATCTTGGGTAGATCGAATGTCTGATCGGCTCCAAGATAGGAATCACAGATAAGGTACAGCTTCATCTCATGATCGCCTGCCGGTAAGTTGACATCCAGCTTGACCTTGAGCTCTCTGGAGACAGTAACCTTCTTGATACCCTGTAATGTCTTGCCCGTAGCCAAGATCAGCCAGAAATTGGGGATCTTCTTGCCGGGGTAGTGAGGTGCGACTACCGTCTGGTCCTCCTCCTCTGCATCCTCATCGGCCTCTCGATCGAGAGTGACCCGGACAGTGATAGGTTTTGAAGCGTTGTACCCTTCGTCGTCTTCGATGATCTCGTATGAGACCTCAATGGACGGGTAAGCGTTGACGAACCGGGCGACGTCACGCATCTGTCGTTGGTCCATGCGAAGCAAGTCGTTTCTCTGATCGTCCTCGAGCTCCGTGATGTCGTAGACAGAATCAACGTTGGCAGCCTTACATCGAGCAATGACCTCCGAATCGAAGTGAGGGATCTGCTTGAGGGGCGAATCGGTTTCCCACATAGCTTGAATGCACATCTGCGACAAATCCATAGCACCTAACGCGCTGAGGTAGGCATTCGACGACATGACATCCACACAAGCTGACAGCAAGCTGATCACCTTGCCCAAGATGATCTGCTGATCAGAAGCCAAATCAGCAGGGAGAATGACCCTTGAAAAGTGAGCCTGGAGAAGAATGAACGTCTTAAAGTGAGGCGATCCAAAGTCAGGTGTTTCGAGCTTGACGGGGCATCGATCGTAGATTCGTCGGAGAATGACATCCTCATGATGTCGAATGGGCACATCTTCAAACTCAGATGAGGAAGAGACAATCTCCAAAAGGCCCTTGAGCTTCGTTCGCTCACTGAGCGACATGCTGAATATCTCGACAGTAACATTGGAAATGTAGTAGTCTGTTTGGTATGAGACAAAGAAGATCAGAATAGTGTGATTTGCAGGCCATTTTTTGTCAGAGTGTGAACTTACATGCAGCAATCATTCCCAAGTTGAGCGGCGAAGTGTCCATCTCGTCCTCGATTGCGATACACTTGGAAGCAACGAGAGCATTCAGAGTTTCTTCGACCAACTCGGAAAGATGATCCGAAAGATGTCGGTGTGAGGTTCCCTGCAAGTTGTAGTATACAGGGTTTTGAGACATTCGGCGGTAAAACCAAGTCCAGGTACACCAATCAACAGCTTCCTGCTTGTTCTCGATCGTCTTGGCAACGATTTCTGCGTTGAAGTGGTCGTGAAGCATGGCCGGGAGCTGGGACTCGATAGGAAGGGCCTCGCTCAAGAATTTCTTGTAAAATTCTTTTCGAGTTTGCTGAAGCATAAGCACACATCGACTGTTGGTATCTTTAGTTGGTCGGCACGCTCGACCCATCATCTGGAGCAGATCGGCGATAGGGTAATCAACATATCGATGGTCCTGTCCGTCGAACGACTGTACCCCCATGATAATGACCATGTAAGCCGTAAGAGGGATACCCCATGCGGTATCCTTAGAAGCGATCAAAACCTGAATAGCGCCGGACTCGAAAAGTCGTTCGACAATCCTCTTGTCGGACTTGTTCAGAGCCTCGTGATAGTATCCAATTCCGTACGCCAAAGTCTCCTTTAAGCTAGGATCTGAAATCCTATCCAGGTGTGGCTGAAGATCCTCCTCCTCAATGTTGAGGAACTTCTTACCTTCCTGATTGGCAAGGCAGTAGACGAGAATATCATTTGCGGTAAGCTTGCACTGCTTCCTCGAAGGGACAAATGCAATCACAGGCTTTTTGCCCGCCCAATCATTGACAGCCAGGTAGGCAGGTTTGGCCATCCCGAGCAGAAGAGATGGATAGTGGGGAATGTCGTAGCTCTGGATGTGAATATCCATCGGTAAAGGTCGCGTACTAGGAGCAAAGTTGAAGACGTTCTGAGCGCTGGCTCCGATCCAGTCTCCTAAATCTCTGGCGTTCGCAAGGGATACGCTACATCCGACGATACGAGTATTGATTCCGGTTTGGGATGATACAAATCGAGTTCTCGAAATGAGAACTTCATAAGCCGCCCCAACGGAGCCACCGATCAACTGCATCTCATCAGCAATGAGTAGCCCGATCTCGGTGACTGCCTTTCGAATAGTCAGCTTCCATCGTCGTGAAAGGTTATCCCACTGAGTACAAAGAGAAACAGAACAAAAAAGTCAACAAAAAAGACTAGGTGACCCAGACAGGAGAGTAAAATAAAATATAGACAAAACTTACATGAGCCGGAGTGCAAACAACAATGTCGGCCTTTGAAAGGATTCTCAAATCAGCCGCCTGCTCTCCAGTCAGAGAAAGAACCTTCTTTCCACCTTGAACATTGGCAAACTTGGTCGACCACTCGGCCACCCTCAAGTCAACCATCTCAGGGAAGGGCTCAATGCAAACTGCCTTACGAGGTTGAGGTTTGGACCACAATCTAAGCAAAGCAAACTCTGCGCAGAAAGTCTTTCCACTTCCTGTGGGCGCACCGATGAACACATTGTCATCCGTGGTGTAGAGAGCTTGGAAGACCTGAGTCTGGATCTTGTTGAAGTCCCGAACGGATTGATAGACAGACTCAAACTCCTTGTTGTGAAGGGCAGAGACTGGCAAAGGCTGAAGATCAAGCAAAGGAGTATGAGCTGGGAACTTTTCAGGCAAGATCAAGTGCTTGAACGACACGGCCAATCGAGTTTCCGAATGCATCCATCGATCTGAGGTGAAGGTGATGAAGTAGTTGGGTGGAACGGGATCGTGGATTGGGACGGTAAGGGTCATGTGATGCTCGCTCTTATCCTCATCTGAAGTAACATACTGCTTTCGAAGTAAGAATTGGTCTCGAACGAGGATGATCTCTCCATCTACATCCTCCACGGTAACCCAGAACAATTGAGAGCCTCCGTGAACGTTGTCGTCCCACTGGAAGTCAGGAGTGATAGTCAGGTCAATCTTGAGAAGAGATCGAGTAAGCGGCAAGACGTGAGCCTCGAGGTTGAGCTTGGGGAAGCAGTGAACAAGTCGGTGAACAAGTTGTCCAACGTTTCTGTTTCCGATTCGCTGAACACCAATGAGCTCTCCAAGCTCAGGCGGTGAGAGATCAAAGTATCTGTACCAAGGGAATTCCTTTCTCTCGGCTCGCCGAATGATATCAGCAGGAACATTCTTGAACTGTCGGAGTGGCGTCATTGAACCCCACATCCTCCTTTCCACCATCTTGCACATCTCGAGGGCCGCCTTGGTGGGAGCCGCCCAGTTTCGTCGGAGACAAATCTCAAACATTGCTCGAAGGATTCGGCCGGCCGATTGCTGGACGTAAACCATATCGGACACAAGCGCGTAGCCGTCAAGCTTCAATTGAGAGATATAAGCTTGGAGAAGGACATTGGTCTTGGCCGTAGGCTCATCAACACCTTCCTTGACGGGAACAGGCACTCGCTCGAGAAGTTTTTGAAGCTCCAGCTTCTCCTCTTGTCTAACAGGAATCAAACGGAACTCATAAGACAATGCGAAGACTCGGAAAAGTTCAAGCATACCCATAGTCGGTTTGAGATGCTGGTTGTAGATTGTCATAGACGCGTAGGTAACGTAGTAGTGGGAAGCAATCTTTCCGAGTTCGGTCGAGGTAAAGACTCCACTCTTTCGATCGTACTTGACCAAATTACCTTTCTCCAACATGACGGCAGCGGTATGAATGATATCAGCTCGCTAAAACACCCAAAGATGATTGCAAAACAGCAATTAAGTTTATGTAAGCGTTGTGAACAACCCAATGACATAGATTAGAGATACGACACATGCCTTTTGTTCCAAAGCGGCGTCTCCCTCCAAGTAATCAGCGCCGACACTGTACAAGGTAGGTTCCTTTAGCATTCGGACGTATCTTTGAAAAACAAACAACATGTGTGTCAACAGGATGAACGTAGATTCAAACAAAAAGAGGAACCAAAGAGAAGGTCTACATACAGATAAGTGAATCCAAGCCATTGAACAGCCTCATCTCGATTTCTGACGTTTCCTAAGACGATTTCGGCGTTCAGGTTGTCGACCAGCCTAGAGACAAATTGACTTTCGATGGGGAGTTGCTGATTCATCAAACTAGCGTAGTACGGCAGCTCTGAAGCGTTGGTGATGATGATACCTTCACCGAACGTGTCATACCTGGGTCTACCAGCACGACCCAACATCTGCAGAACATCCTGAGGGGAAAGCTCTGTCCATCTACCCTTTTCGGGGTTGTAAACCTGGGTGCCCTTAATGATAGCGGTGTGGGCAGGAAGGTTGACTCCCCAAGCTAGGGTAGCAGTGCAGACAAGGACTTGAATATGGCCTTTCTCAAACAGTTCTTCAACATCGGCTCGATCGACGGGAGTCATTCCAGCGTGATGAATACCAAAGCCGAAAGGAAGAAGGTCCTTCAGGTTCGCATCGGAAGCATCCTGGGCGGCTTGAATGAGAATCTCCCTGACAGCTCCTTCAGGCTTGACGAATTGAGTGATCGTCTCCTTCTCAATGGCCATATCTCGGATAAACTTTGCTGTCTTGGCGGTCTCTTTCCTGGAATGAACGAAAACCAATGTCTGTTCTTTACCAGCATAGTTAAGAACTTTCTCGTAACAAACCTCATTCATGATCTGGAAACGCTTGATCGGTTTTTTCTCCGTAACGCCGATGAACTCTTGTTGAAGCGGACACGGTCGGTACGTCCCATTGAAGTAAAACAAACCAACGTTCGGATCGACCCGAAGGAAGGTAGCGACATCTTTGTAATTCGGAAGTGTAGCGGAGAGACCAACCATTCGGACAGGATCCCCAGTCTGCTCGGCCTTTCGGATCGTTCGGGAGATAATTGACTCTAGCACTGGTCCACGCTCATCGTGAAGCAGATGAATTTCATCCACAATGATCAATCGAACGAGATTCGTGTAAGACGTCTCGGTTGACTTTCGAGTGATGACATCATACTTTTCCGGCGTGGTAACGATCACCTGGGTTTCTGCGATCTGTGCCTTGGTGAGCTGGGAGTCTCCAGTGAGCTCACCAACTTTGATGCCAAGGTAAGAGAGTCGCTTGGTAAACGTTCGCACTTGCTCCTGGACCAAAGCCTTCATCGGAGATACATAGATGATCTTGAAAGATTCGAGGTCAATCAAACCCGTTCGCTCGTCTCGAAAGTTTTGGATTGCTCGAAGAATAGTGAGGACAGCGACGTTGGTCTAGAATTTGTTAAGTGAACATTGAAAGAAAAAAACAACCAAACAAACATAAATGATGCAAGTCAGTTAAATCACGTGAAGAGAGCGATTAGACTGTTGTTGATGACAAACCTTTCCGGCACCGGTGGGGGCGCAAAGCAATATGGGTTCGTCCGTTCCGAAAGCGATCGGATACGCTTGACTCTGAATCGGGTTCAATCTACTAGACTCTGTACCGAAAGCCTGTCTAGACCATTCCGGAAGTTCCTGAATATTGACTAGATCCCCGTCCTGAATCTCGACCTTCTTGGGCGCCTTGACAAGAATGCGGTCGTAACCCTTGAAGGAAACCTTGGTGGATCCTGCGGGGAGTGTTGGCTTACGGTTTGTGTTCAAGTGGCTTCCTTCAGTGAAGATCATGTCGTTCAGGTCTACAGTTCGACGGGGCTGAGCAATGAGCGAGCCGGGAGCTATAGTCGCCAAAGCTTTTGCTGGCTTCGCCAATACAGAATCGACGTCCATGGCATCTAAGGTAGATGAAGTAGCGGTGGCGATAGCAGATCTTCCGCCTCTTCCACCAGAAAGTTCCCTCAAAATCCACCCAACACCTTTTTCTCGCATCGCAACCTCCACATCCTTCTTGTCATCTTCCCCGCTTCGTGCCAACTTGGTGCACCAAATGATAGCCTCCCTGTTCTTGATAAGAATTCGAACGAGGTCAAACTTGTCGTAGTCGAAGAGTTCCATGAGCGAATTTTCACAGTCTCGAAGGTTGAACTCGGAACCAAGAATATCGAGCGTTTTGGCGGTGAGGTCGCTTGAGGTGACAGGGTCAGGATAGGACTTTGCGATAAGTCGCTGGAGGTAGAAAGCATCGATGTCGTGAAGAGAGATCACATCAGAGGCGGCAGAAGATTTCTTTTTGGATGATGTAGAGGCCGACGTTCCTAAAAGTAGAGTATCATCTCCTTCAAGATCATCTCCATCAGCCATCGGGCTGTCCCCATCGTCTTCATCATTTTCGTCCTCGTCGTCAGAGTCAGACTCGTCCTTGATCTCAAATTCTTGTCCGTCTTCGTCTTCATCGTCGTCCTCACCCTCGAACTCTACGGCGACACCTTCTTCTCCAAAGTCGCCCTCGCGTTTACCCTCACCATCTGCACCGGTCGCGTCCTCCTCTCCCCAGTCAGTGAGCTTTTTACTCAAGTTCAGGAACGCGGAGAACGATTCAGAATCGACGTTGCCAACGATGTCTTCCATTTCCCTCTTCTTATCAAAGTCCTTCAAGTCATCTGCCTTGAGGATATCGAGAACGGTATCGGTGGCGGATCGGACGACGTCGGCTGCCTGATCACCGAGCAATCGATGGGTCATGCCGAGAACCAACTCGAATACTTCTCTTGTCTCTGCCGTTTTGGGTCGATATGACACACCCTCCGAGTCTAAAGCAGCTTCGAGAATGTCTTGGTAGTTGCCGGCTCCTGGCACAGAAGACGTGTTAGTTGCTCCTCTACGGACCGATCGTTCTACCAAGTCGGCAGCCGAGGGGTTCTTGGCCTTTTTCGCCGATGTCTTAGGGGCCTCTCTGTGAACACGAGTTCCCATCTGGGACTGATCGATCCGACCGACGAGAGATTCTGCCTCTCCAGTAGGCTCGAAATCACGTCGCGGAATTTTTGAACGGTCTGAAAAGGTACACGTGAAAGCGTGACAACAGAGAGAGATTGGAGATAAAAGCAGGAGAAAGGATCGGATGGATATATTGAGGTGGCGAAGAGTAAGGGACAAGACGGAAGGTGAGAGATACGCGACGATGAGGTTCCCACAAAAAGGCAAGCAAGTCAAGAAGAGAACAAAAAACAACAAAAGAAGGGCAGAGAGATTGTTTGAAAAGAAAGAGAGAAAAGAACATACCGGTCTGGAGGACCAAACTACTCATGTTCCCATAGTTGTATTGAGACAGATCCTGTTGCTTGGACATGATGGGCTGATGATGGGAAAGATGGATGGGTAGTGGAAGATCAAGAGAAAAAGAGGGGAGCAGGAGGGAGACTAATAATGTGGATGGCCTGCGATTTGGGTAAGATCACAACCCCCTCTGGATGATCTGAGAGAAGAAATAAAGAAAGAGAAAGAGATGATCAGAAGAGAAACGAAGAAAAAAAGTGGTGGGATTGTCGGTGGGAGGTGAGAGAAAAGAGTCTGTTGGAGGCGAGGGGGAAAAAAAGCAAGAGATCGGCAGTCTAGGCGAGAGGAAAAACAATAGAGAATGTTGGTGAAAATCATTAGAAGCATCTGTGAGATTCAGTAATAGTCCATATTTTGATAGGGTCGGTCCGGTATGACTTGCGATCGAAGTCTCGTTCAAGAAAAACCGACCGTTTTGCTAGTTTCGTAATCGTTTTCCTAGTCCTGGTCTGTAGTTTGTCTGCGGGTCTGGATTTTGTATTGAACATTCGAATCGCATTACGCGATAGCTCTAGTCGACTTCCTAGTTCTTTGTCTTTGCCTCCACTTCGTTCGTTCCTTCGTTCCTCCGCTTCTTTTTCACTCTTGACCAAATCAGGAAAAATCAGGAACAACAGGAACGAACCCCATCAGGACAGATCAGGCACGAGTTCTGTTCCTAGATCATTCATCTCGCCCAGATTCCATCAAGGTTTGTCTCTTCACCACCAAATCCCCATATCTACTCCTGGTGATCCCATTCGTTAGACAGGAGTGAGGATAGGAAAATTGCAGACAGGGAACGCGTGAACTGAAACCTTCATCCATCCATCCATCCATCCATCCATTCGTTGCCCTCGGATTCTTTTTCCTTCTCTCTCTTGTAGATCTTGAATAAATTCTGGCATCCTTCTCCTCCTTCCTATCTCATCCAGAGACAGACTCCTTGGCCTTTCTCCACATCGGCATTCTATCCAGTTGGATGCCTTTACCCATACTCTATCTCCGCTCTGTCGTACGTGTTTTCTTGATCCGGGCTATGCCTCTTCCTCCTTGCCGATTGACCTTAAACTCATGTCTTTCGCCCTCATTTACGTCACCTATCGACATGACATCCAGCTCTCTTACCATCCGTACGCGATCTGAGGAACATATGCCACAGTAGGAAACTCATCACCTCAACGTAATTCCGTATGTTCCAAGTTGCTTCTTTGCTTGTTGGCTTCATCTTTTTCTATCGCTGGCAACTTCTTATTCCTCACTCTGCTTTTATTCTTCCTTCTTGAATTGTTCATTTTTCTCTGCATCAGTTGTTTCAGAAAATCGCCATGGACTCGACAGAAGACATTGCATCCCTTCTGTTAGCACTTCATGATTCGACTCCTCGAACCCATCTGCCCGTTTCTGGCCAACCCACAGCGTCTACCTCTCAATTGCCATCTTCATCATTTCAGTCTGATCAACCCCTGCTGCCCTCAGGAGCACCTCCTCCAGAGCATGTAAAAGTGGAGCCTCTATTTCAACCTCATCCTTTATCAACCAGGAGCCCAGGCCATCAGTTATCTTCATCACTGGGCCCTGCATCGTCACCTGGGGGTCATCTACAGAACAACGCAAACCGGGATCCAATTGAGATTAATACATCTTTTCACATTCGTACCAAATCCCCTTCAACAACCCTTCAGAATCTACCACCCCCACCGGTGATCCATCCAGCGATCCCGTCTCCACCGGCGATAGTAGAGTCCACTTCTTCGTCAATATTTCCTACGCCAGATACAGACTCAAAGCCGACAGCTCCTGTCAAGGCACTCAGTCCATTGGTACCATTGGATGCTATCTCCGGTCCCGCCGCTGCTGCACCGACGGCAAGAGGTACGAAACGAAAAAGAGGAACGGGCTCCAAAGCTGACACCAAAGCAAAATCCAAATCTGCCCTTGTCTCAGCAGAGCCCCTTAAGGTTAATGCACAATCCGACGCTCATGTCCTTCATCCCGATGCGGGAATCATTCGATGCATCTGTGGAATCATTGTTCGTTCACGTTCTTCTCTATTGCTGCCTTTCACGCGTGTTCCTGACTTGATGGTTCGCGTCAACTTATTAATACGCGTCATCCCTACAGGACGATGATGGATTCACCATTCAGTGTGATCACTGTTACGCCTGGGAGCATGCCGTCTGTATGGGTATCCAAGAGGGAAATGTCCCGGACGAATACCTTTGCGAGCTTTGCTTGCCTCGTGCTATCGACTTCCACGGAGCAAAAGAAAAACAACGAGCCAAGAAAGAGGAGCTGACTCTCCGTGCAGAGATCGAAGCTGCTAAGGCAGTCACACATCCGCGAAAGACTTCGGGGCCTATTGGATCAACATTGACGACGGGGGAGAAAAGTTCACATCAGGCCTCCCATAGCAAGAACAAGAAATCAAATCATCTTATACGAGAGGTCCTTCACCCACCTTCCAAGGACTCCCAACCCCTTTCTATCAACACATCTTCGCTCTCCGATTCTATTTCGGCTACCAATGGCCATATAGTCCTCTCGATGGATACTCTTCCTGAACCTCATATCTCGACTTCCTCGCAAACTTCCTCGACAAACCAACGAGCACACTCAAATCTCCATCTTTCACTTTCTTCTATCCAGCAGCAGTCGCTCGCGACTACCAATCCACCTTCGCCTCAACCTGGATCGACTAACTCAGCTGTCGTCACTCAAGATGAAGATGAGAAGTTCGAGCCCTGGACGATGGAGTACTTTCCTGTCCGTGAAAATGTGGTGAGAGATCCAATTGTGATGAACAAGCTTCATATCCTCCAGAATGTCTGGGACCGAAGACTTGGTGGATTGGTCGGCCCTTCGTTATTATCGTCTTTAACCAAGCTAAATTCTGAGGTCGAGTCGTCTAGAGAGGCAGAGTCTCCGACAGGAAATCAGGTTGAATCTCACGAAGGAGACGAGGATATGAAGGATAGATCCAGTCCTGTCGTGTCTGTGACATCCACAACCAACCAGTCGGCGAAGAGTCCAGTCCCTGTGCCGATTCAAGTGCCCCCGGAATACGAACCTTCGTTCTCGACTTTGGGCAATTTCTTACCCCCGGTCCTTCTTTCCGCTCCCAATCTCGCTTCAGTCTCGTCCAAACTTCAGATTAAATCGCTTCCTGCGAATGCTCCATCCAATCCCCCTCAACAATCGTTTACGCTTTCTCATCCATCCATCACGACATCGCTCCTCCGCCCGGTCTACACCCGACCAAACGCGTACGCCGTCTTCGCCGAAGGCCTCATCCCTCAAGGTACCCTTGTTGGTGAGCTCAACGGAGAGCTCGTACAGGGAGAAAAGTACAGACAGGATCCCATCAATCAATATCGGTTTTTAGGCTGTCCAAAACCTGGGGTCAGGACGCTTGGGCCGGGTGTTGACCTTGTATTGGACTCTAGAGGGTTCGGAAATCAGCTTCGATTTATACGTAGTAGCTGTCACCCAAACGCTGTGCTACGGCCAATGCTTTTCTTTCGAAACCCCAGCTCAACCGCTCGGGACGCATCTGTTCCGCCTGCCGACTTATCACCTTCAGACAGCAATCCACCGTCTACACATTCTGGTACAGCCGGCGAGCTCTTATTCGGAGTGTTCGCATCGAAAGACATTTCCAAACGGGAAGAAATCACCTTACCGTGGGAATGGGACGACGGTCACGTTGTACATGCCCTTCAAAAACTCCTCGACTCCAAGTTCTCCGGTCCCTTTCACCATTCCTTATTCGGCCCTTCTTCTGCAGCTACTCCTATTGCTTCTCACAATCCTCAAACCCCGACACCAACATCTGGAAGTCGACGAAATTCTCTCTATCCTGTTGATGAAATCCCTTCCCTTGCTGAGCTTGTTCCTAAATTATCAATCGTACTGATCCATTTGACGGGGACTTTCGCGACTTGTGCTTGTCTGAAAAAGAAGGATTGTGTATTGTCTCAGATGGCTAGGCTTGTCGAAGGGAAACCGTTCTGGGGGCTGGTTGAAAAGACTGTTGGGCAAGGAAGGGGTGGAAGGAGACCTAAAAGACCAGATCTAGGGCCATTGATTGGCCCAGTAAGAGGGTGGAGAAACCGAGAGATGGAGAGACGGGCAGAAAGAGAGAGGTTGATTGAAGCTCAAACTCAGGCTCTGACCCAGGCGTCGGAGGAAGTGGATGAAGCGGAGATTGTTAAATCTCCTGAACGATCGGATCAAGTTTCTGGAGAAGTGGAAAGTGCTACGGAGGCTGACGATGAGCAAGAAAACAAAGAGTTGGGTGTTGAGGATGAGGTTGAGGTCGAAATGGAAACCGCTGCTGATGTGCAACCGCAACAAATATCGCCGCGTCCGGAGCGCAATTTGAGCCCGATCAAACCTGTTACGAAGGTCTTCTCAGGAAGTTCGCAAGACGAGGAGGAAGACAAGATGGATGTCGACGAACCTGTTGGTCAAGGACTAGCTCACGAATCTGTTCGTGAATCTCCTTCAACAACGGTATCTTCTCCTTCGAAACCTCTTTTTGCAACAATCAACCCCTCGCCGGTAGCCGGGCCGCCATCGTCGACATCTCTTCTCAATACCGCGCAATCAAAACATCCACACTCAGAGTCTTCTCAACGACACAGTTCTCCAACAAAATCTTCTCGCTCTCTCCCTGCTTCATCTCCTGCAATCATCAAACCTAGAAGGTCTGCATCAGACGTGGAACCAACTGCTGATGAAGATGCTGGCAATTTTTCAGATGCCTCAACTTTGACCGAGCCCCTCTCCAATTATGACTCAGATTCCGCGTCGGATGATGCAGGAACATACTCGTCTCCTTCCTCAATCATCGAGTCCGACTCAGAAGAAGATGATGGAGACGAAGACGAGGAAGAGACACAGGAGGGAAGGCCCCGACCAGGTGTAGCGCATACATCCAAAGCAGTACTTTACTCATCTGATGAACTTTCTTCTCCTGGTCCTCCGTCATCTCCTACAACCTCTCCCCCGGCCCTATCAGCGCCTATGACACCTTTGAAATTGGCTCCTGTTGGCCGTAGACGATTTCCAACACGCGTTGAATCAGAATCACCGTCTAGTTCTCCGCCTGACACTAACAAGACGTCCGTTGAGGGGAAGGTTGGCGACGAGGGAGGTAGTAATAGTGCCAACAGTATACAAAGCAAGAAAGAGAAGGACGAGGACGACTCGATGTCGTCTCATCCATCACTGTCCTCTATAGCCTTGCAATCGCCGCCACCACAAACTACAACGACGACGGTCATGCCTTTCCCACCGTCTCCACCACCCGCTCACCTCGATCCCTGGATCTCACTCTCCCTTGTCGATGACGTGAATAGATCCGCTGAAAAAGCTATCCCGACTGGTCCTCGATCGCTCGTAGGTCCGCCACACCTAACGTCCGCAAAGGATTCTACACCTCTTTTACCACCTTCCCCTTCGCCTCCTCCGAAAGAACCGACACCACCGCCACCAAAACCTCCCACGCCGCCGCCAGTCAAACGGATGAGCTTGAAGGATTGGAGTAAGAGAAAGAAAGCAGCTGCGCCTCTGCCTGTCACGGATAGAACGGTAGATGCCGATGAAAGCACACATGATCTTTATCAGTTAGTGTCTTCTCTCTTAAGTGCCTCAATGTTTGGACAAATCATTTATTAATACTCAATCGATATTTTCGACTGCTTCTTCTTGTCTAGACCTCAACAGCCGCATTCTTCTAGCCCAAAGAAGACAAGTGAATCGATTTCCGTCTCACAGTTACCTGTCTCAGCATCTTCCCTCGATACACCAGACGATCTTATTTACCCTCCTAGTTCACCAGATGAGAATTCTGTTGCTATCAACGCTCGTGTCGGGGCTGTCAAGGATGCTAGTCGTCCTCCTACCCCTTCATCGGAAGATGAACCTATCCCTGGATTCACTCCTCGACAATCCAGAGTTCAACAATCAAGTCTGACTTCGATGAACGTTGAATATACTAAAATGCCACCTCCGTCACCATTTTTGGCTACCTCTTCTGAAATCAAGACGCAAAATTCATCAAATGAACCTCCCTCGACCGTCTTTACCGATCCACTGATGTCTCAGAAGATGGAAACATCCTGTTCCTTGCCAAATGCTTGGCAACATCGTAAACACGAATCGGTCGATGTTGAATTCACCGAACACCGATCTATCACGCCTCCACCTTCCATGATGCTGTTATCATCTCCAAGGACGCGTCAGTCCTCAATGACTCACATGTCGGACCCCTATGCTCGATCGCCTTCTCCTACAGGTACAACATCACCTAGCACAACTCCTCCTTTACCATATCGACAGTTAATCAGTACTCCTAGATCTAGTGATCCGCCAAAAGGACCAGCATCTAGCACGTCTCGAGTCGCAGGAGTCTTACCAGTTCGAAGGCCTGAGAGTAGTATTCCTACGGGGCCACTTAAGTCGCTTCCACCTCTTCCTCCAAGCTTACCAGCGAAACCAACAGCTGTCCGACCAACCCATTCTCCTACTCGACCCCGATTCAGTACAATGGATCGAGAGGAGCCATCGCATCATATCGAACGAGATCGAGAGGTGGAAGAACGCGAACGAGAGCGAGAACGTGAACCTGAGCGAAATATCGTTCGTGAACAACGGTCGTCAATAACCTTGAAGGAATCACCAGTCTTGTCGACTGTCCCTCTGGTTCGGCCACCTTTCCATCCTTCTCACGTTCGTCCTTTCGGACCTGGCGCTTTCAGAGGCCGAGGAGCTCTCGCCGGCGTGCCGTCTGGACCTAGAACAACTTGGACTCCCCCTCGTGGGCCCCGAGGGATGGGCGGTCCTTTCAGAGGTGGTGGAATGGGAGGTAGAGGAATCAGTAGTATGCCGGCGTCGGGAATAGCACCTAGGGCACCAAGGATGATGGTACCTGCTGGAGAAGAAAGGGAGAGGATTGATACTAGGTTGCCACCACCAACAAGATCGGAGGGAAGGGACATCTCGGAGAGTCCGAGAGGTGCGTTCAGAGGAAGAGGAGGGCTGTTCAGAGGGAGAGCTAGATAAAGTATGGTCTGTCGCTTGATTTGGTTAAACTTTGATCTATCAACTCATCTGCTTTTCAATAACCAATCATTCAATCTCTCTCGTCATTCAAAACTTTTTCTCTATCTATCTTTCGGGTATGATTAGCACAATTCGATGTCGGTTAGCGTTCTGCACATGTTGTGCTAATTTTCTTTTTCTTCTTTAGATCACGTTCTCGAATTGATATGATGTTGTATGACTAGCAGACTCAACGACTTATCCATCGTTTTATCTGACAGGTTTCAATCGAATCGTCACGTAATGATTGTGATATCAAAGAGCCCAGAAATTCAGTAATGCATATGAGGTGAACTAAAACGTGTGCAAAAACAAAGAAAGTAGATAGGGGACGCAGCGGAGGACGAAAAATAAAGTACAATCAAATAATTCAGCGTTCAGAGCTTCCAACGTCTCGAATGAGTGGTCCCTCCATCCACTTTGCGAGGTCCTATCAAACTTTCTGAATCCGATGAAGAGGCGTCTCCCGGCGCGGAGTTGACGACAACCAGTTTTTTGCCATCAGATTGTGCGGGATAATCTTGAACTGAAGGAGCTGATTGAGCGTAAGACCTTTTTGATGTTGTTGTCGTCAAAGTCGCCGCCTGAGGAAGAGGGGAGGAAGGAGTAGGAATGGTTGATGCCATAGGATTTGGCGCTATACCAGTACTTGTTGGAAGGATGGGCGACCGATAGCCTGGACCTCGCCTGTTCAATATAGGAGAGGCGAGCGAGACTTCAGTCATGTCTCCCTCGCCAGCCCTATTCCATTGTCCAACAGTCGATTTATGTGATACCTGGTCAGATAGATGAGAATCGAGCCCGTTCCGCTCCTCGTCGTGGATCCAAAATTGCTCTTGTTGACGCCGTCTTCGCTGATTCTTGGAAAAGAAGCACCAAGAGAGTGAACTTCCAACAAGAGTCAATATGATGAATACCAGGAGACATCCAAGTAGTATCGCGGGAACATTTGGTTGCTCTGGCGAGGTCCCGTTGCGGGACATATCTGTCGAGGGAATATCTGAAGTCAATGATATTGATTGGGAAGACCGGCTCAAAGAGGCTGTAGAGGCAATGCGGTAGAGACCATGGTCGGAGGTGGAAGATATTGACGCCTTTGAAGAAACACTAGAGACGGAAGAGCTTGTAGTAGCCAGGCTGGATCTGGATGTTGTTGTCTTCGCAATGCTTGTCATCGTCGTTGTATCGGAGAGTGGTGAGACTGTAGATGACTGCACTGGCTGAACTTCGGTTGATGAGGTGATTGTGGGAAGCAGAGGCGGAGCGCCAAGATTAGACATGGCAAATGTGATCCGAGGAAGATCTTTCCTGGTTGGCACGTCCTGCTCTATCTCTTGGAACAGAGTCAAATGAGCATTCACGTCAGGACGGAAAGGATCGGGTTTCATCGTTGGCATGTTCTTGAAATCGGTCGGCGCGAAACCAGTCGACACCGAGGGAAGAATTCTATTAATGACGCGTAAATTGAGAGCCATGTTGAGGAGAGGACTAAAAAAGGGATTTCGACTAAGAAAAACTTAGTTCAGATTTCGGTGCAATGAGCAGAAATCATGAGCAGAATGATCACAGACTCACTCAACGAAATTAGAGATGCACCTGGCACTCTTATACTGCAGCTCGGCAAGAATTATTAGAGGAAACGAAAGGCAAGAGGCACAAAGGTCGAAGAGAGATTCATAGAAATCCTCGTCATATTCCGCACTTGCAGCTGTTTTATAGGATGAAGTCGCAAACGGGAAGGTCAACTGGACACCGTAAGGGTTAAAGCGGGTAGATTTCAAGGTCAACACGATGCTGCCAGCGGAAACAACGCATAGGCATACATATCTCACACGCGGACTAGCCAGGTATTAAGCTAGTCGAATAGTCAGATAGTTAGCCAGTTAGTGTCTCAAAAGGAAGCTCTGAATGTTGTTGTCGACTAGACGTAGTCGACGGTCACTTATGGCACGTAGAGGTTTGGAAGGCGTTGACCGTCATCCTCTATATATATATTCTGACATTCGACAACCATCTACGATAGCAGCCATGTAAGTGTCAAGACTCCTATCAATCCTTCTCATACTCGTACCAATAATTTGTTCCCTCAACAGGGCTCCGAAAGGGAAAGGCCGAGTGTCCAAAACAGGCTCAAACACGCCACGGTCTTCATTAGCACCAGCTGATCCGACTCAGCCAACTATTGCTGTAAGTTGTAATATTCGTGATCTACTCTTAGTTCTTATATCTCATCAGCTCATAAAAGTTTCGGTGTCAATGATCTCAGTCCGTTGTGGACTCGCTATCCTTCTTTTATACTCCCAGACCATTCAAGAATCCAGACTGGCAGAAGAAAAAAGATGCGAAACCCCGAGCGAGGAATCTGAAGCAGATGATGGTAGCTGAAAGAGAAAGAATGCCGCGTCACATCCTGCCATCTGGTGAGAAGGGAGAAGTTTTGGGGTGTGAGTGTTTTCAATCATTGATCATGGAAGTTTTCTCAGACGGGAGCGAAGAAAGATGTGTGCTTATAACAAACCGACCGTGTGTTTGTATGGTGATTCTGGCAGATACGACTCTGCATCCTCCACCATCGTTGCTACCGCCCAAAAAGTACTGTGACATCACCGGGCTCGAAGCACCCTACACGGATCCGAAAACAGCGCTCCAATATCATTCAAAGGAGGTGTACGAGATCATTAAGACCCTTGTACGTTCCGAAGTCGACGCTTATATCTAATTTGTTCATCTACATGTAACTGATTCTGTCCACTTTATACATAGCCAAGAGGAGCGGACCAGCAGTATTTGGAAATTCGTGGCAAAAATGTTATCATCAAGTAGACACTTTATCGGGAAGTCTGTATTTTGTTTCATCCATATATCTTGCCTCTGTGCTTCTTTGTACCATGTATACCTATCAACCCCCTCGACGAGACTTGACCGTTTTGTCCACGAGTCACCATAAATTCAGTATTTCAACGGATGCGAATCTGATTGGCCACATAGAGTGGACGAACATATGAATGACATGAGTATATGAAGATATATTGCGAATGTATAGTGGGTTTGAATGGATGCATGCATGCGACTGTTGCTACAGAAGAATATGATAAAGCCGATGTGTAGAAACAAATGAAACCCCAAATTTACTGGAGGGGAGATACAAGTGGGAAGCGACGATTGATATTCAATTCGCTATAACCAAAGTGGATTTTTCTACAAAAGAGAGATGGTTTTAAGAAGCAATGCCGAGATGCGCTGAACTACGAAACAACGCTCAATGTGTTGAAGAACGTCAACTCTCGCATCGTCCGTTCGTTGATGACCAACTCAGCCCTGTTCTTTAGTCGAGCGATTACATCCCAACAGAATATTGTATAATTGTTTCCAGCCGCTGTGCCTTGCATTTTCTGAACGAAGGAATGGCACAAGATATATATAATACGGTAGCATGAGCGATACATTTTCATTATTGCCACAGGTTGAAATGCTGAATAAAGACGTACGGTAACATGATCGGCCATCGAGAGAAGCATGTCTCTGACACAAGACATCAAATAAGATTTTCTTTGAAGGAGAGAGGTATTTCCAAACGCGTTCCGGGACAGTTCGATATGTAAATTCCTGAAGATCTCTATTGCATCGAAAGAAGCGGAGAATGAGTTAGTTAAAGACTTTCAGGCAGAGAGATTCGAAAGATTTAATGTGAATGTACCATTCAATATGTCGAGCCGCTGTGCTTGGAGTTTTTCGGAATCAAATTCGAAAATCCCATGTTCGTTTCGCTCAATTGGGAGCTGAAAGAAGATTATATCATCCAGTTTATCCATCTGGAATAGAAGAGATGTATAATGAGGTTCGACTGTGAATGTTGAAGCGGGCGCTACGATAGACTGGAACCAAACCGAGAGGAAGTGTTCTTTGAGGTGCTGGAAAGTAGGAAAAGTATGCATATCAGATAGCTTTCTACAGGATGCATCCCTATTGATATACTTACTTCATAAGAAGAAGGATTCAACTGTGCAAGGTTCCACATAAACCGAAGACCGATTTGCCGCTTGGTGGCCGATTCGCTAAATCGTTTCCAAGACTCTGTCCCCAATTCCACATAACTAGACCAATCCTATATGACACAAGGAGAAATAGAAAATATGAGTACTTTTGGTCTGATAAGACGAAACAGATCAATGACAGACCTTCAACCCATGCTGAACAAGTACGCTAGCACAACCAGACCAACAATCTACCAACTGAGCCACATAGCTATCTCTCGCTCTCGAATCTTCCTCTCTCGAAACTTCGGATCCTCTTTCGCCAACGAGTTGGACCCAAGCCTGATCATCAACGACCATATTGGAGAGAAGCTTATAGATAGCAGGAGAGACGATTTGGTTCACAGTTGATGCAAATTTTTCGTCCATAGTTTCCTCACTACGCGCAACAGTAGCCTCTGAGGATTCGCCAAACTTTTTTGCAGAAGGTCCATCGAGCAGAAGAAGTAGGGTTGGATCGTTCATGTCGATGTCTGCAAACTCAGCCCCGAACTCATCCTGAGAGTCTCCCGCTGGATTCGGTGGAGGTGTATGAAGATATGAGAGCGCAGATCGACGGGCGTCGAGGAATGCCTGAACACAACGAAGGACTTCCAGGCCTGTCAGAGGTTCCAATGCTAGAGGAGAGGCCAAAATACCCTCTGTCCAAGCTGATAAAGACAAGTTATATAAAATATCAGTCTGATGAAATATAAAGAAAGGGCAAGTCGACAATGAAGTTATAACACTCACATTTGTGAAGCAACACGGGATCAGGATATGGTGTTTTGGAATGACCTGTTCTATTTTGAATACTGATTATCGGTGAAGATATGATGTGTCGGACAGATCCCAAAATCAACGAAAGACAAAAAATAAGCTCGTGTTTCGGAGCTGTGGGACTGCCTAGCCGTACAACTCCTGGCGGTCGATCTATGATTGACAGCTCTTGAAGAAGAACATCGGCCAAATCACCTAGCCAATGTGCGACGCTTTGCAATGAGAGATTGAGATGACGGTGAAGCACTGCCATGTACATCATAGCCCTGATGCAGATCTTACGAGACTTAAAGTCCGCTACCTCGAAAGCAAGATAATTGCGCATCTGTCGCAAAGAATGAACAGCAGTAGCTTCAGCAGGATCGAGAAGGACGGAGACAATCGAGAAACTGTAGCGATTGATCAGCGTTGACAGCTCACGCATGCTTGGAGGACATGACCGAGTGAATGAAACTTTGCCCATGGGCGCAGAAATCGCAAGAAGTCTAGAGATTTCTCTCTCGGCCTGTTTTGTGGTGAGCTCGCCCTGTGAACTAGATTTTTGAGTGTCACGGACCGCCAACGCAATGATTTTGATGAAAACATGAAAGGCGGAGTCAACACTTGGATCCACTTCGGAAATGAGCGAACGATTGGATTCCCGGATGAAAAGTGGGAAATCCGAAACAATGGGGTCCGAAAATAGGTTGAGAAACTTTCGTGTTTTGAAAACTTTCTGACCAAGTTGGCCAAGAATCGGATCCTTTGCGTTCAATGGCCATCCCCATCGAACGCCGAGAAGGTAACAACGACTTAGAACAGTCCACACATATTTGTCGCGCTTTTTTAAATTAGAAGAGGAAGCCTCGGCATCATATGTGGAGTCAGCCTCCAACTTGACCGATAGAACGGCCTCGGACACGAGTGGCCAGTACGCAAGAATGAAAGGGGTATCCTCGGTGATCCCTCGCCGGTTGAACTGTGAGATACAACAGACCCCTTGAATGACATACCAAATCTTCTCAGCGGCTAGCAAGCCAGAAGATATTATTCCAGTAGCTTGTAAGCCAGCCTTTACAGCGATCCAGAAGGAAGGACCTTGGGGAAAATCGAGATCCATATACGGACAGAGGTGAATAAGAGAAGCCCATAGCTCGATAGTTAAGTCCTGAACATCAGGACGATATTCGTTCGCGCCTGTCAACGAAGAGGATGCAGTCTTGACCGATCTAATGGTTCGACTGAAGTCATATTCCAATAAGCGACGGACGAGGATTGAACACAGACTTTGCTGAGAATCTCGAATTTGCTCTATCAATATAGGAGAAGAAAGCGCAAATCGGGTGGCCAGCTCCAGAAGAAACCAGTGCAGTCGGAAGAAGAGTCCGCTTCGGATATGTTTCAGGGAGGTGGGAGTCGTCATCGTTTCCAATCGTTCAAGAAGAGACTCTATTCCATCCATAATAGCGGGGAAGAAAATGTCCACATATTCATCATCCGATCGGCGATGCATCACGAATAAACAGGTGAAGCGCATAGCTCGTTCGCATGTTAACTGTACCTTCGTTTGGGCGTCAATATCATCGTGGTTGGCCAATTGAGAGTCCGGATCGACCGCGTCATACAAGCGGTTAACAATGAGTCCAAATGCCTCCGAGAACAGAGAGAGGGGCATATCAGCCGTAAGCTCTAGATCGAACGCGGAGCATGGAGGAGGAGCAAGTATAGATTTTGAGGATTGACCCTCTTGATGGAGATAGAAAATTTGACAGAGGTCAAGAAGTTCAGACAGATAGCCCTGACGAGAATAAGAAAGTGAAGGAAAAGCCAGTCCAGCCGGAAGTGGTGTGATGCCGAAGTCCGTCGAGAATCCAGCGTAAGTATCCCACAAGACTCGGGGACCTGGCGAGGCGGCTTTTGGCGAAGACTGCCCATCACCGCGATCTACTGTCGGAAACTCAAATGGCACCGAACTTGCAGATGAATGGCGAGCAAAGACTCGATGAGAAGTAGGTGTATGAACGGGAGAATCATTTCCTTGTCCCACTAGTCCTGGCGATAGGGGCCGTACTACTATAGGCGGATTTGGTCTGTGAGGTTGGGGAGAACCACGAGCATGCACGGCAGGGACAACCCGAATACCCGCTCGACGAGTCTTTCTACGCAAGAGAGACTCTCCGGTAGGCCCAGCTGGTCTAGGAGGGGGCTGGAAGTCGCCGAAAATACTATCATCGTCCAGAAAGACTTGCGTGGGCCGAATCTTTCGACGAGCTGCCGGTCGGGATGCTTTCTTCCTTGACTTAGTCTTGTTGAGTGCGGCTCGAGGCGGATCCGTCCGTTTGATATTAGAATGGTTTAATCTTGAAAGATGGGGTTGAGCGCTTAGACGTTGTGCTCGTTCTGCGCTATTTCTTGAGCGTACGGCCGTTCGACTCAGCTGTCGATCCACCACACTCTCCGCTTGTTTGCTCGGCATGCCGATCCATCGCCTGATATCGTTTGAGGCAAATTCGACCGCTTCGTCTGAAAAATACCCTGCCCTATCCTCATCTTCATCAAGGTTTGATTCTTCGTCATCCGTCTCCGGAAGCAGCTCACCACTTGTCCCATATATGGCATTGACCAAGGCTGGATCTACAACATCTCGATTAAGTATCACATCTAGTTGTCGATGTCGAACTTGTTCAACAACCATCGGAGCTTGTTCCTCTTCTGCCGATGATTCAGAATCCCCCTCAATCACAAACGGTCGTTTGGTCGCTCCGACAGTTCGACGAACGACAGATTGTCCAGCTCGAAGAGGGCCCTCTGGTATTTTTGCTACATGTCGGGCCGCTCTTTTGAGCGCCTTTCGATCAGCCTTATCCTTTGCCAAATATTGAAGATGCTTCTTGGCGAGCACAGCAGGCATCATCCGGTTTAGGATCTTTTGTTTCTTGCGTTCGAGGATCATTGTGGTAGCCTCCTGAGACGATGAAGAGGATGATGAGGAAGACAAGGTTTTGCTCTCATCGTCATCCAAGTGCGAATCGGAATGAGACTCAGAATCAGAAGTCAGGTTCGAGTCTGCATCAGATGCTTCCAAGACTCGTCGATTCCGTCTACTTGTAAATCGTATGGATCTACGTGGTGCCGTCAGAGAAGGGGAAGCAGTCCTATCTTCTTGCGCGTGCGAAGCATCGATCCCAAAGGCTGTAAAATCAAAATTCTGGCTTTCTTCAGGGTTCAATATCGTGTTCGAAGCGTGCATTGCACGGAGATTGGGATTTCCACCTGGAGTAATTTGACCTGTAAGGTGGGATCGATGCATGGGGGTCCTCTCCCTTACTTTCCGACGAGCATAAGTCCGTTTCGATTTGCTCGTTCCGCCGAACTAGAGAAGATTATACATATATTTAGAACCCCTTCCACCTCTCTTTCATTTGATTAGATCGACAAGCAGCAAGAGAAACTCACGAGAGCGGTTTTTTCTTTCCTTTTGACAACTCTGTTATCATCGGCATCTTCATCCTCTGTATCGCCTTGTTTGCGCTCTCCATCTTCAGTTTCAGCCGTCTGCTCTTCCCTTCTATCTACTTCTCCAACACCGGGCGTCCATGTTTCTTCTCCCACTTCCAACATATCTAACAGGTCATCTCCTTCTTCCTCAAGCCATCCTCCTAAAGAATCCTTTCCGTTCATGTCCTTATCTTTGTTTTTCCTCGAGATTTTGTCCTTCCGGAGCTGATCGGCCTCATCCTCTTTTCCAAGTAACGCATCCTTGAAACCACGCATTGCCAAGCGCTGCTTGTATGCCAACCTCTCCCGAGTGTACGGCTGAAGCTGAAGACTGGTTCTCTGACGAAGGTTGCGCTTCCCTGGTGGTTCATCGGTGGTGTTTGCGAGGAAAGCGGCCACTTCTGCATCGGTCATCGCTGGAGCCAGAAGTTTGTTAGATGAACCAACAGGAGAAGATGGGCCAGCAGAAGTGGATTCGATGATGGGAGGAGATTGAGATGGAAGCAAGATTGAACCTGAATCTGGAGCCGATGGATCAAGATCGGCTGTATGAATTGCGCTGAGAGTTGAGAGTGGCTCGATTGAGGTTGGTTGATCCGTCACATCCGATTTAGATATATTTATACTAGATTGAGAGAGGATCGAGCTCCCATCCGATTCTTCATTAAGGATTGATAATGAGGGCGTTAAGCTGGGTATGTGAAAGGATTTTTGGGTATGTGCTAGCTCGGTGGGTATTGATGGACAACGTTGTATATGTGGGTCCTCTGTTGTAGAAGATACCGTGAGTTTAGATACAATCGGGGTCGGACTTGATGGGTTGATCGATGCAAATTTGGAGGGTGATGATTCAGGACCTGCTTGAAGATTTGTCTGAATTCCATTCACGACAAGAGGGATAGTCTTGCGGCAGCAAAACAATATGGCGAGAGATTAGGTCAGAATAAATCCTTATATACAGCTTGACAACGCTTAAAAGCTTACACCTGTCTTGTCTTTGACTGGTCCATCAGGCTTCAATGGCACTGACAAAGAGTCAATAGCTACTGACGGCGAAGGCATTGATGATGATGGCTTCTTTGCCGCCACAAGATTCTTATGATCGACCAGAAGGGATTCGTCTATCGTGACCTTGGTTAAGTCTGGGATAAATAGATTGGAGGTAGAAGGCAATCCTGATGGGAAAATTATCGAAGCGCTCGGAGGAGTAGGTCTAGGTGCGGTGATAGGAGATAAGGACAAAACGTCGGAGAACATTGGTCCAACTACCTCATTCTCAAACCATTCCAGGTCATGTGCCGGTGGCAGAGAATGAGTGGGAGAGAACATAAATGATTGAAGCAGGTCATGACGGGAAATCCCACCAGGCTGTTGATTTGAAACGAGAGCTCGATTCTTAGGTGAGGGTGGAAGAGGCTATATTTTATTCAACCATTCCCAGACATCAGCGCCACCAGAGGTTTTCAATCAGATCTATCTAGTTCAAGCACAAGAAACGAGAAGAGTCCACTGACCTCGAGTTCTATCATCACAGATTGTTCGTAATCTCCCATTAGAGATTTTGTGTCTTGTTCAACATCCTCCCTTCGATAGAGAGCGTTTTTCCAATATGTGCTGTTCCATGTAGACTTCGTCAAAATACCCTCTTGTTCTTCCTCGTGGTCCGATGTAGGAACTGGGGATAAATCCAGATCACAAAGGGCAAGTTCTGGCGATTCATTGCCTTTTTTCTTTTGGAATAAGGATGGACTGCTGATTGAGATACCATCTGGTACAGGATTTGGAAGAGAGGAAGGTGAAGCGAAAGGAGACAAAGATGACGAAAGCGAGATATCAGGTTCGTCATTGTCCTGGTTTGGGCGCGTAACGGAAGAAGAAAGACCTGATGTTAGTTCCGAAAGAGAAGGGGCAATTCTCCTTCGTTTTAGTGGTGATTCTCCTTTGATAGTTGAGCGAAAATATGCTCCGCTATGGCCAATGATCTGCTGATTTGTTGTAATGAGTGGTCTGGCAGATGAGAGGGAATCAAGAGGGACCTCTTCGTTCAAGGACAGTGTGTCCAGTGCAAGCTCATTGCTTGCCTCACCAGACGATTGAGAGACCATGTTTGAACCAAATTCTTCCCGAACCTGGAGATGATCTCTCGGTGAACGTATGTATGTGTGCGGGTGCGTGTGGAGTTGTACGAATGGGTGTATGTATGTTGCTAAGACGAGGTGCTCATCCTAAATGAGAGGCCCGTTGATCGAGACGCGTTGGGAAACGCGTCATCCAGACGCGTTGGGTCACGTGCTTTATAATCACGTGCCTATCTTCTTTTCGCACTCTTGACGCAATCGTTCCCAACTCCCAACATTTTCTTCGCAACTCCAACAATCCTACACGAGTTATACCAACACCACCATCATCATGTCTGCCGTTCCACCAGAGGCGCTTCGTTCGAAGCTTGAGTCTGGACTCGTCTCTTTCAAGCATGCTGTGAATCGTTTTACTCAAAACTCGTCTTCAAGCTTCGTGGCCATTACTGACTGACGTGCTCTGCTTCTCTCCTTCTCTGCCTCGTTTCACGTTACGGACACCTTTCTGATCGACAGGACATTATTGATTCTTCGTCCGGATGTGGAATGAGCTACTCTATCGTCGTTGTCGCTGATGACTTTGAAGGACTCAACACGCTCAAACGAAACCGACTTGGTTGGTAGATCTCTTTCCTCTTCCTTTCCTCTCATGTCTATTTCGTTCGGATGAGTCCTTGATGATCAGCTTAATGGAACGCATCGGCTGACGTGAGGTATGTCTATCGGTTATGTTCTCTGGCTGGTTCAGTGAACTCAATATTAGCAGAAGAAATTGCTCAGCTTCATGCTTTCTCCCAAGTAAATATCCTCTTTTTTTGCCTCATTGTCTGAATCGTTTGCCTGACAAAGAACCTTCTCGCCATGAACGGTTGGAACGACAGAAAACGTTGACGTCCGCTCAATATCTTGCTCAAGGGGGAAAGATCGCCGCAAATCCTTGAAGAAGTCCTCGAACTTTCAACATATCGTTCTTTCCATACTCTGCATCGTTCAGCTTAAATCCATATCCAAGCCTTACTTATAGTCCCTCAGGGCTATATATCTTCTTCTCTTTTTCTTCTGATTTCTCCTAGTTCTGCATCGAGCGTTGACTTCGTACGTCGTCCTTACGCACATATTTCGCAAATGTTTCTTTCTATTCTTCCTTGCGCTGAGATGATTAGATACGCAATCGGCATCTCTTTTGTTTTCTATGGCTGCCGCTTATCAGATTACAACATATCGGCTTAAACCCTCTTTATGAATACTCGTACAGTTACCCAAAGATGATAAGGACACCCGTCATATAATTGAGACCTAACGAAGTCAATGAGAAACAGGAGTGCGAGCGTCAGAGAGCAGACGAAGAAATACTCGACCACCAAGCGTTATAGTTGGGAGATTTGTCGATAAACCAAAAGATATTGAAACATGATGAAAGAACTATAGAGGATAGGGAGGAACGGGAACACATGAGGTAAACTACCGACCCGAATAATTTCTACAACAATAAGACATATTTAAAAGAAAAAAAAAACAGAAGAATAACTTTCAATCCAGGAAAGCTCTCTATGCATTATGTTGTATATTCACCAAGCAACCAAACACACAACAACGGAGAAGGGCAGATCGATCTATATACATCAAGGAAACAAAGATGGGATTCAGAGCACGCAGCGCTCCTCCCTCAATTTATATCAGTTTCCTCAGAGGCTTCTCACCAAGGAAAAACGAGCTCTTCTTTGCTCCAGCAGTTTTCATTATTCACCAGCCTGAGGCCTGTTTGTGAGCGGAGATATGTGATAGAGACGTTGGCGGCATCACCGTACGTTCTTGAACGTATTGGTCAGGCGCTGGTCGAGGAAGCGCGGTTTGAACGGCTGTAAGAAACTCAACCACATTTGGCTGATTGATGCCGTTCTTTGGGTAGGGAGGAAGAGGTAATGGATACTGCTGTGCCAAGAATAGATCTCGTTGGACGGCCTGAACAGAGTGAAAGTCGAAATTCTTCGCGTGGCTCTTGGTCGATACAGGTCGAACAGAGTAGATTGGCAAACCTCTCGGCTGTACAGAATCAAACTTGCTTTGAGTGAATCCGTCCAGTTCTCCGTGGTCTGAATCAGTCAAGGAGGAAGCGGTTGATGCAGAGGAGGATAAAGTAGGCGGAGGGAGCTGAGTGTTCGCGTTGCGATAGACGAAACCGAGACCGAGCTGAAGAGGCGGGCAAGGACGAGGACCGTGGGAGTCGGGGTTGTATCTCAAATTATACTCGAACGAAGAGTTGCTGAAGATATCCTCGAGTACAGGAAGCTCTGAGGTCAGATCTACGCTTGCAGAGCGGTTTCTCAGCACGACAGGTTTGGTAGGCTCTCGTGAGACCTTGATAAATGTTGACAACCGAGTCAATCATTCCGAAAGATATAACAGTGACACGATAAGACAAACTCACAGGTCCTAGCTTAGGACGAGCATCCCCAATAATACCAACTGGATCGGAAGAGCGACGCAGGACTATATGCTGATTAGAGTCATCCTGTTTGCCAAGGAATGAGGCTAGGATGCTTCCCAACATGGATTGTGGGGGTCGCTGTTCGAAAGAAGAAGAGCTGATAGTAGGAACGATAGGCAAGGGTTCGTTCGTCGATTCGCCCTTCATTGTGTATGCCCTCAGACTTTCCCCTTCTTTGGTGTAGACAAGCACAGCTGAAGGTGTTTTGTCTAGCTCGGCTCGAGAATCGGAGATGCAGTCTTGTGTAGAGAAATCCGATCTAACCCTGGAGTTTGTAGAGGAAATAGCAGAACTACCGAGATCGAGGATTTCCATAGGTTGTGAATCCTTGACGCGGAGTGCACGGATGACGAGAGCTGTCATGGCGGTTGTGAGCTCGCGAGTGACGGTTGAATGGATCTTGAGGAGGAAGGGACCCCAGATACAGAGATATTCAGTATTCGGATACGCAACAGAGAACCTAGGTATACTTACCGTCATTCGGACGAGGTTTGTCAATCCAGCGGCACTGAAGATGGCAAATGAAGTTTTCAGGATGAGCTAAATCCGGATCAAAGGATAGAGAATGAGAAAGTGATGAATACTTGCCCTCGGGTAAAATCACCCTCAACCTCGGGCCTATTTGGATCGACAATGTTTGACGATTTTCCCAGCTGAACGTATCGATTCGGTTGCCTGCGGTCACAATAGAGTTGATTCGATGGTTGAATATGCAGGCGAGCAGAAAGCGATAGATAGTGAGATCGCTTACCGGAGACGGAACTCTTTTCTACACTGGAGAAGAGAACACAATGGTGGAAGGATGTCAACTACAGTTGTGAACAATAAGGCAAAGAACGGTAGAACCAACTCCTGGAATTATGCCCATCTCAAGGATAAGACCACCGAGCGAAAGTCTCTTTTCTATCTCGGCGGGTGTTTCTTCTACTGAGGACGCTTCTCGATCCGTTAAAACCTCCGCAGGGCTGAGAAGGCGAAGAGAGGTCACGCCGTCCAGAGGAATGACCATCTCGTGCCGGGCATCGTCGAGGAGGAGACAGATGGACGGTGGTGAGCGTAGACGAAGCCGAAACTACGAGAGAAGAGGGGAGAAGGGAGAAAATGGAATGGGTTGTGGAGAGGGCCCTGTCAGGCACCCGGCTGTATGCGACAGATTCCAAAGAGATGAAAGAATCGACGGACCTTGAGAGAACCTCTGGACTGGCTACCTTGCCAAAGCAAGGGATTTCCAAGTTCTGGAGGGTTCTCGTTCTGTCCTGTTGATGGCAGCTGATAGAGAGCGGCGTGCTGAAGATGCTATGAGAGGGAAATCGATCAAGAGGAACCATATATATGTGTGTGTGTGTGTGTGAGAGAAATGAAAAGAAAAAAAACCGAAACGACGCGCAAGACTGGAACGCACCAGATCAAAGACGACTTTGTGTCTTGGCTGGCTCCTCTTCGGTGGCTGTCTGGGTGGTGTCTGTAGAAATTGAGCCATGTCTATCAGAGAGAAGGGAGAGAAGCGAAAAGGAGAGTGGAGGATGGATCGAATGAAGAGAGAGAGGAAAGAAGAGAAGAGAGAAGGCAAAGAAGAATGACAGTCTCCGACTCTTTATGTGGACAGGTGGTACAGAGAGACAAGGATATGTTAAAGGGACAGAAAAAGGACGTCAGGGCCGAGCCAGGGCCATCTTTTCAGGAACGGTTAGAGAACGACCTGAAATCAGGACAGCATGTCAGTTGAATAGACCAAGTTACGATGATCAAGTTGGTGATTGATCTAAGGCTCAACCATCAGAAGCAGACAGGTAGGAGAGTGAGAGAATGTGTGTGAGTGTGACTGAGTGATTGAGTGATTGAGTGATTGAGTGATTGAGTGAATGAGTGAATGAGTGAATGAATGGTTCGAGATCCTATCTGAACAAAGGTAGTTCAAAGGCAACCCATGCACACCATGAACACCATCAACAACAAACAAAGCGGATGTGCAGTCAAGTCAGTCTTTTTGATTGCCAGGTCGAAGTGAATGGCTCTTTGATGGACTGAGCAGTGTGATTGAACTCTAACCGTCGGCCCTGTCCGTAAGAAGATCGCCTGCCGACGGGTAATCATAGCCTGGGATGTTAGGGTTGCGATCAATATCACGTGTGCCAATATAACACAGCCTCCACCCATTATATAATCGCACCTCTCCTTCGCAATGCTTCGGCTAATCTCACCCGCAACTGGACCAACTCCATCCTATTTTTGACCTCTCGTTCTATCCGTTCTATCTCTCCTACATCCGTCTAGCTTGCATTTGTTTTCTTCTTCTTGCCTATCTTCCTCTTCCCGATACCAATCGCTCCACCGCATGACAGAGAATTTACCAGCCTTATCGTTATTGGATGAAGAATCTCGGTCTTCAATTACTCATCACCTGGTCAAACATAAGAACTCCCAGTTCAGGTCCGCGTCCAGAAAGGCAAAGAAGCATGCCCATAAATTCGGTCGATCGAACAGCCCATCCTCCCACCGGAATGCTGTATCATCAGACACTCCACTCGATGTACTCGAGCCGTTGACAGAGCGGAACAGCATGGAGGATCTGCCCTGGGATCCTACAGCGGCCCAACTCAACGGAAATCCCACGGATGGCAGGCCCGACGCTGAATCTTGGGGCGGCCAGGTCTCACTTGCAGTAAGAAGGGCCCGGAACAAGATATCTAGACATGGTTCAACTGAAGGAGCTGATAATCTTGACAGATCAGACAGCCTGTTGACGTATCGACCAGGTGCTAGTACTTCCCATCGTTCAAACTCTTTTCTAGGCAGCAAAGATCGGCCTCAGCGCGTACGTCGTCACCACCACCACCACAAAACACCTCTCGTTAACCAACATCACACATATCATCATCCACTTCATCGCTTTCGCCCGGGCGAAAGCAGATCATGGGGTGGCCAGGAAGAGGATGTGTTAGTCGAAGAACGAGACTGTGATTCTCCCAGAGCTCCGCCCTCATTGACCTTTCTCGAGAGCTTAGCCTCGACAGTCACCGACACATTTACCGCTCCAAACACACGTTCACCTTCTCCTATTCACCGGCCATATTCCGACCGGCATCGGCTCTTTCCTCACCGATCATCGTCCACACCACCTTCCAAGTCATCACTAGCAGAGAATCCGTTCGAACCGCCAGCCGATTTTTTCAGAATTCTGCCACCCACCCCCAGTGTTCATAACCTCTCTCGTTCGTCTTCCCTTGGTAATGGCTCGCCTTGCCATGATTATCTACCAGGGACAACCCATTCCTCCTCTTCTACTCCCTCTCCTCCCTCCATTCCCTCTGGTATCCCGAGCGCCAACTCTTCTCCACTGTCGCCACCATCCGATTTGTACACATCCCTTCTTCCCTCTCCTCTGCGCTCGCCTGGCTCGCTTTCTCCCAATGCAGCACATCGCCGGCTTCCTCGGGTTATCACTGATCAGCACTGTGTTGATTCCACTCTTTCTTCGTCCCCGGTGGCCATGTCGGCGAACAATGAGTATCCGTTTCTTCCCACCATTACCGCGATCAAGAAAACTCCCTCGGCTTCGTCCGCCGCTTCACCTTTTCTCCCGGCGATCACCGATCGGCCGCTCTTCTCCAGACCTGCCTCCTTCCTTAGTCGCACCACTTCGGCGGACGACGCATCCGGAAAATCGTGGACTGAGAGCGATCGGGAGGATCACCTCCATCGAGAGACTAGCAACCAAAGCGCAGAGTCTGCCTCGCTCGCTCCATTCCCTTCGTCTGGTGATCTAGCTCTCACCCGATCAGGCAGACTTGCTGAGCATGCCGCTCGCAAGCTAAAGTCTCTACGTAAAAGCACAAACACCTCAAAAATTGACAGACTTCTTTGCGAAGCAGGTCAGACTATTGACGTTGAGGAAGGCAATGTCGTTTGGGTTCGTCTGTGGGAGAATCAGAGAGGGTTAGTCGATCTTATCACTTTGTCGCTGTTGATTTTCGAACTCGTTTCTTACCCCTTTCTCTCTATTTCTCTCCTTTGAACATATCCGCAGTATTCTCTTTTTTGGAACGCCCAGATTTTCTGCCAACATCCTCTTTCCACTCGATCCTGCGCCTTTCACCAGACCGGGAAACACCAAACAAGAGTGTCAGACTCCATATAACTTGAAGACGTATCAAGTTCGTCCCTCCCTTTCTGTTCTTATCTGTTTGCGCACTCTATGAGAATTCTTAGTTGATGTGTAAACACTTCATATTTACAGCTCCCGGATGGGACTTGGAAATGGGCTTCAGAATGGATGGTCAACATGAAACGAGACGGAGAGACTGATGAGAAAGGATGTACGTGCCTTTTTCTGTGTCTCGATTACTTACATTCCATCACTTGATGCTTTACTTTCTGGTTAACCTACTTTTTTTTTCCTTATAGGGGAGTACAACTCCATCTTCCAGCCCCATGGATGGCATTGCTCACTACCTTGGCATGGATGGAAAGGCTGGGTCCGTCGACGAGAATGGTTTGTCCTTTCTCAATTTTTACTCTTGATTCATTCTTCTTGCTGGAGTTGATCTTGGCCATGCTTGTCAACCTTCAAATTTAGGATTCGACTTCGAGTGAAGCCGAACCCTTGCAAACAGATTGAAGCCCTCCCTGCCGCCACCAACGTTTTCCAAAACGACAACAAATGGTCAGACTCTCCCTTCTCTCCTATAGATAATACCCGAACACTCGCCGCCCGTACTCGCACTCCCACATGGGCCGGCATTCACTTTCAGCTCGATGAGGCCGTCAAAACGCTTGCTAGTAGAAGGGTTGATCGAGAACGGCTCGAGGTTTTGGCTGAATGGTTGGAGGGTGGCGATCGGATCGGTGGATTGAGATGGGTCATTGAACACAAGGTAAATCTTATCTCTTATTCTTGACTTTCTTTTTTTTCTGCTATTTATGATCTTCACTTACTCATTACTTTTATGTGCCTTCTTTCTAATCGTTCAAAGCTTCCCGAACTTCTTCGTGTGTTCACATTTGAATCATACCGATCCCAAGCGATCGATCTCGTCCGTCGGATCCAACCTCGCTGGACGTTCACCCTCATAGACCCTGTCCGATCGGAATCAATGACAGATTCTGACGAACCTGATCTTCAAGTAAGACAAACGAGTAATGGAAGTTCTATCGGGTTGGTCGTCCCTCGTTTTTAATCCGTAGGTTTACTCTGATCGTTTCTTCCCTATATTTGAGATTCTTTTTGTTCCTCGACCTTTTCTACCCTTATTCTTAGTTCACGTTCATCTCTTTGTGTTCCTCACTTTGGAAGGTTCATGCCATCGCACAACTCCTTTGTATCATCTCTATAAGAACGTAATCCTTGCTTGCCACTCCATATACCTTCCTGACTGCCCCTCCTTCATCGGATATGTTTCTCTAACCCGAGAGGGTCGCCTGGGTTTCTTGCCTTTCGTACGCACACGCCTACAATATTTACATACCCTTTGGTTTCGGTTGTACCTTCTATCGTCATATCCCTCTTACTTTTGCTTTTGCTTTACTTTCGCATCATGTTCAACGGGCGACCAGTCCTTTTCTAGTCACTACACTTTCGGTTATATATTTAAGCATTGCGATGATGGAAAAATTTCATCCATCTGAATTAAGAAGGGAAAGAAAAATAGAGAGAAGAACACCTATATCTCCTCTCCAAAGTATGCCCCACTCAGCGGGCCAACCAAGCCTTCGATGACTTTCAGTAACCCTCTCGCGCTAGCTTCCACTCCTTCGTCCTCATCCTCGACCAGTTCTGCAACAAAGTCAGACACCGTATGGGGCACAAACTCCAACATCTCGTCTCCACTCTTTTCCCAAACGGCCTTGACAATCTGCAGACCAAGCGATCTGATCTCGGCGATATCCGATCGAGAATGGAGAAGGAGAGTATGGTTCAACGATTTGAGCAACGACGGCGAGGTCGTGGCAGCCGAAAGAGACGCCATCGTCTTGGCGTACACGGCCACGGCCGACTCAGAATCGAACGTGTAGGCAACAGGAAGTTGAGAAACCAGGATAGGAGTCAATTTGCTGAGAAGCTCGTCCGTCCAGTATGCTAGAAGTTTACATAAAATTACAACAACCCGGGTTAGTAGACTCTTCATATAAAGATCGAGTACTGGGTTGATTTTTGACACTTACTGCCTTCGTCACATTCTAAAGACTCTCCGAACACAGCTAGGACCTCTTTCCAAAGCTGAACGTTCGTGATGTCTTTCTTGGCGTATGATTGCAGCAAAGCCATCGAATGGTCCAAGATCAAAGCCATGTACGGGTTGATGATGGACTACACAGTCGTCATAAGTTCGAGAAAGTGTGAGTCTCAACAGTTCATCCAATGTCAAAGCGTGCGAGACAGAGAGAGAAATCGACATACTTTGAACTTTCTCAAAAGGTGGAACATGATACTGAATAGTGTAGTGCGTCGAGCGGTGACATGCTCATCTTTCAAGCCAGCTATGATGAACAGCGTAAGCAGAATTTAGTAAACCAACTTTGACCGATATCCTCATAAATTGAATAAATACTTACTGGCTTCATCTCCAACCAACTCGACAACTGCCCAATCATAGATTCTCACGAACAGAGGTCGGAAAGATGCTTCACTGAGTTTGACAACGACCTCAAGGAAGGCATTGATCACCTGGACCTCAACGACATGGACTTCCTCAGAGGACAGAGTGTTCTTCAAAGTCCATCGGGAGTCAAACGCAGAAAGGAAGAAACTGAATAAACTCTTGAGCAAGCCGGTCAAGACCTCCCGGTTTGCGTTTCGGATAACTCTTCGGAGAAGATCAAGAATAGCGGCCAGGGGCTGTTGTCAAAACCCAATTTAAAGCACCGTTGTTAATAATGTCTATCATGAGGGCACTATAACGAAATATTACCCACAAGTGCAGATGATTTGTCGACCTCCTCCCAGAATTTGAAGATGGCAGGCAAAGTGGACTTAGCCGGTACCGTCTTGGCAATAGCATTGAGCAGACCCTGAATTGGCTCAAATCTGCCCGAAACTGCCGTGTTATCGCCGAGAAGACTAGGCCTCAAGATAGTGGCCAGCAGGTCTCGGAGTTGACCTCCGACAAAAGTCGGGACCGAGGATATCAAAGCAGAGAGAGATTCAAGAATAGCAGGGAACAGAGTGTCCCGGAACTGTTCTAGTTTTTGAACTCCAGCCCTAAGATTTTGATCAATGATTTCGGTCGAGAAGACAATGATGGGCTTGATGTAAGGAATCAGTCGGGGTCCGATCCGTCTGTTGATGACTGCCAAAACAGAAAAGATCTTCGTCTGAACATTAGCAGAGTTTTGGGATCGTTTTCCTCGGGCGATAAGAGTGCCCACAGCTTGGGCTAGGCTAGGATCCTCAAGAGGAGTAGCGGTGGAGGCAATTGCTTTAATGGTCTCAAGCACTTGGCAAAGGTCGGACTCAATCTCGTCCGACTCAACAATCTTCAGACTGGAAGCGAGCGCAGTAATCAATGCAGGAGAAATGTCTTTCCGGGCCTTGGTCTTCATTCCGGGAAGTCGGTTGGTAAGAGCAGCGCAAGCTCCGAGCTGGGCCTGAAAGTGCGAACATGTGGTGAGTTGTTGAGATAGATAAAAGCTGAGATACATGTGCACTCACATGGAGATCATCACTCTCGAACAACGGTGTGAGAGCTTCAGCAAAGGCCAAGACGGATAGATTTCGGACAGCCGAATCCAGAGCAAGTTGGCTGGTCGAGACTAAATCACTATTGCCATTCTCACGAATCTGTCTTGAAGCAATCGCCTGAATTTCGAGAAGACCTCCGACGGTAGCTTTGACGACAGGATTCAAAGATACATCACCAGCCACAGCGATGATAGAAGGAGAGTTGGAAGCGAAGTGAACGAAAGATAACAGAGCAAGAACTCGTCGTCGCTCGATTTTGGTGGCGTCGGTGACATCAGTGAACCTGTAGTTACGAAATTACTCAGCCTATGAAACATGCGTTAAAAATGGAACACTTCACACTCACGGTTTGGCAGCCTGGGTCAATAGAGCTTCCTCTGGGGTTCGTAGAAGATTCTTTATCTCATTCACGATATCGTTCAAGCCCTAAAATGCAGGAGGACAAGATAGGAGATATTGAGACCACCACCCCGATATGTGGCTGAAATTGTATTCAATGACTCACTTCATATCGTGTGGCCACATCAAAGCTCTCAAAAACCGCCAAAGGGAAAGTAAATGTCGATGCCTCAGTAGTTCGGATCTTCGATTTGAAAGCCACGTGGTCTAGCAACAACATGGTCACAGCTCCCAAGAAATCGGAGGGTCCCAAAACTTTTATTAAAGTCGAGAACAATCTGAAATTTGAAAAACACATATGTGCATTACATCAAAAAGTGCATCCAGAGAAAAGTTTTTTTTTAAATTAGAAAAGCACTCACCTCGTCTTTCGATGAGCCGGTACGTGGTTAGCCATGCCCGAAAAGACTTGCAAAACCTCCAAACATTCTGCAAGTTGAAAGGTTCGTTATTTTTGTTAAGTAAGCCAAAAGCAGTGAGAAGAGACAAAAAAACTGAAACTAACGATTCCAAAGCGCAGACCTGTTTGAGGTCTGGGACTTGAATTGGTCAACCATGACTGGAAGGATGCTCTCAATAGTCTGCAGTAATGAAACAAGTTTGAATCAGGCCAAGAAGTTTGCAATCTCTATTTTGAAAGAGTACTGACCTTCTCGACAACCAAGAACGTATGGTCATCATCTCGCTGGAGTGTATGAGCACCGACAGAAATGAAGATAGGAAGAGCGTTTTGCAAAACAACGGCAGGAGAGAATCGAGCAAAGTTTGAAACAAGAACAAGCCCTTGCTGAAAAGTCTGGGGGTTCTTCGAGTCTGCATATTTGATATCAGCCAAGCTTGCGCCCAACTCTTAATAATACTCTGAATTCGACTTACCAGAGATAACTCTCATCAAGACAGTCTGGTCGATTTCCTGGGTCCTAGGTACAGTCTATGGCAATTCACATGAATGTGTGTGAGCAAATGGATATATTTGACTAAGTTGATCCAAGAACATACATCGATCTTGGAAGATACGGCACATAGACCGGTGAGAAGCAGCTGTTCGGCATAGTCGATATTGATTTCCGACTTGGTTTGAATATCCATCAGAGAAGCGAGCACCTCGAGAAGGGCAACTAAAAGCTCGACACTTCCAGGCAAGGTGTCCACCGATCGAGCCTCCAGCGTAATGATGAGTCCCCGATGGAAAACATTAAGTGCCTTGAGTTGGTTCCTTTGGAAATGAAATGAGACGCCACAGTTCAGCGGGGTCCATGAATATTCGGAGCTTGAGAACACGTACTCGCTGTCAGTTTTGTTTCGCTTGGTGCTTCTGAACACTTCGGCATCAGGGCGAAGGCTGAAGACTGTGGCTATGATGACTTCAGGCTCTGGGGCAATATCCCGAAGGCAAAGTTTTATATCCCCAGTGTTGGTCTTCAAAGAAGGAATTCGTTAATACCCACAATCATGCGAGGTGACAGACAATATGAATATAACACTATCACGACTTACAGTATCGGGGTCCGCGACCTGACGAACGAGAGTCTCAAAAATCTCTATCTGCTTGCCCACAGGAAGTACCCTGTAGAGCGAATGTTGAAGTTGGAACAGAGCCGACGATGCAACCTGTTTGCCTAGTTGAACCTCAAATCATCAACGAGGTCAGTATTTTTTAAAAAAAAATCATAAAAGAATTTACAGCCACGTACTTGACTTGATGAAATTTTTGAAGGTGTTCCAGTACTCAGGATGGTTGGGGAAGAGAGTTACGGCCGAACGATCGTAGCTATCCATAAGTAGCGCAACAAGAGATGAAGCATCCGAGTCCTCAGGAGCATCATTAAGATCGGCAAGGAGAGGATGAAGGATTTGGATTCGGACAGAATCTCTGATTGCCTGAACGGTTCGAAGTAAGAATGCTTGTGCAGAAACAAGCTGCCACGACGCAACATGAGACAGAATGTACGAAAGAAGGCCTCGCTTGAAACTACGATTGATATTATACATCAGCAGAAATACTTGACACTTTGTACAATATTTGCAAAGACTCACCCAGCATCCTTTTTAGGTTCTCCCTTGACCAAAGTTAGGTAGTTAGTGTGAACTGACACAATGTGTGCTGGATCAATGGATAATGAACCTTGATCATTAAGTATGATGTCAAGATAAGCCCGCAGGTCCGAAGGCTTCAGAATTTGGACTCTTTCTGTTAAGATGAAGTTTTTTAAACAAAAGTTCAGTTGATAAATTCCCGTTCGCATTCGAAGGTGGATCAAGAAGAAGAAAGGAATGCTGACCAGAGCGAGAACCATAGATATCGTTCAATGCAAACGGAACTGTAGATTCGTTGCCAGCCGCATTCCTAATAAGCTCCACGCATTTCAAAGCGGCCTCTCTGGTAGGCTTCTCCAGCGATCCAAGTGCAACAATTAAAGCGGGAATGACGGTCTGGAAGTCCATTGTCTCCGAACCTGAACTCTGGACATGGGCCTGCAGGAATGCCTCGGCGTGTCGAAGTGCCGCTGTTTGAAGAGCACTCGAAAACTCAGTGACTCCACCCGGGGTGGCGGTCCAGATGGAAGCGAGAAAGAGGAGCGTATTGTCTCGAAGTCCAGCGAACAGATGTCGAAGAAATCGGGCCGATAATGAAAGAGGAAGCTTAGAGGAGTTGACAAGGCCATAGATGAGGTAGGCGAATCTAGCGACTTGAACAGCCTCGGCGTCCTATAAAGGAAAGAAAAGGTAATGCTTCAGCTTTGTGACATTGGAACAATCGAACACGAAGACTAAAACTTACCCAAGAAGCAGCGTCTAACCAACATATCGATGCAATATGAGTAAATTTGACTTCCTGGATAGATCCAATCAAGATTCCTCGCACTCGAAGAGTTGTTTTAGCAGCGGAAGGTTTGAGAACGACAAAATCGAGGGAAGAGTCTTGAATGGGCTCTAAACAAGCAAAGCCATCTCTGATGCCTCGTAGTTTCTCGAGGGTCAAGATGGCAGCGCTTGTTGCAGATGTGCCTTTGAGCAACTTCAAGATGACCGATAGGATGAGGTGAGAGAGAACTCTAGAGTGAGGATCTGAGTCGGCCAGTTTAGAGAGCATAAACTTGATGTGTGCGTCTTGATCTTCAGACTGAATGACGTTAGCTACGTATCGGACGAGTAAAGTGAGAAAAAGAAATAACAAAGAAAATTCATCGAATTAGTCAAGTCAACAAGGAAGGGTGTCTTGAGTTCAAGGGTATGTAGACGAACCTGCTATTTTCTGAACAATCAGAGTGTTGAGTTCTGCTTGTTTTTCGTGCTTGTTTTCCCCTTCAATCTCAGAGCCTTGAACGTTCTGGGCTATCCCGCTCAGGACGCCAATGTTGCCCAGATCTGACGAAGCCAAGGCTTCCCAAGCATATCCAGATACAACCTGCTGCGTCTTAGAGATGAGCAAATACCTGAACAATACCCTTCGAATGACCTCATTACCCAGCTCGGGATACTTAGATGCAAAAGGGCCGACCAAGAATTGAATATGTCGTCGGACGATAGCCTTTGAGAGAGAATCCAAATCCAGAGCTGCACATATGGTACTTAATATGACCTCAGGTTCGGGGACGGCGCTGAAGAGAACAGAGGGAGAAGAGTAGATAGCCTCTAGAACGGGAAGATAGGTGTCACAGAGTCGAGGCAGGAGGTTTTCTCTCGCAGAAGATCCAAGCTATGGACGATGATAGTGAGTAAGTCGTGTAGGCATCAGTAACGCAGCGAAGACTGAGCATCTGACGAGTGAAGTATACAACGAACCTCGTCCACGTCGACGACGTCTACATCCATGTCGCTCCCAGTAGAAGCGTTCTTTAGTTCTTTGGCCAATCTTCCGATCAGACTCTGGACTCCGTTGAGCCTATTGGCTGAGTCCGCACTGTTGAGATTGATGAACATATCTCCACCATGACCATGGAGAGTTTTTGTCTGATATTAAGATTGTTATGAGTAAGAAGTTTGTACTCAAGAGATGACCTAGTAAGACAGTTTCGAAGCTTACCTGAGCCACCTGAGCGCACAAATCAAGCACGTAGTTTTTCTTGACTTCTGGAATTTGATCCAAGATTTCAACAGTATCTGTCTCCCAAGTCTCAGCATATCGCTCTTTTAAAATGGCAAGCAAGTTGACCCGTGCATTTTCCACTTCTGAAACTTCAGATCCAGCATCAGAGAGAAGAAGTCCACGAATCAAGAATGATATCAGGTGAAGAGGAATGGAATTTCGAGCGCAGGTCGCGAAAGCTTGTAACGTAGTCATAGAGGAAGGAAGATCGAGACTGTATGATAAACCCAAAATCAGATGCGGACTCGGGTACTGAAGGCATCTTGGAGCGATGTCAGAAAAGAGACAAACCTTTGGATCAAAGAAACGATGATAGGTCGGAGGGCTCGAGAAGTCTCAAATTGAGAAGCGTGGTGAGCCAAGATATTGCCGGCATTTCTGTGTTAATTGCAAAAAGTTCAGTCGCTATGAACAAAGAAATTAGCAGCTGAAACATACTGACGGGAGGCCTCCTAATCGTTCAGCAGCGTCCTTCTCTATTCCTCGTAGCTCTTCCTGACTTTGTAGAACCCCAATGATTGAAGCAATTGCTTGCTGAATACCCTTCTCACTTCTGAGGAACGCATCGTTTGCGTTCAAAACTGACATCAAGAAGACATGAATGGCCTCCGGGCTCAATGTGGCTTTTCGGGCAGTAGCGAGAAGAACGATGAGATTGCTGGATATGCAATCAACATCCAAAGACGCCTTTAGGCCATTAACTACTTCAGGAATGATAATGGTGAGCTCAGTGTCGCCAACCAGCTTGCTTTGGCCGCCATGAGCAAGGAAACCGACAAGAATGGAAGCGTGGAAGTTGACCAAAGTCCGGTAGAGAGTCTTGTTTTGAATAGCTTGAGTCAAGATAGAAGATACAAATCGCAAGAGATCTCGCGACTTGTCTTGATGAAGAGAGAGGATGAGGTGATGTCGGGACAAAGGAACGTGAGCGGTTTGAGGACCGATCAAAAAAGAAAAATGAGAGTTTTTTCTTGAAGAAACTTCGAGTCAGTTCGGTCTCTTGCTTCATACGAATTTAAATGTAAATGATACTCACGGGACTTTAAGAATGGATAGAATCCGAACAAACTGAGTAGAGTCATGATAAGGCAAGAAGGCGGATAGGACACTATTGAAGTTCATTTCATGAACTCTGTATTTTAAAAGTAAAAACGCGTCCTCTTCATCTGTCAGCCACAGGCCTCTTTCTCCATTCACATATCTTTATGAGGAAGCATATAGAATACTCAATCAGAGCAAAATAAACGAAACTAACCTGAACCTCCTCACCAGCCACTCGATCACTTTTGCTGCAGCTCTTAGGGGCAAATGTTTCGCAAGTTTACTTAAGAAAATGTCCAAAGTAGCACCAAGAGCCACATTTTCCTCTTTGGAAAGAACCATTCGGTCGGTGACCTTGGCAGCCTCTCCAAAAAGGTCCTCCTCAAACTCAACAAGGGAAGGATCCAACTCTTTGAGTTCTTCGAATCCATTAACTCCCAGTGAATGAATGGTCTCGAAATCGTGCTGAGCAGCCTCCGTTCTGGAGAAGAGGTAGGAGGCCTGATTAGACACCTGCTTGGAAAGAGAACCGAGGCGACTGGCGTCTAACGACGCGATGGAAGCCAATTGACTGGCTAAGGAAGACATCCTTTAACAGATCTGTTCGTTCAGAATAAAATGCAAAAGAGATGAATAAGAAAGAGATGAAATGCCGGGTTGAATGGGGTGGTGAACGGCAAAAGAGTCGGTCAGGAAACGGTGGATGTAATACCAAACGGATCGAACAATTTTGGCGGATTGAAATTCTTTGTGGCTGTGCAAAATATCTTGTGCACGTGAATCAACTCCCGAAATTGATGGATTGAGGTTCCTTATATACAATCATGAAAACTTTCATATTTAACTCTTTTTCTTTGAGAATCTACAGTCTGACATGGTTTGAATCGTTGAATCTAGTAGTCCAGACATCAAATATGGAGTCAAGTTTTGTGAGCAACGAGTGGTGCAATTCGCCTTATTTCTCTATCTTTGGGATCTCGTATATACAGTAGATATTTTATTCTCTTTATTCTCTTCTGATTCTCTGGATCGATTAATTTTCACTTTGGTGTGAACATTCGTTTGAGGGAATCAGAATCAGGAATCAGTTTGAGACAATAAGATGCAGGATAAAAATAAATAGACTCAGAGGATTTGAAAAGTAGGACTTTATCGTTTAAATAACTCCTTCAGAAACACAACCAAGTCTTGGGAGATCCATGGTATGTTCTATGAATGAGAAAACACTTATCTCTCAGCAAACAAACAGTATATGTGAATGCTGAGGAAAGGAAAGAAAAATAAGAGAAACGAAACGAAAAGAGAATGTCGAGCGCAGATATATGTGAAAGAACACAAAGCAGAACACAGGTGCGATGATGAGAAGATAGATGAGAACAAACATAAGAAAAGAGAAGCTAAAAGACAATAAGAGAAACAGCCACGATGGAAGAAGATGTCTGCCAAGACGTCGACTGAGAAAGAATGGGTCGAAGTTGAAAGAGCACAAGTGTTATGGGCGCAGGCAAGGAGGCTGAGTAGGGGATGCACTCAGCGCGCTCAGGCTCTTGGAAGGTTCATGCGATATTGAAAGGAGGTTAAGGGCGAGGATGACTGTACGGAACTATGAGGATTTAACGAGGTTCCAAGCTTGGGAGAGAAAAGGGGAGATAGCTAACGACTACATAGTATATATGTCATTCGAGATATCAAGCCAAACAAACACAAGCAAGAGCGAAGAGATACCAAGGAGGAGCGAAGAGATACTAAGGAAGAGCCAAGATATAACCACGAGAGAGTTAAGATGTAACAAGAGACTGTTGCAAGAATCGGTCTACATTGCGCAAAATCACCCTGCGCGGGTCCAACCGGGTCAGATCATGACAAACAGGGTGAAGATGGATTTTTCGTTCTGGCACTTGTTCCCAATCAAGTCCTCACTCGTTTCCCGAACCATATACACACCACCCAGGTGTTTCAGTAAAATGGATTGAGAAACCAGGAAAACAGGAGGAAACCCGCTAAAAAAGTTATAGCTCTTCGGAAAGACAGGCTTGAGACTCCGCGCAAACGGAAGTCGGAAGGTGATGCCTCAATAAGAGATAACAAATAACAGATGAAATTATGTCAAGACTGCTGAAACTCCAACAGTGTTGTGTGGACTGTATGCGCAGGGTATAGGACTGATGTATGTGGACCCTGCCATCAACGGGATGTTCGTATAATGGTTATTATTCCAGATTTCCATTCTGGAGACAGGTGTTCGATTCACCTACATCTCATTTTTGTCATTTTTTTTTTGTGCGCGTGGCGGGGGCGGAGGCGGTGGCAGTACAAGACACTGGGCGGACGGCGGCAAGACTCTGAGGCACACGACCGGGGCGTGGGAGGGGCTAGTTGGGTGGTGGCGTTGGTGTCTAGGGGTACGGGCCGGGCTGGGGACTATAACCGCCCTGTTAGCTCAATCGGTAGAGCGTCAGACTCTTACCCAGTCTCTTGACAGTTGGCATCTGAAGGCTGGGGGTTCGACCCCCCCATGGGGCTAGCTTCGTTTTTGTGTGTCGGTGTGATTTTTTGTTTCTGTTTCTGTTTCTGTTTCTGTTTCTGTTTTCGTTCTTTGTGTTTTTGTTTGCTGGCTTGGTGTGTGCTTGGTGGGCCGTCGACGGTGGAAGGGTGCATGGAGGGTTGAACAGAGGTGAGAGGTGGGTCGGCTGGTGGGTCGCGCGGGCATGTCTGACGATCTGGGCTGGTAGCACGGACAGACAGACACACACGGGGATTTAGCTCAGTTGGCAGAGCGCAATCTTAGCATGGTTGAGGTCGTGAGTTCGATTCTTACAATCTCCACTTTTTTGTGTCGTTTTTATGTGTTTTTTTGTGTTTTTTGGTAGTCTTTTTTTTTTTTTCCGCCCGCTGCCTTTTTTGCACTCTCTTCTTTCGCTCTGCTCCTCTCGGTCATGCTCCGTCCTGCCCACCACATCACACACCATGTGTTGCACCGAGACAGGCCGGCTGCTGCGAGCACACTGGCCGACCGGCCGGACAGGCCTTCATCCAGGTGAGGTGGCCGAGTGGTCTAAGGCGCTGTGTTAAGGCTCTTTCTATGCCCCGCAGTCAGTAATGGCGCGAGTTCGAATCTCGCCCTCATCACTTTTTGTCCGGCCGGCACGGGCCGTGCCTCTCGGGTCTGCCTGGCCGGGCTGTGCTCTCAGGTGCGGTGCCATGGTAGTATGATGCCACGTTGCAACACTGCCACACCCCCTTGCTGTCTGCCGGTCCGTTTTGGACTGTGGACTGAATGAACAGACCGTACAGCATCCAACAGCTGTGGTGAAATGGTATCATTGGTGCTTGCCATGCACTAGGCCGGGGTTCGATTCCCCGCGGTTGTATCCTTTTTTTTTCTCGTCCCACACACCGATCGGCTCTGTGCTGGCGGGTGCACATCTGCCGATCGTCCGTGTTCGGTCTCGCCGACTGGTGCGATGATGGTGTGTGCTGCCGTTCGGACGAGCAGTGCGTCTGTGCCGACACAGGGGCAGGACACGAAGGACGTACCGACGCGCTCGGTGGACACCAACCGTCCTTCTTAGCTCAGTTGGTAGAGCGCGACACTAGTAATGTCGAGGTCAGTCGTTCAAATCGGCTAGCAGGAACATTCTTCTTTTTTTTATTCTCCGTTCATTTCCGTTCATTTCTTCTTCTTCTTTTTCTGTTGTATCCTTCCCTGTCGCCCCGGCGGGCGTCTGGTCGACGCGTGCTCGTTAGGGTTCCGCACAAAGCACAGCACCACACCACACCACACACCACAAACGACACCACAAACAACACCACAAACGCAGGGAAAGCATGCTGGTGAAGTGGCCGAGTGGTCTAAGGCGCTGTGTTTAGGTCTCTCTTCCGAGTCCAGACCGCAGTCAGTAATGGCGCGAGTTCAAATCTCGTCTTCATCATTCCTTTTGTCCCGGCCGGGGGGGGCAGGGCAGCTGGGGATTTAGGCTAGTTGGTAAACTGGACGCTTCGCACTGTCGATCATGTGTCATTCCTGGGTTCGATTCCCGGAGTCTCCATCTCTTTTTGGTGTGTTTCGGTGTGTTTTGTTTTATCTTGGCGTATTTGATTTCGTTGCATTTCATATGGCATGTTGTGTGTCGTGTTCTGTGTGTCTTCTCTTGGTCTGCTGCCCACCGGCTTGTGCTCACCGCTCACCGAGCGGCGTCCATCCAAGGCCGTTTGGCGGAGTGGTCTAACGCGGTAGCCTCGAACGAGTCCCCTCTGTGGGACGACGCGACAGCTACTCTTCTCTGAAGGCGTAGGTTCAAATCCTACAGCGGTCGTCCTTTCTCTTTTTCTTTTTGCCCACTTCCGTTCTCTCTGCCTTCTGTCGCGTCGATCCTTCCTTGCTGTCTGTGTTTGCTGTCTCCGCATGCTCACACCCCGCCAGGCAGACAGACAGACGGGCTGACGGGCTGCCATCGTGCGTGATTGGTGTAGTGGTATCACGCCAAGTTTGGGCACACTTTCTGCCGTGCACATCTCTTGGAGGTCTTCGGTTCAATCCCGGAATCGCGCCTTTTTGTTCGGCCCGTCTGGGCGGGTGGCGTGGTCGGTGTAGGGTTACTTGCTGTGTCAGTTGCTGTGTTACTTGCTGTGCTACTCATAGGATTACCCGCCACATAGCGTCCGCTGTTACCCTATGCTGTGTACTCTTTTTTTTTTTCTTTTTTCTTTTTCCTCTCCCGTTTTTTCTTTGTCCTTTTTCTTTCCTCTTTTTTCCTCTTTTTTCCTTCTTTTTTCCCTTCTTTTTCCCCCTCTTTTTTCCCCTCTTTTCCCTCTTTTCCCTTCTTTTCCCTCTTTTCCTTTTTTCTTCTTTTTTCTTCTTTTTTCTTCTTTTTTCTTCTTTTTTTTCTGTCAACGATAGATGCATCAATATAGAAAGAGAAAAAGACATATGGCAGAAAGACAACAGCATAACAATGGCAACACAGTAAAAACATAGCGAGAACACAATGAGAACACAACGAGAACACAACCATGCAATGCAATGCACCAGCAACACAGTGTCAACACAGTGTCAACACAACAGAAAGACCAAAACAAAAGAAGGCAAAGATCCTCGTAGTCAGACGCCTTACCGCTGGGCCACTCGGCCAGAGCGAATGGGTGGTGGGACCACTAGACCAAGACGGGGTTCGAACCCGCGATTTCCTGATGCATACAAGCTGGCAGCCGGCCATGACGACCGTTCCACCATCTTTGCCTTTAGCTTTCGTCTGGTTGTGTGGATGTATGGCCAAGTGGATGTGTGGGCGTTGGCTCTGCTAGGGTTATCCGAGGCGGTGGGCGTCCGGCCGATCCGTCCGATCGCCCATCGGATATCGGACGTCGGACGTCGGACGTCGAGCCCCGGAGTACGGAGCCCGGCGGAGAAAAGGCCGTGTCGATCGGTCGCCTGGTCTAGTGGTATGACGCTTGCTTCACATCTCACCCGGTGCGCAATAGGTCGCCAGTTCGATCCTGGCGGTGACCATGACGTCTTTTTGCCCTCAGCACACGCCCACGATGGACAGACCGAGAGAAGCCATCGCAAGATAAGATGCATGATAAGATACACAGCCAGCCGACAGAGATGGCAGATAAGATCGACAGACACGATCGATCGGCAAGAAAGAAAGAAGATAAGATGGCGATAAAGACAAAAGACAAAAGACAAAAGACAAAAGATACAAGATAAAAGCCAGGTCGGCAAAAAGACAAGGCGCGATCCCGGGATTGAACCGAGGACCTCCGTCAGACACGTGTTTCATGCGAGCCAGCAAAGCCCGAAGACGGCGTGATACCACTACACCAATCCCGCCAGTGATCGCACAGGCCTGGCCGGTCAGTTTGTCGGTCTCCAGCCGGCCGTCCGTCCGTCCGTCCGGGAGGCAAAAGATACTCCATATGAGGTTCGAACTCATGATCCTTGTTAAGCACTAGAGGCACGGACGGCAACCTATAAGAACAATGCGATAACCACTTCGCCAATGGAGTAAAGGTAAGCGTCGGTGGAAAAAGACGAGAGATGACAAGACAGGACGAGACAGGACGAGACAGGACGAGAGAAGGCCGCACCGGACGGCACACGCCAGACCGGGCCGAGTCCGACAGAAGACGGCACAGGCGGCAGGAGGGAGGACGGGAAAAAGAGGGCGAAAAAAAAGGAAAGGTCCTACTCAGATTCGAACTGGGGATTCGAGAAGGTGAGTCAATCAGAATCTCGCGTGATAACCAACTTCACCATAGAACCGGTCGTTGTCGGCCTATTGCCCTCGCGAGTCTCGTTCTGGCGGTGTGTCCGCTGGCAAGGGTCCGTCGGCGCGTGTCCGCTGGCAGGTGTGCTTACATCGCTGGCCGACCTGTCCGCCCGCCGCACGTGGCCCGGCCGGCATGACACGCACGGCCGACCCGATACACACAGCGGACATCGGAGCAAAAAGCAAGCCCAAACGCGGATTTGAACCACGGACCTCACCGTTACGAGCGGCGCACTATAACCACTTAGCTATTCGGGCCTGGTGCCCGTCGCCCGGTCGTGTTGTCTCTAAGGGTGTTGGTGTGTCGATGTGTTGGTGTACCGGTGTGGTCAGGACCCGGCCCACACCGTCCGCTCGGCCAGACGTAGCCCATCGAGGTCGACCGCCGGGGCGGCTGGGCAGTCAACGTGCCTGGGTAGTTTAGTGGTAAAACGTAGGTCTCATACCGTCACCCGAGTGTGATCCTCAGCCGCGAGTTCGATTCTCGCTCTGGGCAACTCTTTTTTTTCCTCTTTTGCTGTGTTTCCCATCCTTCCTGATGGTTGGTGGGCGGCCGGGCTGGGCCAGGCGGAGGTGCGGTCGGATCCGGCCGTCAGATGGGCTGAGCATGACGGCAGTGGAAGTGGCGGCGGTGGCGGTGGCGGTGGCGTCGGCAGTGCTGATGACGACGACGACTGCTGCTGCGCAGAGTCCGCTTGGACGAGAATCTATCCGGACAAACGGTGCTGGCACCATACCCGCCGCTTAGCTCATCTGGAAGAGCGTTGGTTTGTAAAGGATACACTTGTTCACCGAAGGCACTCGGTTCGATCCCGAGAGCGGCGATCTTGTTTTTTTGCCTTTTGCTTTTTGTTCTTTTTTGTTCTTTTTTTTCTGCCTTGTGGCTGCTTCCTCTTTGACTGCTAGGGTTCCTGCCTTCGGTCCAGTCCGGTCGCTCTCACGCAGCATGCGCACTGTCTCGGCCAGACGGGCGATGCGACCGATGACGTTCTCCCAGCTGCTGCTGCCGATGTAGTGGTCACCGGGGCAGGGCAAGTGATCATATCTGGCCGATTGGTGTAGTGGCTATCACAGCAGTTTTCGGTACTCGTCCGCAAGGTCGTCTTCGCTCGCTGCTGGTCGTCGGTTCGATCCCGACATCGGTCTAAATGTTCACTTTTTGTGTCCCCCTTTCTTTTTTGCCCTCCTTTTTGCCCTTCTTTTTCTCTGCACGCTCTCTCTGCACTCTGTTTCTATCGGCCGTTGTGTGGGTCACTGTCTGTCCGACCGGTCTGGCCTGTGTGCGCGTGTCCACCACGGTCGAGCCAGGTCGACACAGCTCCCTGTGGTGGGGCAGGCAGACGGGCGGGAAAACAAAAAAAGACCCATACCCGACTTGAACGGATGACCTCAAGATTTGGAATCTTGCGCTGCTACCAACTGAGCTAATGGGTCGCTTGCCCGGAGGCTCCGTGCCCAGAGGGTATGTCGAGCGCCCGGCTGGCTGGCCGTACAGACGGTGGCACCATGCGGCCGGCTTGCAGGCCTCCAGCACGGACGGCCGGACGGGGGCCAGGGAAAAAACCGAGGGAAAACGAGCAAAAAGACAATGTTGCCAAGGCCCGTCTCGATCAGGCGACCTCCGGGTTATGAGCCCGGCGCGCTTCCACTGCGCTACTTGGCATTGATGGGAGACCATGGCTGAGGAGTGTGTATGTGGTGTCGGCCGCAGGTCACGTGCCGGTGTCGATGTCAGTGTCGACGTCAGTGTCGATGCCAGTGCCAGCACCAGTGTCATTACCAATGCCAGTGTCAATGCCAGTCACACCATCGACTGGTGCGACCGACGGTACACCTGGCCATGGTCTGCCGGGTGGGCCTGACAGTCATCGGATCGATTAGCTCAGTTGGTTAGAGCGTGGTGCTAATAACGCCAAGGTCGCGGGTTCGACCCCCTCATTGATCACTTTTTCTTTCTTTTTCTAATTTTCGCCATCTTTTTTTGCCATCTTTTTTGCACCCCTCCTGTTCTCGACCGTTGCGGTCTGTGTGGCATTGTTGTCGACTGGCACGCTCCATGGTGAGCGATGCAGTGTTGTGACGGTGTGACGATGTGGTGGTGCAGTGGCGACGATGGGAACGCAGATATACACCCGGCTGTGCTGGACAGTGTCCGACCAGACATGGGCCTATGGTGTCTGGGCTGGGCTGGGAGGCATCGTGCATGCTTGGTGTAGTGGTATCGCGCCATGTTAGGGTCTTTGCGCCTTGTCTCATGGAGGTCCTCAGTTCAATCCTGGGAGCGTGCCTTTTTTCCTTTTCCTTTCGTTCTTTGTTTCCTTTTCCCGAGCGCTTCCTGTCGCTCTTCGTTGTTTTCTGCCACTTTTCACTCACTTTTTGCCACTCTCCGCCACTTTCTCGGCAGCAGACAAGCGATGTGTGCACCCGGTGGAGACGTCTCTGACGCATGGACAAGCTGTCTGGACAAGGTGTCTGGACACGGATGACAGCCATCAAGTCCTCAATTGTCTAACGGCTATGATAACCGCCTCTCACGCGGTAGGCCCGGGTTCGACTCCCGGTTGGGGATCTCTCTTTTGGTCTTTTCTTTTGCTCTCGTTTCTTTTTTTCTTTTTTTCCTTGTCCTTCTTTCCTTTCGTCTTTCTGTTTCGTCTTGTTTTTGTATGTCCGTTCTGACCACTGGTATCAGCGCTGGTGTGTGCCTGCGGGTACTGTGTGGTTGAATGCACGGTATGGGGTGCATGCACCGGCCAGCTGTCCAGCCACCTGGCGAGCGGACAAGGCTGACAACCAACCGACTCTTGGATGGTCTAACGGTTATGATTTCCGCCTGTCACGCGGGAGACCGGGGTTCGACTCCCCGTCCGGGAGCACTTTTTGCCTTTTGCTCCTCTCTTTTGTACTTGCATTTGTACTTGCATTTGCATTTGCATTTGCATCTGCATTTGCATTTTTTCTTTCCATTCTCTTTTGCTGTACAGCTGTATGGTTGTCTTGCTTTGTTGTGTTTGTCCGTCGACGGCCATCGATCGTTATCTTTTTTTCTTTGGTCTGTATGTCTCCTTCTTTTTCTCTTTCTTTTTCTTTTGCTCTCTTTGACGGCGCATGTTTGGCAGCACACGCTCCGAAAGACGCACCGAGCACAGCACAGCACAGCACAGCACGCCGACACGTGTGCGCTGGGCAGACCAACTGGCTGGATGGCTGTTGAGCACAGGCTATGGGCAGTCGATCGGCAGACCGAGACCATACGCTGTCTTAATCAAGTGGTCTACGATGAGAGATTAGAAATCTCTTCCTCTTTGAGGGCGCAGGTTCGAATCCTGCAGACAGCTTTCTTTTGCACCCTGTACTTTGCCACCGTGGCCTTTGCTCTTTTTGCTTTTTTTTTTCTTCTTCTTCTCTTCTATGCCTTTGCCTATGTGTGTCTATGGTTGTCGTTCATGTATGCATAGTACGCACACACCGGGCAGCCAGCCCAAACAAAAAAAAAAGACGGCCACACCATCGAAGCCATCCTCACTGACACACAGAGCGAGGACCGGAAAAAAAAAGGGATGCCGTCAGCCTGAATCGAACAGGCGACCTTATGATTGCGGACAGATGTCTTCAGTCATACGCTCCACCAATTGAGCTATGACGGCCGATGACAGTCAGCGCCGTCCATCAGGCCATGGCCCGTCTGGGTGGCTGTCGGGCCGTCGGGCCGTCCGGCTGGCACTCACTCGGTCGGTCTCAGCCGGGTCGGTGTGTGTGCTGACGCGGCAGGCAAAACATGCTGGGCACTGACCGTCAGCGTGTGCTGTCTGAGTGCTCGGACACAGCAGGCGACCATCCCATGCCCTGTAGCTCAGTTGGTAGAGCGTGGAGCTGTTAACTCCAAGGTCTACGGTTCGAGCCCGTACGGGGCAGTCTTTTTGTCGTCTTTTTGTCGTCTTTTTGTCGTCTTTTTGTCGTCTTTTTGTCTCCTCATTTTTTTTCCCTCTCCCTTTCCTGTGCAGTACTTCCCCTCTCGTCTTCTGCCGTCCATGAGGTGTGCGTGTTCTTGGTATGTTCTTGCGATGGACATCATCCATCTTCCACCAGCATGCTCGGCCGGCAAGAAAAAAGGAGTCACCCGGGATTGAACCAGGGACCTGCTGGGTTGCAACCAGCCGCAACTACCGCTGTGCTATAACTCCGTATGAGGCTGCCGCGCCATCGGACAGATCATCCACAGGCACGCTTGCACACATGCACACAGCACAGTGGCAGCCGCTTTGTCGTCCTGCGATCGAGTAGTGGCAGCTGTGGACGCAACATCGCCCGGTGCGACCAGGCCGGCGTCACAGATGCTGCATCTGCACAGAGAAAACAAAAGGAACAAAGGAGCAGAAAAAAGAACAGGAAAAAAGAGCAAGAAAAAAGAGCAAGAAAAAAGAGCAAGAAAAAAGAGCAAAAAGAACAAAAAGAACAAAAAGAGTAGTCGCACCCAGAGTCGAACTGGGGTCGTGAGTGTGTTAGACTCAAGTGATAACCGTTACACCATGCAACTCTGATGACTGCCGGTCTCTGCCCAGTATCCTACTCATCGACCAGGCACCGCTCGCTCCGCCGTCTGCCCGCCCGCCGCTGTGTGTCCATCGGTCGGCCGGCCCATCAGCCCGATCGTGCGACACCGGGACCATGCCTGCCGACAAGCTGGCCCTCAGACGAGGCAGCCCGGGGAGAAAACAAAAAGGATCGTTCCCCATCCGGGAGTCGAACCCGGGTCCTCAGCGTGAAAAGCTGATATCGTAAACCGTTTGACCAATGAGGACTAGTACAAGCACGCCGAATCGGTCGAGTCGTCTGCAGTCGTCTGCAGTCGTGCGCAGTCGTGTGCAGCCTGCTCCGTCGTGCGGTAGGCTGTGAGCGGGTGGCCGCCGGTCAGCATGCTTCCGACCGGACGGCAAAAAGTGGACCCAGCAGGGATTGAACCCGCGGCCTTTCGCATGCAAAGCGAATGTGATACCACTACACCATAAGCCCGTGTGGGATGGAGGCGTGGTGTGTCGGCCGGTGGGGCGAAGTGCGGTGCGGTGCGGTGAGGTGCGGTAAGGTGCGGTGCGGTAAGGTGCGGTGAGGTGAGGTCTGGTATGATGCTATCAGAAACAGAGTCTTGGTTGCAAAACCACACGGAACCTCTCGGCGGGGGGCAAAAGATGAACAGAGGGGGATTCGAACCCCCGCATCTTGCGATATCAGAACTTGAGTCTGACGCCTTAGACCGCTCGGCCATCTGTCCGGATGGGGTGCGTGAGGTGTGTGTGGGTCCGGGAGTGTGCGGGAGGTGTGCGGGAGTGTGCGGGAGTGTGGGCCGGGTAGAGCGAGTGCACCCTGCCCGGGCACACACACGCCCCGTTGGCAGAATGGTAACGCGTCTCCTTCCTACTGTCTGGTGAGAGAGGTGAAGATTCTGGGTTCAATCCCCAGGCGGGGTTTCTCTTTTTTTGCGGCGGGCGTGGTTGGGGTGTGAGTGGGGTGTGAGTGGGGTGTGGTTGGGGTGTGGTTGAGGTGTGAGTGAGAAGGTGGGTGAGAATGTGGGTGTACACGTGAGACGCTTGGTATGCTGGCGGGCTGTAGAGTGTGCACTGTATGCGCAGGGTATAGGACTGATGTATGTGGACCCTGCCATCAACGGGATGTTCGTATAATGGTTATTATTCCAGATTTCCATTCTGGAGACAGGTGTTCGATTCACCTACATCTCATTTTTGTCATTTTTTTTTTGTGCGCGTGGCGGGGGCGGAGGCGGTGGCAGTACAAGACACTGGGCGGACGGCGGCAAGACTCTGAGGCACACGACCGGGGCGTGGGAGGGGCTAGTTGGGTGGTGGCGTTGGTGTCTAGGGGTACGGGCCGGGCTGGGGACTATAACCGCCCTGTTAGCTCAATCGGTAGAGCGTCAGACTCTTACCCAGTCTCTTGACAGTTGGCATCTGAAGGCTGGGGGTTCGACCCCCCCATGGGGCTAGCTTCGTTTTTGTGTGTCGGTGTGATTTTTTGTTTCTGTTTCTGTTTCTGTTTCTGTTTCTGTTTTCGTTCTTTGTGTTTTTGTTTGCTGGCTGGTGTGTGCTTGGTGGGCCGTCGACGGTGGAAGGGTGCATGGAGGGTTGAACAGAGGTGAGAGGTGGGTCGGCTGGTGGGTCGCGCGGGCATGTCTGACGATCTGGGCTGGTAGCACGGACAGACAGACACACACGGGGATTTAGCTCAGTTGGCAGAGCGCGCAATCTTAGCATGGTTGAGGTCGTGAGTTCGATTCTTACAATCTCCACTTTTTTTGTGTCGTTTTTATGTGTTTTTTTTGTGTTTTTTGGTAGTCTTTTTTTTTTTTTTCCGCCCGCTGCCTTTTTTGCACTCTCTTCTTTCGCTCTGCTCCTCTCGGTCATGCTCCGTCCTGCCCACCACATCACACACCATGTGTTGCACCGAGACAGGCCGGCTGCTGCGAGCACACTGGCCGACCGGCCGGACAGGCCTTCATCCAGGTGAGGTGGCCCGAGTGGTCTAAGGCGCTGTGTTAAGGCTCTTTCTATGCCCCGCAGTCAGTAATGGCGCGAGTTCGAATCTCGCCCTCATCACTTTTTGTCCGGCCGGCACGGGCCGTGCCTCTCGGGTCTGCCTGGCCGGGCTGTGCTCTCAGGTGCGGTGCCATGGTAGTATGATGCCACGTTGCAAACACTGCCACACCCCCTTGCTGTCTGCCGGTCCGTTTTGGACTGTGGACTGAATGAACAGACCGTACAGCATCCAACAGCTGTGGTGAAATGGTATCATTGGTGCTTGCCATGCACTAGGCCGGGGTTCGATTCCCCGCGGTTGTATCCTTTTTTTTTCTCGTCCCACACACCGATCGGCTCTGTGCTGGCGGGTGCACATCTGCCGATCGTCCGTGTTCGGTCTCGCCGACTGGTGCGATGATGGTGTGTGCTGCCGTTCGGACGAGCAGTGCGTCTGTGCCGACACAGGGGCAGGACACGAAGGACGTACCGACGCGCTCGGTGGACACCAACCGTCCCTTCTTAGCTCAGTTGGTAGAGCGCGACACTAGTAATGTCGAGGTCAGTCGTTCAAATCGGCTAGCAGGAACATTCTTCTTTTTTTTATTCTCCGTTCATTTCCGTTCATTTCTTCTTCTTCTTTTCTGTTGTATCCTTCCTGTCGCCCCGGCGGGCGTCTGGTCGACGCGTGCTCGTTAGGGTTCCGCACAAAGCACAGCACCACACCACACCACACACCACAAACGACACCACAAACAACACCACAAACGCAGGGAAAGCATGCTGGTGAAGTGGCCGAGTGGTCTAGGCGCTGTGTTTAGGTCTCTCTTCCGAGTCCAGACCGCAGTCAGTAATGGCGCGAGTTCAAATCTCGTCTTCATCATTCCTTTTTGTCCCGGCCGGGGGGGGCAGGGCAGCTGGGGATTTAGGCTAGTTGGTAAACTGGACGCTTCGCACTGTCGATCATGTGTCATTCCTGGGTTCGATTCCCGGAGTCTCCATCTCTTTTTGGTGTGTTTCGGTGTGTTTTGTTTTATCTTGGCGTATTTGATTTCGGTTGCATTTCATATGGCATGTTTGTGTGTCGTGTTCTGTGTGTCTTCTCTTGGTCTGCTGCCCACCGGCTTGTGCTCACCGCTCACCGAGCGGCGTCCATCCAAGGCCGTTTGGCGGAGTGGTCTAACGCGGTAGCCTCGACGAGTCCCCTCTGTGGGACGACGGCGACAGCTACTCTTCTCTGAAGGCGAGGTTCAAATCCTACAGCGGTCGTCCTTTCTCTTTTTCTTTTTTGCCCACTTCCGTTCTCTCTGCCTTCTGTCGCGTCGATCCTTCCTTGCTGTCTGTGTTTGCTGTCTCCGCAATGCTCACATCCGGCCGCCAGGCAGACAGACGACGGCTGACGGTCTTGGCCATCTTGCGTGATTGGTGTCGTGTTTCACGCCAAGTTTGGGCACACTTTCTGTCCGTGCACATCTTCTTGGAGGTCTTTCGTTTCAATCCCGTAATCGCGCCTTTTTGTTCGGGCCCGTCTGGGCGGGTTGGCGTGGTCGGTGTATGGTTACTTGCTGTGTCAGTTGCTGTGTTACTTGCTGTGGCTACTCATAGGAGTAACCCGCCACATAAGCGTCCGCTGTACCCTATGCGTTTAATCTTTTTTTTTTCTTTTTTCTTTTTCCTCTCCTCTCCGTTTTTTTTCTTTGTCCTTTTCTTTCCTCTTTTTTCCCATTTCCTTTTTCCCTTTCCTTCTTTTTTCCCTTCTTTTTCCCCCTCTTTTTTCCCCTCTTTTCCTTCCCTCTTTTCCTTTTTCTCTCCCTTATTTTCCCCTCTTTTTCCTGTTTCCTTTTTTCCCTCTTTTCTTCTTTTTCTTTCTTTCTTCTTCTTTTCTTCTTTTTTCTTCTTTTTTTTTTTCTGTCACCGATAGATGCATCAATATAGAAAGAGAAAAAGACATATGGCAGAAAGACAACAGCATAACAATGGCAACCACAGTAAAAACATAGCGAGAACACAATGAGAACACAACGAGAACACAACCATGCAATGCAATGCACCAGCAACACAGTGTCAACACAGTGTCAACACAACAGAAAGACCAAAACAAAAGAAGGCAAAGATCCTCGTAGTCAGACGCCTTACCGCTGGGCCACTCGGCCAGAGCGAATGGGTGGTGGGACCACTAGACCAAGACGGGGTTCGAACCCGCGATTTCCTGATGCATACAAGCTGGCAGCCGGCCATGACGACCGTTCCACCATCTTTGCCTTTAGCTTTCGTCTGGTTGTGTGGATGTATGGCCAAGTGGATGTGTGGGCGTTGGCTCTGCTAGGGTTATCCGAGGCGGGTGGGCGTTCCGGCCGATCCGTCCGATCGCCCATCGGATATCGGACGTCGGACGTCGGACGTCGAGCCCCGGAGTACGGAGCCCGGCGGAGAAAAAGGCCGTGTCGATCGGGTCGCCTGGTCTAGTGGTTATGACGCTTGCTTCACATCTCACCCGGTGCGCAATAGGTCGCCAGTTCGATCCTGGCGGTGACCATGACGTCTTTTTGGCCCTCAGCACACGCCCACGATGGACAGACCGAGAGAAGCCATCGCAAGATAAGATGCATGATAAGATACACAGCCAGCCGACAGAGATGGCAGATAAGATCGACAGACACGATCGATCGGCAAGAAAGAAAGAAGATAAGATGGCGATAAAGACAAAAGACAAAAGACAAAAGACAAAAGATACAAGATAAAAGCCAGGTCGGCAAAAAGACAAGGCGCGATCCCGGATTGAACCGAGGACCCTCCGTCAGACACGTGTTTCATGCGAGCCAGCAAAGCCCGAAGACGGCGTGATACCACTACACCAATCCCGCCAGTGATCGCACAGGCCTGGCCGGTCAGTTTGTCGGTCTCCAGCCGGCCGTCCGTCCGTCCGTCCGGGAGGCAAAAGATACTCCATATGAGGTTCGAACTCATGATCCTTGTTAAGCACTAGAGGCACGGACGGCAACCTATAAGAACAATGCGATAACCACTTCGCCAATGGAAGTAAAGGTAAGCGTCGGTGGAAAAAGACGAGAGATGACAAGACAGGACGAGACAGGACGAGACAGGACGAGAGAAGGCCGCACCGGACGGCACACGCCAGACCGGGCCGAGTCGACAGAAGACGGCACAGGCGGCAGGAGGGAGGACGGGAAAAAGAGGGCGAAAAAAAAGGAAAGGTCCTACTCAGATTCGAACTGGGGATTCGAGAAGGTGAGGTCAATCAGAATCTCGCGTGATAACAACTTCACATAGAACCGGTCGTTGTCGGCCTATTGCCCTCGCGAGTCTCGTTCTGGCGGTGTGTCCGCTGGCAAGGGTCCGTCGGCGCGTGTCCGCTGGCAGTGTGCTTACATCGCTGGCCGACCTGTCCGCCCGCCGCACGTGGCCCGGCCGGCATGACACGCACGGCCGACCCGATACACACAGCGGACATCGGAGCAAAAAGCAAGCCCAAACGCGGATTTGAACCACGGACCTCACCGTTACGAGCGGCGCACTATAACCACTTAGCTATTCGGGCCTGGTGCCCGTCGCCCGGTCGTGTTGTCTCTAAGGGTGTTGGTGTGTCGAGTGTGTTGGTGTACCGGTGTGGTCAGGACCCCGGCCCACACCGTCCGCATCGGCCAGACGTAGCCCATCGAGGTCGACCGCCGGGGCGGCTGGGCAGTCAACGTGCCTGGGTAGTTTAGTGGTAAAACGTAGGTCTCATACCGTCACCCGAGTGTGATCCCAGCCGCGAGTTCGATTCTCGCTCTGGGCAACTCTTTTTTTTTCCTCTTTTGCTGTGTTTCCCATCCTTCCTGATGGTTGGTGGGCGGCCGGGCTGGGCCAGGCGGAGGTGCGGTCGGATCCGGCCGTCAGATGGGCTGAGCATGACGGCAGTGGAAGTGGCGGCGGTGGCGGGTGGCGTGTGGCGTCGGCAGTGCTGATGACGACGACGACTGCTGCTGCGCAGAGTCCGCTTGGACGAGAATCTATCCGGACAAACGGTGCTGGCACCATACCCGCCGCTTAGCTCATCTGGAAGAGCGTTGGTTTGTAAAGGATACAACTTGTTCACCGAAGGCACTCGGTTCGATCCCGAGAGCGGCGATCTTGTTTTTTTGCCTTTTGCTTTTTGTTCTTTTTTGTTCTTTTTTTCTGCCTTGTGGCTGCTTCCTCTTTGACTGCTAGGGTTCCTGCCTTCGGTCCAGTCCGGTCGCTCTCACGCAGCATGCGCACTGTCTCGGCCAGACGGGCGATGCGACCGATGACGTTCTCCCAGCTGCTGCTGCCGATGTAGTGGTCACCGGGGCAGGGCAAGTGATCATATCTTGGCCGATTGGTGTAGTGGCTATCACAGCAGTTTTTCGGTACTCGTCCGCAAGGGTCGTCTTCGCTCGCTGCTGGTCGTCGGTTCGATCCCGACATCGGTCTAAATGTTCACTTTTTGTGTCCCCCTTCTTTTTTGCCCCTCCTTTTTGCCCTTCTTTTCTCTGCACGCTCTCTCTGCACTCTGTTTCTCATCGGCCGTTGTGTGGGTCACTGTCTGTCCGACCGGTCTGGCCTGTGTGCGCGTGTCCACCACGGTCGAGGCCAGGTCGACACAGCTCCCTGTGGTGGGGCAGGCAGACGGGCGGGAAAACAAAAAAAGACCCATACCCGACTTGAACGGATGACCTCAAGATTTGGAATCTTGCGCTGCTACCAACTAGCTAATGGGGTCGCTTGCCCGGAGGCTCCGTGCCCAGAGGGTATGTCGAAGCGCCCGGCTGGCTGGCCGTACAGACGGTGGCACCATGCGGCCGGCTTGCAGGCCTCCAGCACGGACGGCCGGACGGGGGCCAGGGAAAAAACCGAGGGAAAACGAGCAAAAAGACAATGTTGCCAAGGCCCGTCTCGATCAGGCGACCCTCCGGGTTATGAGCCCGGCGCGCTTCCACTGCGCTACTTGGCATTGATGGGAGACCATGGCTGAGGAGTGTGTATGTGGTGTCGGCCGCAGGTCACGTGCCGGTGTCGATGTCATGTCGACGTCAGTGTCGATGCCAGTGCCAGCACCAGTGTCATTACCAATGCCAGTGTCAATGCCAGTCACACCATCGACTGGTGCGACCGACGGTACACCCTGGCCATGGTCTGCCGGGTGGGCCTGACAGTCATATCGGATCGATTAGCTCAGTTGGTTAGAGCGTGGTGCTAATAACGCCAAGGTCGCGGGTTCGACCCCCTCATTGATCACTTTTTCTTTCTTTTTCTAATTTTCGCCATCTTTTTTTGCCATCTTTTTTGCACCCCTCCTGTTCTCGACCGTTGCGGGTCTGTGTGGCATTGTTGTCGACTGGCACGCTCCATGGTGAGCGATGCAGTGTTGTGACGGTGTGACGATGTGGTGGTGCAGTGGCGACGATGGGAACGCAGATATACACCCGGCTGTGCTGGACAGTGTCCGACCAGACATGGGCCTATGGTGTCTGGGCTGGGCTGGGAGGCATCGTGCATGCTTGGTGTAGTGGTATCGCGCCATGTTAGGGTCTTTGCGCCTTGTCTCATGGAGGTCCTCAGTTCAATCCTGGGAGCGTGCCTTTTTCCTTTTCCTTTCGTTCTTTGTTTCCTTTTCCCGAGCGCTTCCTGTCGCTCTTCGTTGTTTTCTGCCACTTTTCACTCACTTTTTGCCACTCTCCGCCACTTTCTCGGCAGCAGACAAGCGATGTGTGCACCCGGTGGAGACGTCTCTGACGCATGGACAAGCTGTCTGGACAAGGTGTCTGGACACGGATGACAGCCATCAAGTCCTCAATTGTCTAACGGCTATGATAACCGCCTCTCACGCGGTAGGCCCGGGTTCGACTCCCGGTTGGGGATCTCTCTTTTGGTCTTTTCTTTGCTCTCGTTTCTTTTTTTTCTTTTTTTCCTTGTCCTTCTTTTCCTTTCGTCTTTCTGTTTCGTCTTGTTTTTGTATGTCCGTTCTGACCACTGGTATCAGCGCTGGTGTGTGCCTGCGGGTACTGTGTGGTTGAATGCACGGTATGGGGTGCATGCACCGGCCAGCTGTCCAGGCCACCTGGCGAGCGGACAAGGCTGACAACCAACCGACTCTTGGATGGTCTAACGGTTTATGATTTCCGCCTGTCACGCGGAGAACCGGGGTTTCGACTCCCCGTCCGGGAGCACTTTTTGCCTTTTGCTCCTCTCTTTTGTACTTGCATTTGTACTTGCATTGCATTTGCATTTGCATCTGCATTTGCATTTTTTCTTTCCATTCTCTTTTGCTGTACAGCTGTATGGTTGTCTTGCTTTGTTGTGTTTGTCCGTCGACGGCCATCGATCGTTATCTTTTTTCTTTGGTCTGTATGTCTCCTTCTTTTTCTCTTTCTTTTCTTTTGCTCTCTTTGACGGCGCATGTTTGGCAGCACACGCTCCGAAAGACGCACCGAGCACAGCACAGCACAGCACAGCACGCCGACACGTGGTGCGCTGGGCAGACCAACTGGCTGGATGGCTGTTGAGCACAGGCTATGGGCAGTCGATCGGCAGACCGAGACCATACGCTGTCTTAATCAAGTGGTCTACGATGAGAGATTAGAAATCTCTTCCTCTTTGAGGGCGCAGGTTCGATCCTGCAGACAGCTTTCTTTTGCACCCTGTACTTTGCCACCGTGGCCTTTGCTCTTTTTTGCTTTTTTTTTTCTTCTTCTTCTCTTCTATGCCTTTGCCTATGTGTGTCTATGGTTGTCGTTCATGTATGCATAGTACGCACACACCGGGCAGCCAGCCCAAACAAAAAAAAAAGACGGCCACACCATCGAAGCCATCCTCACTGACACACAGAGCGAGGACCGGAAAAAAAAAAGGGATGCCGTCAGCCTGAATCGAACAGGCGACCTTATGATTGCGGACAGATGTCTTCAGTCATACGCTCCACCAATTGAGCTATGACGGCCGATGACAGTCAGCGCCGTCCATCAGGCCATGGCCCGTCTGGGTGGCTGTCGGGCCGTCGGGCCGTCCGGCTGGCACTCACTCGGTCGGTCTCAGCCGGGTCGGTGTGTGTGCCTGACGCGGCAGGCAAAACATGCTGGGCACTGACCGTCAGCGTGTGCTGTCTGAGTGCTCGGACACAGCAGGCGACCATCCCATGCCCTGTAGCTCAGTTGGTAGAGCGTGGAGCTGTTACCTCCAAGGTCTACGGTTCGAGCCCGTACGGGGCAGTCTTTTGTCGTCTTTTTGTCGTCTTTTGTCGTCTTTTGTCGTCTTTGTCTCCTCATTTTTTTTCCCTCTCCCTTTCCTGTGCAGTACTTCCCTCTCGTCTTCTTGCCGTCCATGAGGTGTGCGTGTTCTTGGTATGTTCTTGCGATGGACATCATCCATCTTCCACCAGCATGCTCGGCCGGCAAGAAAAAAGGAGTCACCCGGGATTGAACCAGGGACCTGCTGGGTTGCAACCAGCCGCAACTACCGCTGTGCTATAACTCCGTATGAGGCTGCCGCGCCATCGGACAGATCATCCACAGGCACGCTTGCACACATGCACACAGCACAGTGGCAGCCGCTTTGTCGTCCTGCGATCGAGTAGTGGCAGCTGTGGACGCAACATCGCCCGGTGCGACCAGGCCGGCGTCACAGATGCTGCATCTGCACAGAGAAAACAAAAGGAACAAAGGAGCAGAAAAAAGAACAGGAAAAAAGAGCAAGAAAAAAGAGCAAGAAAAAAGAGCAAGAAAAAAGAGCAAAAAGAACAAAAAGAACAAAAAGAGTAGTCGCACCCAGAGTCGAACTGGGGTCGTGAGTGTGTTAGACTCAAGTGATAACCGTTACACACCATGCAACTCTGATGACTGCCGGTCTCTGCCCAGTATCCTACTCATCGACCAGGCACCGCTCGCTCCGCCGTCTGCCCGCCCGCCGCTGTGTGTCCATCGGTCGGCCGGCCCATCAGCCCGATCGTGCGACACCGGGACCATGCCTGCCGACAAGCTGGCCCTCAGACGAGGCAGCCCGGGGAGAAAACAAAAGGATCGTTCCCCATCCGGGAGTCGAACCCGGGTCCTCAGCGTGAAAAGCTGATATCGTAAACCGTTTGACCAATGAGGACTAGTACAAGCACGCCGAATCGGTCGAGTCGTCTGCAGTCGTCTGCAGTCGTGCGCAGTCGTGTGCAGCCTGCTCCGTCGTGCGGTAGGCTGTGAGCGGGTGGCCGCCGGTCCAGCATGCTTCCGACCGGACGGCAAAAAGTGGACCCAGCAGGGATTGAACCCGCGGCCTTTCGCATGCAAAGCGAATGTGATACCACTACACCATAAGCCCGTGTGGGATGGAGGCGTGGTGTGTCGGCCGGTGGTGGCGAAGTGCGGTGCGGTGCGGTGAGGTGCGGTAAGGTGCGGTGCGGTAAGGTGCGGTGAGGTGAGGTCTGGTATGATGCTATCAGAAACAGAGTCTTGGTTGCAAAACCACACGGAACCTCTCGGCGGGGGGCAAAAGATGAACAGAGGGGGATTCGAAACCCCCGCATCTTGCGATATCAGAACTTGAGTCTGACGCCTTAGACCGCTCGGCCATCTGTCCGGATGGGGTGCGTGAGGTGTGTGTGGGTCCGGGAGTGTGCGGGAGTGTGCGGGAGTGTGCGGGAGTGTGGGCCGGGTAGAGCGAGTGCACCCTGCCCGGGCACACACACGCCCCGTTGGCAGAATGGTAACGCGTCTCCTTCCTACTGTCTGGTGAGAGAGGTGAAGATTCTGGGTTCAATCCCCAGGCGGGGTTTCTCTTTTTTTGCGGCGGGCGTGGTTGGGGTGTGAGTGGGGTGTGAGTGGGGTGTGGTTGGGGTGTGGTTGAGGTGTGAGTGAGAAGGTGGGTGAGAATGTGGGTGTACACGTGAGACGCTTGGTATGCTGGCGGGCTGTAGAGTGTGCACTGTATGCGCAGGGTATAGGACGATGTATGTGGACCCTGCCATCAACGGGATGTTCGTATAATGGTTATTATTCCAGATTTCCATTCTGGAGACAGGTGTTCGATTCACCTACATCTCATTTTGTCATTTTTTTTTGTGCGCGTGGCGGGGGCGGAGGCGGTGGCAGTACAAGACACTGGGCGGACGGCGGCAAGACTCTGAGGCACACGACCGGGGCGTGGGAGGGGCTAGTTGGGTGGTGGCGTTGGTGTCTAGGGTACGGGCCGGGCTGGGGACTATAACCGCCCTGTTAGCTCAATCGGTAGAGCGTCAGACTCTTACCCAGTCTCTTGACAGTTGGCATCTGAAGGCTGGGGGTTCGACCCCCCCATTGGGGCTAGCTTCGTTTTTGTGTGTCGGTGTGATTTTTTGTTTCTGTTTCTGTTTCTGTTTCTGTTTCTGTTTTCGTTCTTTGTGTTTTTGTTTGCTGGCTTGGTGTGTGCTTGGTGGGCCGTCGGACGGTGGAAGGGTGCATGGAGGGTTGAACAGAGGTGAGAGGTGTGGGTCGGGTGGTGGGGTCGCGCGGACATGTCGGACGATCGGGGCTGGTAGCACGGACAACAGACACACACGGGGATTTAGCTCAGTTTGGCAGAGCGCAATCTTAGCATGGTTGAGGTCGTGAGTTCGATTCTTACAATCTCCACTTTTTTGTGTCGTTTTGATGTTGTTTTTTTTGTGTTTTTTGGTAGTCTTTTTTTTTTTTTTTCGCCCGCTGCCTTTTTTGCACTCTCTTCTTTTCGCTCTGCTCCTCTCGGTCATGCTCGTCCTGCCCACCACATCACACACCATGTGTTGCAACCGAGACAGGCCGGCTGCTGCGAGCGACACTGGCCGACCGGCCCGGACAGGCCTTCACCAGGTGAGGTGGCCGAGTGGTCCTAAGGCGCTGTGTTAAGGCTCTTTCTATGCCCCGCAGTCAGTAATGGCGCGAGTTCGAATCTCGCCCTCATCACTTTTTGTCCGGCCGGCACGGGCCGTGCCTCTCGGGTCTGCCTGGCCGGGCTGTGCTCTCAGGTGCGGTGCCATGGTAGTATGATGCCACGTTGCAACACTGCCACACCCCCCTTGCTGTCTGCCGGTCCGTTTTGGACTGTGGACTGAATGAACAGACCGTACAGCATCCAACAGCTGTGGTGAAATGGTATCATTGTGGATGCTTGCCATGCACTAGGCCGGGGGGTTCGATTCCCCGCGGTTGTATCCTTTTTTTTTTTCTCGTCCCACACACCGATCGGCTCTGTGCTGGCGGGTGCACATCTGGCCGATCGTCCGTGTTCGGTCTCGCCGACTGTGCGATGATGGGGTGGTGCTGCCGTTCGGACGAGCAGTGCGTCTGTGCCGACACAGGGGCAGGACACGAAGGAACGTACCGACGCGCTCGGTGGACACCAACCGTCCTTCTTAGCTCAGTTGGTAGAGCGCGACACTAGTAATGTCGAGGTCAGTCGTTCAAATCGGCTAGCAGGAACATTCTTCTTTTTTTTATTCTCCGTTCATTTCCGTTCATTTCTTCTTCTCTTTTCTGTTGTATCCTTCCCTGTCGCCCCGGCGGGCGTCTGGTCGACGCGTGCTCGTTAGGGTTCCGCACAAGCAACAGCACCACACCACACCACACACCACAAACGACAACCACAAACACACCACAAACGCAGGGAAAGCATGCTGGTGAAGTGGCCGAGTGGTCTAAGGCGCTGTGTTTAGGTCTCTCTTCCGAGTCCAGACCGCAGTCAGTAATGGCGCGAGTTCAAATCTCGTCTTCATCATTCCTTTTGTCCCGGCCGGGGGGGGCAGGGCAGCTGGGGATTTAGGCTAGTTGGTAAACTGGACGCTTCGCACTGTCGATCATGTGTCATTCCTGGGTTCGATTCCCGGAGTCTCCATCTCTTTTTGGTGTGTTTCGGTGTGTTTTGTTTTATCTTGGCGTATTTGATTCGTTGCATTTCATATGGCATGTTGTGTGTCGTGTTCTGTGTGTCTTCTCTTGGTCTGCTGGCCCACCGGCTTGTGCTCACCGCTCACCGAGCGGGCGTCCATCCAAGGCCGTTTGGCGGAGTGGGTCTAACGCGGTAGCCTCGAACGAGTCCCCTCTGGTGGGACGACGCGACAGCTACTCTTCTCTGAAGGCGTAGGTTCAAATCTACAGCGGTCGTCCTTTCTCTTTTTCTTTTTGCCCACTTCCGTTCTCTCTGCCTTCTGTCGCGTCGATCCTTCCTTGCTGTCTTGTTTGCTGTCTCCGCATGCTCACCACCCCGCCAGGCAGACAGACAGACGGGCTGACGGGCTGCCATCGTTGCGTGATTGGTGTAGTGGTATCACGCCAAGTTTGGGCACACTTTCTGCCGTGCACATCTCTTGGAGGTCTTCGGTTCAATCCCGGAATCGCGCCTTTTTGTTCGGGCCCGTCTGGGCGGGTGGCGTGGTCGGTGTAGGGTTACTTGCTGTGTCAGTTGCTGTGTGTACTTGCTGTGCTACTCATAGGATTACCCGCCACATAGCGTCCGCTGTTACCCTATGCTGTGTACTCTTTTTTTTTTTCTTTTTTCTTTTTCCTCTCCCGTTTTTTCTTTGTCCTTTTCTTTCCTCTCTTTTTTCCTCTTTTTTCCTTCTTTTTTCCCTTCTTTTTCCCCCTCTTTTTTCCCCTCTTTTCCCTCTTTTCCCTTCTTTTTTTTTCCTCTTTTTTTCCTTTTTTCTTTCTTTTTTCTTCTTTTTTTCTTCTTTTTCTCTTTTTTCTTTTTCTTCTTTTTTTCTTCTTTTTTTTCTGTCAACGATAGATGCATCAATATAGAAAGAGAAAAAGACATATGGCAGAAAGACAACAGCATAACAATGGCAACACAGTAAAAACATAGCGAGAACACAATGAGAACACAACGAGAACACAACCATGCAATGCAATGCACCAGCAACACAGTGTCAACACAGTGTCAACACAACAGAAAGACCAAAACAAAAGAAGGCAAAGATCCTCGTAGTCAGACGCCTTACCGCTGGGCCACTCGGCCAGAGCGAATGGGTGGTGGGACCACTAGACCAAGACGGGGTTCGAACCCGCGATTTCCTGATGCATACAAGCTGGCAGCCGGCCATGACGACCGTTCCACCATCTTTGCCTTTAGCTTTCGTCTGGTTGTGTGGATGTATGGCCAAGTGGATGTGTGGGCGTTGGCTCTGCTAGGGTTATCCGAGGCGGTGGGCGTCCGGCCGATCCGTCCGATCGCCCATCGGATATCGGACTCGGACGTCGGACGTCGACCCGGCGGAGTACGGAGCCCGGCGGAGAAAAGGCCGTGTCGATCGGTCGCCTGGTCTAGTGGTATGACGCTTGCTTCACATCTCACCCGGTGCGCAATAGGTCGCCAGTTCGATCCTGGCGGTGACCATGACGTCTTTTTGCCCTCAGCACACGCCCACGATGGACAGACCGAGAGAAGCCATCGCAAGATAAGATGCATGATAAGATACACAGCCAGCCGACAGAGATGGCAGATAAGATCGACAGACACGATCGATCGGCAAGAAAGAAAGAAGATAAGATGGCGATAAAGACAAAAGACAAAAGACAAAAGACAAAAGATACAAGATAAAAGCCAGGTCGGCAAAAAGACAAGGCGCGATCCCGGGATTGAACCGAGGACCTCCGTCAGACACGTGTTTCATGCGAGCCAGCAAAGCCCGAAGACGGGCGTGATACCACTACAACCAATCCCGCCAGTGATCGCACAGGCCTGGCCGGTCAGTTTGTCGGTCTCCAGCCGGCCGTCCGTCCGTCCGTCCGGGAGGCAAAAGATACTCCATATGAGGTTCGAACTCATGATCCTTGTTAAGCACTAGAGGCACGGACGGCAACCTATAAGAACAATGCGATAAACCACTTCGCCAATGGAGTAAAGGTAAGCGTCGGTGGAAAAAGACGAGAGATGACAAGACAGGACGAGACAGGACGACAGGACGAGAGAAGGCCGCACCGGACGGCACACGCCAGACCGGGCCGAGTCCGACAGAAGACGGCACAGGCGGCAGGAGGGAGGACGGGAAAAAGAGGGCGAAAAAAAAGGAAAGGTCCTACTCAGATTCGAACTGGGGATTCGAGAAGGTGAGTCAATCAGAATCTCGCGTGATAACCAACTTCACCATAGAACCGGTCGTTGTCGGCCTATTGCCCTCGCGAGTCTCGTTCTGGCGGTGTGTCCGCTGGCAAGGGTCCGTCGGCGCGTGTCCGCTGGCAGGTGTGCTTACATCGCTGGCCGACCTGTCCGCCCGCCGCACGTGGCCCGGCCGGCATGACACGCACGGCCGACCCGATACACACAGCGGACATCGGAGCAAAAAGCAAGCCCAAACGCGGATTTGAACCACGGACCTCACCGTTACGAGCGGCGCACTATAACCACTTAGCTATTCGGGCCTGGTGCCCGTCGCCCGGTCGTGTTGTCTCTAAGGGTGTTGGTGTGTCGATGTGTTGGTGTACCGGTGTGGTCAGGACCCGGCCCACACCGTCCGCTCGGCCAGACGTAGCCCATCGAGGTCGACCGCCGGGGCGGCTGGGCAGTCAACGTGCCTGGGTAGTTTAGTGGTAAAACGTAGGTCTCATACCGTCACCCGAGTGTGATCCTCAGCCGCGAGTTCGATTCTCGCTCTGGGCAACTCTTTTTTTTCCTCTTTTGCTGTGTTTCCCATCCTTCCTGATGGTTGGTGGGCGGCCGGGCTGGGCCAGGCGGAGGTGCGGTCGGATCCGGCCGTCAGATGGGCTGAGCATGACGGCAGTGGAAGTGGCGGGCGGTGGCGGTGGCGGTGGCGTCGGCAGTGCTGATGACGACGACGACTGCTGCTGCGCAGAGTCCGCTTGGACGAGAATCTATCCGGACAAACGGTGCTGGCACCATACCCGCCGCTTAGCTCATCTGGAAGAGCGTTGGTTTGTAAAGGATACACTTGTTCACCGAAGGCACTCGGTTCGATCCCGAGAGCGGCGATCTTGTTTTTTTGCCTTTTGCTTTTTGTTCTTTTTTGTTCTTTTTTTTCTGCCTTGTGGCTGCTTCCTCTTTGACTGCTAGGGTTCCTGCCTTCGGTCCAGTCCGGTCGCTCTCACGCAGCATGCGCACTGTCTCGGCCAGACGGGCGATGCGACCGATGACGTTCTCCCAGCTGCTGCTGCCGATGTAGTGGTCACCGGGGCAGGGCAAGTGATCATATCTGGCCGATTGGTGTAGTGGCTATCACAGCAGTTTTCGGTACTCGTCCGCAAGGTCGTCTTCGCTCGCTGCTGGTCGTCGGTTCGATCCCGACATCGGTCTAAATGTTCACTTTTTGTGTCCCCCTTTCTTTTTTGCCCTCCTTTTTGCCCTTCTTTTTCTCTGCACGCTCTCTCTGCACTCTGTTTCTATCGGCCGTTGTGTGGGTCACTGTCTGTCCGACCGGTCTGGCCTGTGTGCGCGTGTCCACCACGGTCGAGCCAGGTCGACACAGCTCCCTGTGGTGGGGCAGGCAGACGGGCGGGAAAACAAAAAAAGACCCATACCCGACTTGAACGGATGACCTCAAGATTTGGAATCTTGCGCTGCTACCAACTGAGCTAATGGGTCGCTTGCCCGGAGGCTCCGTGCCCAGAGGGTATGTCGAGCGCCCGGCTGGCTGGCCGTACAGACGGTGGCACCATGCGGCCGGCTTGCAGGCCTCCAGCACGGACGGCCGGACGGGGGCCAGGGAAAAAACCGAGGGAAAACGAGCAAAAAGACAATGTTGCCAAGGCCCGTCTCGATCAGGCGACCTCCGGGTTATGAGCCCGGCGCGCTTCCACTGCGCTACTTGGCATTGATGGGAGACCATGGCTGAGGAGTGTGTATGTGGTGTCGGCCGCAGGTCACGTGCCGGTGTCGATGTCAGTGTCGACGTCAGTGTCGATGCCAGTGCCAGCACCAGTGTCATTACCAATGCCAGTGTCAATGCCAGTCACACCATCGACTGGTGCGACCGACGGTACACCTGGCCATGGTCTGCCGGGTGGGCCTGACAGTCATCGGATCGATTAGCTCAGTTGGTTAGAGCGTGGTGCTAATAACGCCAAGGTCGCGGGTTCGACCCCCTCATTGATCACTTTTTCTTTCTTTTTCTAATTTTCGCCATCTTTTTTTGCCATCTTTTTTGCACCCCTCCTGTTCTCGACCGTTGCGGTCTGTGTGGCATTGTTGTCGACTGGCACGCTCCATGGTGAGCGATGCAGTGTTGTGACGGTGTGACGATGTGGTGGTGCAGTGGCGACGATGGGAACGCAGATATACACCCGGCTGTGCTGGACAGTGTCCGACCAGACATGGGCCTATGGTGTCTGGGCTGGGCTGGGAGGCATCGTGCATGCTTGGTGTAGTGGTATCGCGCCATGTTAGGGTCTTTGCGCCTTGTCTCATGGAGGTCCTCAGTTCAATCCTGGGAGCGTGCCTTTTTTCCTTTTCCTTTCGTTCTTTGTTTCCTTTTCCCGAGCGCTTCCTGTCGCTCTTCGTTTTT